>OX376372.1:51504592-51751035 GCA_947369275.1 Nemotelus nigrinus | reverse complement strand
CAAACTCTAGTAGGCGAATTTAGAATTGCTTGGTTGTCAGTGAAAATGCAAATATTCACTTCGAATATCTGATTGCATCAGAGCCAAATGGCCATACCATCACCTTTCTATAACCAGAAACTTTAAAAATACGCATCATTCCTAACAGGAGGGTATGCATTTCAATGAAATGGTCATTCAAATCAAAATATACTTCAGTTTAACTATGTAATGCATTAATTAGTTATGGAAGATAATTATTTTCAAACACTATCGGAACTATAGCAAATTTTAGGTTCTAGTCAGAAACGTATACGAATTTAGTACTCCTCGCATTCATGCTGATACCTTACCTAAATACATCATCCTTTAATTAAAATCCACCTCTAGCTTTTGTTAATCCTAATAATCTAAACCATTCATCAGCCATTGTTGATGACACAACATATGATTATGAGAGCTCGTTACCGCAGCGGAATAGTGGTTATCAATAAGGCTGGAAGCGTTGAAAAGTGAGAAACAGACAAAGTCACGGTTGAATAAATTGAGCTCCGAAAAATCGATAGGCCCATTTAATGTCACAGCCAAAACGCATGAAGCTTCGGCCAAAATCGATTCTCGTAGCAGAAGAAAGAAAATGATTGCTCTGCTCGCAATTGATTTTCCATTCGAACGATACTAAATATTTCGGCACATCTGCGTTCCGATGTCAATTGAAGCATATTTCGGTTACGGTCAAATTAAGAGTTTGATAAACATTCGCTCTCCAGTTAGGAGAACATGATAAGGATCAAGAAACGCAAAGATTTATCGAGGTGTTGCTCATATAGTCTCGATTACTCTCCTGAAACGTATGAATTGCCACATTCGCAAGATAAATGATATGATACTCTCCTTCTTCGACAATTCGCTCTTCCTGAAATCGAAACGACCGGCGTGCGTGGTACAACGATGCCTAGCATATACCTTCGCGCAATATAGTCTCATGTTGCAGGTATCCGTTTCAGCCTCCCTTGTGTGCCATAAACGTAAATTTATTATGTCCCCGTCATGGACCATTCCTTATTCGTTGGATCCGAGACTTCGAATCGCGTTCCTGATTTCGTATCGAGACTGGGCTATATGGAATTGTTCTGCAGTAAAAACTTTCCATACTCATACACACGAACTAGTTTTTGCTCGCTGCTAGTCGTAAACCCGTGGAGGCGAATGAAATCAATGTGGCTTTTTTTCATTTTTGCACTCAAGTGTTGTTTTTTTTATCGCCGGAACGGTTTCGTTTACTTGTTTTTACAATTCCGCTGTGGCAGCATCTCTAATTGATTCATTTCCAGTTGAACGCTAATGATAATTGCACGGGTGTGAAACAATTTCGCTTTGCTGCAATAGGGATGCATTTAGCAGGCAAACTGCAAATATCGATAAATGTTGAATCTCCTGCGCTGAATGTTGAATCTCCTGGGTTTACTCACGAAAAAGTTGGTACTCCGGCGCTGGAGATTTTTATTTCTCGTATCACCTTTAAAACTTCAGCCGAGACGAATAAGATATTTGCTATTGCTAGGCTTGGCTGCATTCTACCACTTCTCTGCTATAAATAGATGCCTTATAACTTGTACATACAGGAAATGAAATCATTTCGTATAACCATTTCTGCTGGTGTCAACGAACTTAGCCTCCTGGCATTTATATAAAGGAGTTCATTGGGATCTTTCATTCCAGAGAATCAAGGAGCTCCAGAGCTTTAGCATATATAACGGAAACGTTCGTGGTTTGAGGATTAAAACTAAACGTTATAAAAGGTGAGTTTTTTTTGCTCCGGTACGGAACAGAATAGAACTATGCCGCAAAAACAACGATCTAGTACAAAACAGCATTGCATTCGCTAAGATTGCTATAGGTTGCTGTATTCGTTGTGGTAGCGCAAAACAGCTGAAAATAAAGGGAGAAAATAACGAGCATAAGTTACCACAATCTATAGGAAATAGAAAAAGAGCTAACAGACAATTACCACTTTTAACTTTCTACACATAAGCAGGTCCTTTTCTAATTTCCTAACTACCAAAACATTCAACATAACATTGCAAAAACCAAAGCTACCTCATGGCAAAAAAGACAACTTTCCATGAGCTTTTCTTTTTTCTATCAGCGCATTCTATAGTTCAGCACGTGAACTACCTATAAGGAATAGATTTCTGTACTTGTGAATTCACTGGCACAAGAGTGTTGTTGTTTCCAATGCGTCTGTTCTGTTTTATGCTGGATAGAGGAGCAAAAACACGCGTCTTATTCTTTTACGGACTCATGACTCACCGATGATACTTTTGATTATAAAATTTTACCTCAGTAAACAGCTTTCGTAAGGGCCGAGATCGTTTGGTATATGGTTAATTCGATGGTGGAGGTGATTTACAAAGACACTCAACGGAAAACTCTGCGATGATTTTCCTTTGCCTCCTCCTATTGAATGTATTTTTTACGCATCTTATGACTAAAGCATGATCGTTGCTTCAATATACACACCATCTGTAATTTTTCTCTGCTATTCTACGAACGATTCCATGCGCAGTTCTCCTCTTGTCTTAGTAGTTGCTGTTCTACCACTACGCTCTGTTAGGTGTCATTTTATCTTGCTTACGATAGACTGGATGCTGTTTACTCCGCTATCATCTTGGCTAGTAGTATCACATCAAGAACGTCGTCTTTTCTGTCAAGCTGCAGCTCCTGGAATCATGAACCAGGCTATATCTAACTTTCAGAAAATATCCCTTTCCTTGAGCACTACTCCATGCTCTATGTTTCTTCTAATCCTCTTATCGTTGAAACTCCCTCAATGACACTATGAAGCACCAGATCCTTTTTTTAGTACGCATTTCTTTTCACCGGCATTGCCATTGAGTTAAAGAGGATTGACTGGCTCTCTGGCTTTCGTAGCCTTGACATTGGCGATAATCTTTTCAGTGGTGATACCATATTCCTCAATTCACGCTAACCCATCGTCTCAAAAAAATGAATGATTCTATTAAGTTTGACAATGATGTCACAGCCACTCTCGAAACCAAAAAGCAGCACGTGATTTATATTTAAAAAAACTAGTTCATAAGCTGATCTACATTTTTAGCCCTTCATCTTTTCACTAAGTAAACTCTCTTAGTATTCCCTATGGTATGCGTTTTGATGATATATCTGCTTCCGTTCTATCTTATGCTAATATTGATAGTGATTCCAACAGTACTCCAAATATCGTGACTAAGTCACTTGCAACGTCCCTATGCGTCTCATTTTCAATCTTATTCAGCATAAATATAACTTCTGGCTTATTGGCTTTTCTTTGAGAAATTACCAACATAATAATACATCAGGTTAGTGATCCTACTACGCATCTCAGACAGCCATTCTCCCTTGTTGTAGCAAGGTATTTGATAGAATGATTTACAAGAGAGTCTACTCTTTTTCCCTACTTACTGTAGCTCAAGAGCAACAGGATTTTGTCAAAAGTAAGTCCACTTCAATTTCACTCTTCTTTTCTTCACACACATAGTCGCATCCATTTCTGACTATCAAAATCCGGTCCACATATTGTATATTGACATTTCCAAAGCGTTGGATTCCGTCAACCATAACTTCACACTCTTCATTGAATTTCTATCCTCTTATACCGTTTTCTTCCTGTGATTTTAAAATGTTCCCAATGATTAAGTCAGAGGACGACTGAATTGTGTTACAAAATGATCTCAGTGCTCCGCATATTTGGGCATTTCCAATGCTCTCACTATGAATGTTACAAAAGGAAGACACATGAACAATGTCACCATTTATTTTCCCCTATTATATTTCCGTACTCGTTTTAATATTGTTGATGACATCAAAGATTTTGGTGTGATGTTTGATCCGAAGCTTAAATTCGCTGACCATATCTTATACATTCCTACTAAGGGTTCTCAGCTATCACTAACACTCCTTTCTTTCCTTTGCTCTTAGTGTTCCTGAGTATTGCTGTCGTTTGGTGTCCACAGTACGCCTGCTGAGGGGTTAATATTGGGCCACCTCGGCTAACGGTAAATGATCCAGCAATAAACGGTTTGTGTGAGCTTTTTCCATGGCTTTCCGATTTTGATTAACTATTTGGAATATTCGACAATGGCAGGTTTATTTACAGCCTGGCTTAGTTTCATTGTTCACGGCACGACCGGACAATAAGAAAGATGGATTTGGACTGGCGGTTATGAAATTCTGGACCTAGTCGCTTTACGTGCAGTTACACCGGAGTGAAATCAAAGCGAAAATGACTCCAAACATACCGTCTCCATCTAGTTAAAACCTGACAGATTTCAGAGTACGGGCGAAGACCACTTTATTGAGTTTGGAGTGTAAGTACGGTTGACTTTCTTTCCAATTTGCGCTGACCTGGCTCTGAGCACCAGATAACATGAAGGCTGGTGCCAATCGTCGCGGGACCTCCCTACATTGCAAAGACAGTCACGGGTCATCAATGCAACTGCACTTCCGAGTAAGCTGGACCCAAAAACACTAATGACAAATAAAAATACAAAAACCACTACAACAGACAAGACAGACGGATTGCAAGACTTGAGGACGGAAATGGCCACGTAGGGCGAAGGAGGCGTCACCATTCTGAAGCGAGTGTTGAAGCAGGCACGGCGGAAAAACAGTACCACCAAAATTTCCGCTGGTGCATGTATCCGCTAAAGGGGAACACATTAAGCAAGAACGAGTGGCTAATGAGAATATTTTCAGCCGGTGACAGGATACCTTTCGCAAAATGATTGAAGCCACCTGCGTGAGAAAAAATATATCGAAGTATGTTGAGGGTGACATGCTTGATTTGCAAGAGTTACTTGATGTCATCTCCACCTACCACGCGAACTGATAGAGAGTGGAAATGGAATATCAGCGGGCGTTTGAGGAACACATTGTTGAGATGGCCACTTCCACAGATCATTAAAACATAAGCGGATGGTTTAATAGGTCAGGAACTGGATGACAGCTACCCACCAGAAGAAAAACGAAAAGAGTACCAAACCATCAGAAGCATCAACTAGGCAAAAAATATTCAGAAAGAAAGTGCTCTTCAGTGAAAGAAGAAAGAAACGGTAGATGTTAAAGGGAAGAAGCAGACAGAGGTAGCGGAAGAAAAAACGAAATGTCGTCATCGTCAAACCAACTTCAGACAAGCTTACGCAAAGGTGCTGTAAATAATTGGACAAAATTTCCCTGATGAAACTATTACATTAGTACGGTAAATACGAAAGATTGCAGAAGGAGGGGCTTTTCTAGAAATCGGGCGATGTAATCACTGCGCTATATTTCAGGATACAGTGACCTTCTGTCGTGGATTGCCAGGGAGACGTGAAGCTCATTGTTCCTAGAGTCAATGCCAATCTTTTTGGATCTTGATTGCCTTGCAGGCAGCGTAAAAGTGACGTATGCTGTTAAACGTGAGGCTGAAGAGAAAAGAGGCGGTTAAGTGAAAAACACACTCATTCCCCGCAAGCGAAGTGAAGTCGTGGAGTCAGGTGAAGCATCGGGGTCCGAAAGCCTCAAGTCTGGGTGAATCTGAGTGGGGGTTACAAGTACCGAAGTGTAAAGATGGGCAGAGGTTATCCTCTCTGCTACCACTGCCTGGGCTCCGACCACATAAGGCACAGCTGCAAGGGTCCAGGACGAAGCACCAGCTGCTGGAAGTGTGGACTGGTTGACCACTGGCCTGCAGATTGCTCTGCGTATGCTTAGGGCTGAGCTATTATGCACCGAGAAGCATGCGCAAATAGCGCTGCGTGCGCAGTAATATCGAGAGCGTGCTGAGTCTTCAGAGATGCACTCAATGCCAAGAAAAAGCAAGGTCCTTTAAGGAAACTCGCACGGTTGCAGAGCAGCGGAAAACCTCCTCACGTAGATCGTCTATAAGAGAATGAGCTCGTCCGCTTGGTTGCCAGATGCCAAGGAGTAGTCAGCGATCTGAATCGCTGCCGTACGTATAGCATATGCCAGCAGCCAGGTGTGAATCAAATGCGGGCAAATCGCCTTCGTGAGCTATTACTTGTCGCTGAATTCGAAGAAAAGCTTAGTTCACTGCAGAGCTCTCTATGTAGCATTGACGGCAATTTTACTATAGGAGATGACTTCAATGCGAAGGAATGAGAGAGAACAAAAAAACTTGTAGACGGCTCATAGCCAAGATGGCATCGTAGTTGGATTTGCTGAAGAGCAGGATTCGGCGAGCTCATTCTCAATGTCACCATTGCATCAGAGACTCTTGCGGCGCTCATCACCGATTGAAATGTGATGGAATATTAAATAGCGAGTGATCATAGTTATATTACTTTTCAAATCTATTAGAGCAATCAAATACGACACCGCTGCCTTGATAAGTGCCTAATGCCAATAAGCTTGACAGAGAGGTGATTGCCCCATCGGTCGTTTCGAACTTGGAAGGAGACCTCATTGGAAGGGGACCTCTTACATCTGAGACGTCATTGACCAAAGCAGCAATCGGAGCTATGATGATTCAATGGTCAAACAGAAACACTTTCGCGCGGAGTGACATGCATACTGGTGGGACGATGGAATAACTAATGGCATGTAAGCACATTGATTGTAAGCTAATGAAAGGTTGCTGTGGTATTACTATACTTTACATTATGTTTTGAATATTTTCAGCTCCATGTGGGCACTAAGTGCCTAAAAGCAGGCAAAGCAAAGATGTAAAATTTGAAATCGTGATAACTTCGCACAGATACGTTAGATCTTAACAAAATTTACAGAACTCATTGATAGGCCCCGGAAGTATTCTTGTGTGATATCTGATATATGTGCGGACAACCCTGTAGCTACGGCAGATCTGTAATCTGAAAACCTTCAAATTAACGACCCTCCTGCATTTTTTTTTTTTTTTGCATTTTGGAAAAAATAAATTTCCTGCTGTGTCTACCGAACCAAAATTATGCGGAATTCCTCTTTGCACAAGAACGGTTACCCTCCACCAAATTGTCTCCATTTTTAGCATTCGAAATTCATGTACAAGTAAGCTCACTGTCCGATAACTAGATCCAATTGAAATTCACAGCATGAATTATTCTTTTATAGGGACAATCTGATTCAAAATAATTTGAAAATATAGATTGCCCTGTGGCAGTGATGCCATCAAAGAAAATCACAAAGAAAAATAAAAGCATTTGGGCTTATAACTTCTAATGGAGTGGTCAGATCACAATAAGTGAAGTTTAGTGTATGAAAAATTAGGAAAGAGATACCGAAAAATGCTACCATAAATTTTTTAGATTATATATAGTAATGATTTTCTGACAATTTCTAACACCAAACATTTCAGTTTCAAGAATTTTGAAATATTCGCGGGCGGTAGCCCTGAAAATATTTTTATTCCTATAAAGTCCAACGCAGACACTGGATCACAATATAATTCAAAGGGTGCGTAGGGTTTAACGTGAAACGGACTCGGTATACTTTTGGCTGGGTTGTTTGCAAATGTTTGCCAGCACTAGGCATTTTCGTTATTTTCATACCAACCATTGCAGCCTTTCAATTCTCATATGCTAAATACTAGACCTGATGATCCAGTAGTAGAAAAAAGTAATTTCGTAAACATCTCAACCGTATAAAATTTGGAAAAAATATGTCTTTCTTAGAAAATTAATTTTCTTAACAGATTTATGCGCTAGATTCTTCTTTCTTACCAATTTATATTTTACCCTCAGCACACTGACTTATAACTAAAAATTGCAATATTACAAAGCTGCTATCCATTTTCTTGTTATTCAAAGCGTGTGCTGTGTCGATGAAAACTTTTCGTATCAGGTTTTAATTTTAATTGCCACCACTTCATGTGTCCGTCGCACATCAATTACAACCAATTTTACGACTAGATCTCCTTGTCTGTGTGTGGCCTGTTTGGAGTACACAGCCAAATAGAATTTAAGCCGAATCGATACTTCTCAATTGAATACGATGAGTGACAGAATAGTTGGTTATCATCATTTTTGGTAATCCTAGGACGAGCTAGATCGCATAAGTAGTACACGACCAAGACTAGGTCAGAATTCAATAGGCAAAATTATGAACATTAAATTTAACAAGTATGTGCTTATGAATGTCCTTCCGTAGTAATAGCAAGAATACAATCTCGATGATTCGTGCAAATATGAGAACTTTAACTAAATTACAATCTTCTTTTCAAATACGTCTTCATCTAGGTTAATTCAACCAATCTCTTCTCCAAGCCTGAGATAAGAAACTCAAATGCTGAGAGAAAATGGGAAAACTTTTCGAGTTCATTCTCATATGATGGCTCCGATTACCGTGAAGTGAGATATCGACACCATTTCCCAGAAAACTTCCATGGGCTATATTATGGCTTGTCTGAGTTCGATTCCTATCTATAGCTGCAAAGACTTAAGTTATAGTACATTCTAGCAGCAAAAGTAGAAGCAGCACCGCATGTCACCGCAGAAAAAAAACCTGACTGACAACGACCAAACGAAATGGGCAGTCATACGGAAGTAATACATCAATTCGTAAAGCCCAAACAAGGAATAAAGGTACAATGAGGGATAATAGTAAGATCGATTCGGGATAATGGAGTGTGTGTGGGAAACTTTTTCATTTTTGTACGTAAGTTGCTCAAATGGCGCCGTTGACGTCTTGTAGATTTTCGCTCTCATGAACCAAACACCTGTTAACACTCTTGTCATATTTGCTGAAAATGTGATAAGTTATCAGTTGGGAGTGATCGTCATGTTACTGTCTAGTAGAAGAAAATCTGTATATTCTTACTCGTCGGTACCTCTCTCGATTATATGTTTCTTTGGTGGAGTAGTGCTATTGTAGGATATTTCATAAGATAGGAAAACGGCAGCGAATCAAATTATAAAGTACATACATATTTCAGAGCGAAACTGCTAACTCCTGCAATCTTCATACAAATAATCGCTAAGTACTTTAAAACACAGTTGGTAAATTTTATTTTCGTTTCAAATAAAAAATATAATTTCAAAATCTGTAACTACATTTTCTAATCAGAAAACTGAAAACTGTCTATTGTGCAATTGTCTATTGTGTATCTCTTCTAACCGGAAAATTACATTGCAGTGTGTCGTTCGAAAGTATCTGACCTTCATGTTCCTGGTTTTTTGTTAAAAAAAATTTCCAAAACATTAGCCGATTTTGACAGTGGAGGTAAAGAGCTTTACAACATTTAAAGTACCGTTGAAACTCTGAGAAGTTTATAAAGTTTTCTCTGCTTAAACAAATGTAGTTAGGATGGATGAATGATGAAAATATCCACCATGCAAAACCAACTTCGATTGCCTGTGATAGACAATTTAACCGTGCCTTAAAATAATCGTGCCAGGTGGTACTGGTTCAAGAAACTTGTAGATATTGAAGACAATCATCTAAATTAAAACTGTAAGTTGCTGTGTTATATAGAAGGGTAAAATCCAAGAGGCCGACTAAATTAATGTTCAATACGTTCTAAAGATTAAATTTGTCTTCAAATATTCTTGTAAACTCAACTTTACCAACCTATTGTTTATTTTTTTATTATCCATTGCACTACAGGTATACTCCAATTACGTCAAGAATGAAAAAGAAACGATAAAGAAAGAAATATAAGAAAGAATTAATAAGTAATTAAAACTAACGACAAAAATTAAAACTAAGATTAGCTAGAATTCAAGATAACATGTTTAATGCATTCTTGAATTCGCAGGAGCAAGAAAAGGTTGCAGAGAAGGATAAACTCTATTATAACTAAGGTGTTGAAGGAGTTTCTCAAAAGAAGGAGGAGGGACATAGGAAGATAGTTGAAAGTAGGAAGATATTGGCGGCTTTACACCAGCTCTAAGGCTAAAAAGGATAGCTAAAAGAACACAAAGAAAGGATCAGAGGAATTTTACAAGGATACACGGAGTACCGTCAGGACCGGAACTAGCATTAGAATCTTAGGTATACATCAGAGTTTCGAATTACAAAGTGTTGATACTAAACAAAAAGAGAGACGAGGTATGGGAAGAATGTCGAGGTATTTAGTGCGTTTTTAATGACGGACGACAAAAAGGTAGTAAAAATATAACCAAAAGCTTGAGAATTACAAGCATAAGCATCATCAAGATGCATAGAATCATGAATTGAAGAATCGGACTTGAGGGAATGACTATAGGATCAAAATGATTGTGGTTGACTAGAACAGATTGAAATCTCGATGATCAAAAATTAATCACGCATTGCCTGCTAGAGCACTCTTTTAGCTTTAGCTGCAGCTGCTCATGAGGTTTTTCTTTAACTTAAAGAGCATGAGATACTTTTAATGTGAATCAAGGAACATCATTAGGTTTAAGAGTACGTTTGATGAGAATAAAGTAGAAGATAAGATTAGAACAGAAAGAGTAGAAGTTGAAAAATACACAATCTAGAAGCTATAACGCTGGGTAGAAGGATACATATTCCTTGCCTGGAAGTTAAGGTCAACATCAACCAGAAGTGAAGGGTGATGAGGATCAGTTTGCATATATGAGATAGAGAAAGGGAGAAAGGGAAAGGTTGCATATATGAGATAGAGAAAGGAATGTTAAAAAGAACTCAATAGAAGAATTTTATATTTACACTGCAGATTCATCAATCTGAATAAACAGATAGAATAATTTTGGAAATTAGAAGCTGTTGAGTTGCAAGGATGAGAAAGGACAAGTGCTGAGAATGCATGCAAAATTTTTTACAAACAAACCACCCAAAGAACGAAAGATGTAAGGTTTATAGTGAGACTTCCACTTGCCTCAAACTTATCAAAATTGGGGGTTTAAAAAGAACTCGCATTGGCCAAATTCCTTGCAATTGATAGGAAACTACCAAAAATTTCACAGCCTAAAAATACATCAGGCTGAGACATATGAATGAGATACGTCAGATTAATTGTCCACACTATTATTTGTCGCATCGTAGTGTACTCAAGCCAGAAAGCGAAAGATTCTGTGCAAATACTTCCAGTAATCTGTCACTGATTGATATATTGAGTTCCAAGTTTCAATATGATCTTCTTACGGTTCTTGTTTGGTTCCAATTTCTCAGATAAGACGTAGAGAAGCTGTATCGCCGGGTGCACATTGAAGAACCTGACGAATAATATCAGTTGATACTCTGGTGAGAAAATCAAGGGAAAACACTCAAAACATATAAACTCGTCACTGTTGCGTACGGATTAACATCAGCTCTATATTTGGCGATACGTTTACAACTTTCAAAAGAATATCAAGATTTTTTTTTTCATGTCAAAGGGCAGAAACTTTTGTGCCACCCTGTAGTAAGATTAGCGTGTACGAGTACCAGAATATCACCATCAACGAAAATTACGTCACATAGACTAGAATTATGTGAAGCTTAATGAAACGTATTAAAAATGACATAAAATGGGGAGACCCGATATATATATATGGTAAGATTCAGAAATCGTGCAGATTAGAACACGTGTATCTTCACTACAGAAGTTTGTGGTGAATTTTGCGGTTGGCCGCGATTCGAAGGAGAACGACAGAAGACCTGTGGCTCCAGCTGATCTGATTTCAAAAATCCCGCTGATCTGATTTCAAGAGGAACATCACCAGAAAAGTTTCAGAATAAACAACAATGGTTGTTTGGACCATTATTCTTGCATGACCAAGAGCACACTTACTTGCTCTTGAATATGCCAAGAGTAGATAACCACTTCGTCTTATCTTCATTTATGTGCAGCCTTGGCTTTTGAGTCGCCCTTTTGGTCTGCATGACGAATCCTTGTACAGCTAGTTAAGATCTTCCACACTAAAAAACACATAGTGCCAGACGCCATAATTTGTAGACTTCTGGCACCATGTACATAGTCGATTTCGGGATTGTGATAGAATATAGAGCCACACGCCATAGTACATGGCGAAAAGTACATCGGAGCAAACGCTATGCTTATAGTCCTCCAAGCCATGTACTATAGTCCTCCACGCCATGCACCATAGTCCTCCACGCCATGCACTATAGTCCTCCACGCCATGTACTATTGTTCTTCACGCCATGTACTATAGTCTAAAGTATAAGACGAGTGGAACAAAATGAACCAACAAAGTGTCCAAAAACTTATTCACACTCTTGCAACAAGAATGAAAGAAGTATTTATAAGTATTGGTGGACAAACACAGAAACATATCTCTATCTTGGATTAAGCTTAGAATAAACTGTTTTCTAACTGGCCCAAAATTTTGTTGAACTGAAAATAAGCAAAATTCGCTAAATGTCCCGTTTGGTTAGAACGTACTATACATTAAGCTTCATTGGCTAAATGTTGAGGCTAGTGCTTATTCTAGCCACAAAATTTGGTTTCCTATGATTTTTCAAAACTTTTTCAGGATGGCCAAAAGTTTTGTCGGAGAGTGTATATAATAATTTTAACACTTCACTACCGCAAACAGAACGTACATGAAGAAGACCAACTCGAGCGGCGATCATATGCTAATGCACCGAAACTAAGTATACAAGTATATATATATATGACTTTTGTGTTAATGTAACTCCAAAAGTATACACTTCCACCACGTACATTTTAAATTTGAAACCGTTACCTTCGAATCCGAATGATTTAATTACGAAATCATGCGTGCAAACATTTAGGGGTATTATTGCGATGTTATTGTTCGCTTAGATACTTATTGCCGGATTTCATTTGAAATGATTTGAACAAGCACTTTAATTCATTAATGCACTTCATGCAAACTATAGCACCACAATAACACTTTACCACATATGTATATCTCCATATGATTTTTCACTTCTGATAACGAACAAAATTCACTCACCTATAAATTTGTCGATGAGGCTGCTAAAACCCCACTACTCCAAACAGTCTTTCACCTTTCGGAACATCAATAAAGTATAACAAACAATATGACAACTGAAGCCATATTACATGGCTCAGGGTACTATGTACATAGCTTGTGGGACCATAAATGCTGCGCCATGTTACATAGGACCACGCGCTATGTAGATTCTGACATTATGGCGCTGGGAGCCATCTTGCATAGCTCAGAGTACTATGTACATGGCGTATGGGACCATAAATAATGCGCTATGTTACATCGCTCTGGGCGCCATGTGGATTTTTTTCAGTGCATTGATGACAATATGATCTGCAAAAGCCAGTATCTCGGTGGACTTGGTGAAGATACTCCATCTTGTTGAGGTGCGAGTACAAAAAGTATAATCGTTCGCAAATTATTGTCGGCATAAAAAAACCAGTTGACCCTAAGCAACCTCAGAAACAGTTTGTGAACTAGGATATGTCTGTGGATATATTTGAATTGTTACAATGGGATCACTTGGTGCTTTTCTCTAACATCAATGCATATTTTTCACTCTACAACATGTATATTTTTCTAATAAAACCCATGATTTTATTATTTTGTGTTCATAAAATTATTTTTGCTGTATAGGTGGAACGTTATAAACACGCAGATAGACTTGCGTTTCTTCTTGAAAGCCCATGTCTGATAAGCGATAAGCTTTGATGTGATGTGATCATTGGTAACATTTGATGGTAAGTACACTTGTACATACGGATTCTTGAACTCATTCACAAAGTTACATAAATTACGGTCTAAAGAATTTTAAGATGTACTTGCTTGTAACTTTATTATCAAATCAAAATCATCCAAGCGCAGCTGTTTTTACGATATGAAGATGTAGAGCAGCAAAATTTTTTACGCAACTCGTCGCTTTGTTAAACCTTACGAGAGACTAGACTATCAATTATTCATTTCACAAAGGCGATTATATCAATAATGCCGTTTCCAACAATATGGTGCTCCCTATCACAAGGAATAATTCTAAAGGATTTCCAATGATTCTAAGTTCAGTATGGGACCTGAACGACGTAAGATGTATGTAGACTTGGTTTCGTTGATTATGCATTAGTAGGAGAGCTTTGTACTATCGATGAGAGAGTCAAGCGAAGAAGACTTATTATTACGAGAACAAATGTACAAGTCGTCTCTTTTTGAATTTTAATTTCAATAGATTTAAATTATTAATTGTTATATAATAAATTATTCAATGAGGACGAGCTAATTACATTTGCATTTCTTTTATGAAACATGCCTGAAACAAACAGAATATAGAAGTCAAGTGTAAGTATTCGTAAATTTTACAAATGCTAATGCAAGTAAGACAGAAACTGCCAAATCAAGAACGTTTTCTTGCTAAAAGTTATTACACCAAAGTATTACAAATGATGGTTGGCAGAACAACAAAATAAATAATTATGAGCTACCAAAAATAATAGTAGAAAATATATACTATCATTAACATGTTCGGTCATTGGATAGCTCTACCCTGATTCCCATAAACGTTTCATCTAAATTTTTGTTATTTTTGAGTTACACTCTAAAAAGTGGGTTTATAATTAATACTTTGATAATAGGAAATATATTCATTTTTCTGTTTAAAATAACGAATCACAAATTTTTTTACACATTCGATGTGCATTTTTTGCTTTTACGTCATATCAGCTGAATAATGCACAGCTTTTTGTAAATTGAAGCAAAAAGAGTGTAAATTTACTAGTTTGCTATTCACCTTTGCGCCAAAGCCATAAAATTACATCATTTTCTCGAATTTGACTTATTATTGGTGTAATATTGTGACGAAAAACGGTAATTTGGCAAGATTGAACGAGTATGACGTTTGAATAGTTGCAGTTAAGTGAACAGTGCAGTATTTCTTTCCGTGGAGCAAGTGTAGAAGTGTAGAATAGTAATTATATTATAAGTTTGTGTGCATATTTGTCTATAATAAATTAAAATAAACTATAAACTGAAAGGAAAAAGTGTTTGTATTTAATAATAAAAATATTTATATTTTACTTCCTTGACTTGGCTTTTAAAGTTATCTGTTCACAGTTTTTTTGTTAATTATATTTCATTTGGGGCAATATTTCAAATTACGGCATTTCCCCGATTTAAGTGGATAGACTTTAGATCATGAAATTCACGCTTAAGTAGTGCGAATTTCTTAAATTGGTCAACTTTTCATGTAGAAATTTACCAGTGCTTGCATTGTGATTTTGACACTTTTTTGTTGAAATTCACGAATCAATGACGCTTATTATTTTAGAAAGTTCTTAAAAAACAACCTTTGCTACATAAATTTCATCCATTTCCGTCCAAAATTTACGTCTTTTTTGGGTAAAATTACAGGATTTGATCGCAAAAAAATTTTAACACTTAAGACGTAAAATATTCTTTGTACGCACTTTTGTAAATTGACATCTTTAATAGTAGGAAACCAGTTTCCTACTATTATAAGGGTAAAATTCAACCAAAATTTTTTTGAGAGTAGCAACGGATTCAAGAGCTGCATACTCTATTACATCATTCTGCAAAATTTGAAAAACCTATCTTTTGTGGAAGTATGCTAAAATCAATATTGAATAATGCACTCTCCATATGTCACAAATCAAAACACAAATCATTGAATATCTCGAAAGTACTGAAATGTAGATAGAACGGTTATGCGAATCAGAACAGAGCTGATGACAAAAGTGTGTTTATTGTGTTTAAAGTATAACTGCCGAAGTAGGCAATTTCGTAAGTAAATGTAAGTATGTGTGTGTGTAAATACTCATAAGATCATACGTGGATATATTTAATAAAAATTTTTTGAGTGTGCTACAGTAAAATACTCATCGAGCACGTTTAACTCAGTAGAATAATTAAATATCCCACACATTAAATCAACTTTTAAATTACTTCAAGAGTGATGCAACTTCAAAGTGATGCAAACGCAATAGAAAACGTTTTCAATTAATTTTCGCAACGATTACTCTCCTTCCCAGCCAGAAACATATTTCTACGAGCACGCTTCCTTTTCAGCGTGCACGTGCCTTTCTTCTCTTATCTTCTCGTAAGATTTTTCTTTTTTGCTGAGCCAAGCATCCGGGAGTGTTTGAAGAAACAGCACAAGCATGATATTTTCTTTTCTAGCCACCGAAGATGAACATATCTTCAGGTTTTTTGTGACTGTTCTCGTCGAGAACAGACGGGTTGGAGTCAAGTCACCCGAAATTATATACCGCAAAATAATTTCTTTAGCTGGCAGCTGGCGATATCGTTCTTTCATTCGCCATCTAATTAGGCTTTAGGCTCGCTGATGGCAACAGAATGAAAGGGATTTTTATTTATGGTCAAGCAATATTTTCCTTTATTGGAACTAAGATGGCTCTGGAGCCGTCCGATGTCAGACTACTTCGTGATTCAAGGTATTAGCTTGCTGATATATTGTACGTCTTGCCCGAATTCGGTAAGTTTGCTCCTCATGTTACTCTTCAGCTAGATACTCATAAAATGATCTTAATGCTAGAGTAATGAAGTAGATATTTTATCAAGTATCAAGGTATAATTACCTAGGTGAACCAGGGATGTGTGTGAGAGAAAAACCAACATAATTACTGTGGTACTATTGAAAGCTTAAATGATGATGTTTTGAGTTTCAACAGACGTTGTACAATATAATGATAGTGATTTAGGTGAATATGGTTCGTGAAGTGCGTTAATTACTGCCTTGAACTTTCTCGAAGAAACAAGATTATTTTTATTATGAGACGAAGCACTTTACAGAGAATTCTTGATAGTGAATCCTTCAAATAAGACGTAGCTATGAATTGTTCAGCGAAGTAAGATTAAGTGCTAAGTGGTGCAGGACGTTCCTACATTTATGTTTTTGTGTATTTTGTGCCCTGTGGCTATTCTTTCATGGCTCGCGACTGAAGCAGCATAATTTCATTTTCTACGACAGAGTATAGCAAATAATTTCGCCAGGGATTGTTTGAAATAACTAAATAAGTAAAAAAACAACTGTATGACGCTTAAATTTCCATATATGGAAATTAAAGAAATCATTGATTGCTAATTGGCACTCGTGAGTAGCATGTGAATTTGGATGCCTGTAACAAAAATTTAACTACAAATATCGTCCGCCATATTTAAATTTCCAATCATAACTTCTTAGAAAACTTGTTAATGACAGAAAATAAATCCGTTGAGCTTTGGCCGTCATATAGAAAACCAGTCGCAAAAACAATTAGCGTGCATAATGGTGGGCTTAATGTACTATTTTTCGACCAGTCGCGGTACTTTTCTCGCCCAATAAAAGTACTTTAGTACCTGTTCGATTGCAAGTCGCGATCGGCCTTCTATATGACGGCGAAGGTTGAACTCATAAGCTTTTCGAAACTCAATTCGTGATACTTTTAGCCTTTTATATAAAATCGTATAGATGAATAATCTTTGAATATTAGCCCAGTGAAATCCGACATAAAACAAGGCGAAACTTTGGAAAAATTAGGGGAAAACTGAATTTTGGTGTGAACATTGGTACTGGCGTGTTGAACAAAATGTCAAAAGTCCTCATCGATCCGAGTGCTGCGTTATTTTTTATACGGGGTCAAAGGTCCCCAAAAGTGACCTTTCCTAAATATCTCAGTAACGGTCACGTCTTCAGAAAAACAATGTATGACGAATTTGTAGCTTAAAAACAAAAAAAATTTAAAACTTTTTCTTGCAACCATAACCGTTTTTGAGATATATTGGTCTGAACATTTGCTACTAACAGCATCCTCTTTCTCAACGGCATGTTGATATTATCCGATTTTGATTACGACTTGAAATGTTTGTGAGTTTGTTTTTCTATGTTTAAGAGGCGCATGAAAAAAACATGTAAACAAACTTATCTACCACATTCCAGGGTAGATTGAAATGTGTGCTCCGAAAAGTTACCAGCCCCCCGCCCCCCTTTGCCATAAAACTTTTAGGCTCGCTACTCTCTTCTCGGAAATAAACTGTATTGCTGCATCATTTATGGGATATTTCGCGAAGGAGCAGAACAAAACAACAACATTGTAGGTGGAGATAGGTTTTGTGACATATCATGGCCTAAGGAGTATGAAAAAGCAAGATAATATCATGGCATAATTCTGTAAACGCTCATTCTTGACATTATAGGAGCTCAACCCGCTGCAGACTATTCTCGAATAATCAGTGTTTTACCAACCCTGTGATGACTGCATAGCGCCAAAGGGACATGGCAAGTCTCGAAACCAATTTGCACCTGAAACTACGTGACCTTGCCCTAATCGTTCATGGGATAAGACGGTATGAAAAAAAAACTAAAAATCCGGCTTTTCGAAGCACATTTTTTCATCTACCCTGGAGTGTGGTAGATAAGTTCGTTAACATATTTTTTTTTCTTACGCCTCTTAAACATAGAAAAACAAACTCACAAACATTGCAAGTCGTAATCAAAATCGGATAACATCGCGCAGTGATGCCTGTTTAGCTGCATTGTAGCTAGATTTAGCTACAAAAAAACCGGTTTTGCTATGTGTTTTCTCAAATCTAGCTACAAAAGCTTTAAAATTGTTGACATCACTGGGCACACGGACCTAGATCCCCCCACCGAAACTTCGCAAAGTTTATTTCCCCGGGAAACATAGGTTAAGTGAAATTGTTTTTGTGGAATGATTGAAATTGAAATTTTTGTAGCTAAGTGGTTTCGAAAGTATGCACCGATTCTCATCAGACATCAGCTCATAGTGCGTACATGACTCATGAGAGATCATTAATTTTTATTTACGTTAGTTGTTGTTAGTTATTTGTTTATTTACGTTAGTTCTTAGTTGTTATCGATATCATTAACTCATAAAAGTTATTCATTAGTGATCACTTTTATGAGTAAATGATATCACAAATTAATAATCTTTATAGGTTTAGTGTTGACCGAACTGTAACACTGGACACTGGGTTATATTTCATCCATGAGCATTTTATTTATATGAAATTATTTATTATTTACTTTACTTATATGATAATCTAGAAAAAAATACATTGTTTTGAATTTAGTAAAAAAAAATCGGTTTGCATTCCAGCATTTACAATTTTTGTGATATGGAGCTAAATAATTATACATATACAGGCAGGCTAATAGCATTAGATGAACTGATTAAAAGTTAAGATCGAACAGTTAACATTTTATAGCATTTTAAAACTCTGAAGTGAGTAAGGTTTTGCCACAACCTGGTTCTAATATACAAAATAAGCAACTGCTCGATACACCGCATATCGGGATATACGTTAGGGCTAATTGGCATCTGGAGGATCACCAAAAATCACAATTATTGAGGAAAACGTGCGAACCAGATAGATTACACAAATTCGAGCCTAATGACCATACCTAACTAATGACCATACCACAACTAATTAGCCATTTATGTCACTCCCAATGTACCCTTATTTTGTTAAAGAAATAAAAAATTGTGATGAGAGTGTGGTTTGAACCTTCCCACAGATCCTTCATTCTCTACTCGGTCAATTTATTACTAAATTAGCCGCATTTCAAACTAACCCCATTTTGTCTATAGTTGATAAGAATGGCATTTTTACAGTTGGTGGTGGATAAAAAGTGCATGCAAAGTTATATATTTTTTTCTCAACAGAGCCCTCTTTCAACATTCATGCATGAGTATGTTGAAATGGTGAAATTTTCTTCATCTCAGTAAATGCTAGTTTACTGAGCTGAAGAAGTGTGTCACGTAATCGGATATATATGTGTATTTATACATTTACATATATATGTTTGATTGTCGACGACGAATTCGAATAAATGTAAAGCGGGGAAGACACGAACGTTTCAATTGAACTATCTAGAGAGGTTTCCGTGGTTATCTTATTTTGACGTTTTGAAGGAAGCGTTATGCAAATTTGGTGTCAATCGCCATACCAGCGTAGTAAAGGTTCCCATCAAGTGGGATCCTTAGTAAAATCGCCATTTGCGAATTGGAAGTGGGCTATTGAAGCATTTGAAGACCATTCGCGTCTCAATTTTCATAAAGATGTGATAAGCAATGCCGCTTACTTCCTCGCTCAGCTCCTGCAAGCAAGAAGAAGTGGCTTTTCAATTGAATCAACAAGCGAAAAAAATTCTTTAGCGAATAGAAAAAAGTTGTTTGCCATTATGAAAACTATTCTTCTATGAACATTTTGATATGAAAATAACATTTTTATAATAAAGTGGCATTCGAATTAGATTCTTTTTATGTTTAAAAGTGTTTCAACTTTTGATTTAAATTTGATTCTATTAAATGAAATTTTTCTAAGTGTTGGACTCATTGCGAAAATCACCCAGCAAGTAATAATAGATCAAAAATCGGGCAAAAAAGTAACGGATATCAGTGCCAATGTAGATTAGGAGCTCGTTAAACTTTACAAAAGAATCTCAAGTATTTGTGAGCCTTTAGGAGTAACGCCATCGATTCCACGACGCAGTGGTACATCTAGATACCAATCTAATCATCCCACAGGTACGCCTGAAAATTATTACAGAAGAATCTTGTTCATACCGTATCTCAATGAATTCGGATCTTTTCTGAGCGAAAGGTTTTTTATCTCACAAGAAAAAAATTATTGGATTCCAGTGTCTCTTATTAAGAAACTTCAATATGTTAACATTCGAAGATCTAAAGCCAGCAAAAGACTTCTGCAAAGATGGTCTGAAACCATAGACATATAAAGAATGGACACGCAATCACAATGCATGAGCCCGTACGTGAGTGAAGCAATTTTACTACACATGCAATCTTACTCTCTGTAAAACAGCTTTCCCCTCAATGCCACACGCACCACCCCTCAGCGCTGTAGACTCTCTATGTAAACATTCATTTCAATCCATCCAATCTACGGGGTGGTTGGGATAACGGGGAAACTAATACATTTCAACAATTTTCCAAACACATCAACTTTTCTGCATGAAATTTGTTATTGTTTTATACAAACACATTGAGACTAGAGGTCGAAAATTGCTTCATATCTCTCGGCCCATTTCGTATCCATTCTTCTTATATCTATGTCTGAAACATTCAAATGAAGCTATTCTTCGGGGCGAATGGGATATGTGGTCGCTGAGATACCAGCATGCTCAAGAAAAAGTGCCGAAGTGTGCAATTAGCGCACAGAAACTGTGCGGTAATTATATATTTCCGAACGTGCATATTCTGCTGACACTCTTAGCGACCCTTCTTGTCTCGACGACATCTGAGGAGCGCAGTTTTTCGACGTTAAAGCGCGTGAAGGCTCTCATGGCTATACATCGGAATATACCAGTCAGTCCGATATCCATCATTGATATGTTTGCTAAGAAGTCACGCAGAATAGTTTTGTTGTAGAACTTGTTGCGTAAAACTCGCTGACGTACTATGAATGTGATACTACAATAATATGTAGAGTAAGCAATTAATATACTCGCAAATATTCTTGATTTTCTTTAAGAAAAAAAACAACTTAATTCATATAATCCATAATCCTTTCTCTTTTCCATCAACGGTTATTCGTATTCACAGCATCATGTCCCAGATAAAAAATAAACAAATTACGAAAAATCAGCTTTCATTTTATAATTTTTGATCAATTGCAATTACTCCTGCGAAAAAAATCGCTCTAAGCTCACATCATATTGAGGACGACATTGATAACAGTACTAGCAAATACTAGGCACGCGTTGCTATATCACTCAAGAAAAAAATTTGCTGTTAATTCTGCAGTTTTTACTAACTTTCGAAGAAAATTAGTATTAAGCTCGTTTCGCCGAAAATTCATATTTCTTTATATATATATATATATATATATATATATATATATATATATATATATATATATATATATATATATATATATATATATATATATATATATATATATATATATATCAGCAAAATGATTTTCGGAGATAATCTCTGGAGTGGCCGATTCGATTGAGCTGAAATTTTCGGAGGACGTAGATGTATATAGTAAATAGGTCCATGACTTGCTAGAATTCAGATATCCTAAACCTTTTGGCAGTGGCGAGCGTTTTAGTGAATTTTCAGGTACTCCTATATTTCCAAGCAGTGTAAATTTTTGTTAAAATAAATGTTTGGAAATGAAAACTAATTATGTTTTAAGCTTGTTTATGTTAAAATGTTGGAAATTTTGAGCCGTGTGTGGGTGCAGCATGCCTAAAAGTAGGCAAGGGTTTTTTTTTCAAATTTTTATTTGTCATTACTTCTAAGAAAAACAATGGATCATCGTGAAATTTACAAAGCGTATTAATGCTGACTAAAATTTAGCACGCGTGGATTTTCAAGATAGTGCAGGTAGCCCTGTAGCTACGGCAGGCTCCTAAAAAAAAATCTTCAAATCATTGACCTTCCTGAAATTTTTTTGATTTTTGACAAAAAAATTAAATCATTGATAAATTTTAATCTTTGTCCATCGTGTCAAATTAAAATTTTCAAAATTCCGATTTGCACAAAAACGGCAACCCATCACCAAATTACCTCTATTTTCAGCACTCAAAAGTTCTGTTCACGAGAACTGACGACCGGATTATTCAATCATAGGGAAATTTACAGGACATATTGGTATTAGCTAGGACCAAATCTGGTAGAAGTGATTTTGAAATACGGGCAACTCTGTGCCAGTGGTACCATCTTGAAAAATCACAGAGGAAAAAAACCGGTTTTTGGCCTATAACTTCCGATTCAGCCATCAGATTTTGGCAAGATTCATACAGTACTTGGATCTTACCTTAAAATTTGGCTGAAAAATTAGAATAGAGTTGCCAGCTAAGGTGATTTTTGTCTCATAAATCTTGCAAATTTACTCAGCAAAATAAAGCTTTTTTCCCTATAACTTCCGGCCCAGTATAGAAATCAGAACGAAATTCACGCAGCAAATGGACCTTAATGTGAACCAAATGTCGAGAGATATTAACGCTTTAAAAATTTGAAAAGTTTTGAGGGTGGTAACCCTAAAATTCTTTTCACCCGTATAACTTCCAGCGCAGTGATTCAATCGAAACGAAATTTACTGGTTGGGTTTAACTTAACGTGAAGCAGATTTGGTATGTATTTTGCTTTGCTGCTGACACAGGCTAACCAGCATTAGCCATTTCCGTAAATATTGCACCAACAGATGCTTCAAAATACGATCTCATATGCAAAGCATTTGCGATAAAAATAAGAAACCAATTTATAAATTTTCCAAGTTTTAAACATTTTTCGGATGGCAGCCTCAAACAACGTTTAACCGCTGAAACTTTCGATGAAATCCTGCGATGAGAACGAAATTCAAACGATAAGTTGATTTGAGTTGACTTGTTATGGTAAACTTATTGCTGCTTTGTTCGGAAAGTGTTGCCAGCACTGAACATTTTCATCATTTGTGTTATAGTTGAGTTTTGTTGCTTTGGATAAGGAATGGTTGATATGATTCTACAAAACAGTGTATTACGTCTTTCCACACTTTTTTGTCACTCAAAGACAATTTCTTCGAAAATTAGTTTTCTAGCGGTTCTGATGCGCTAGATCTTTTTTATTGTAGTACTGTTAAATCAACACTATTTTAAGTTTCTGCGCCTTGTGCAAAAGTTACTCGTTTTTTATCCCCTTGTAACAGAAAATTTTCAAATTCAATTGTATTGTAATAAGAAAAGTTACGTGTTAGTTCAATTATACATTTAACCTTCCTATCTCTAATTTTCTGTTCACGAGAACTCATGACTCAATAATTAGGTATTGATGTATTGGTTTTGAGTAGGATCAGGTCTCATAATAGCGATTTTGAAATGTAAGCCAATCTGTGCCAGTGGTGCCATCTTGAAAAATCAATAAGAAAAAACTGCTTTGTGCCCTATCAATTCCGACAGAGCCACCAGATTTTAATGAAATTCACAAGGTTGTTGATCGCACTGAACTTAGTGCTGACAACTAAATCAGGTGAGGTGTTCGCACGGGCCGAAGTGATTTAGATTTCTAGTCTTTTTATATCGGTGATTTGCTATTTTCTTTCCGACAAAACTGCACTCAAAAGAAAATCTGGTTGAATTTTACCGTTAATATGGTAGGAAACTGGTTTCCTATTATTAAAGAAGTAAATTTACAAAAGTGCGTACAAAGAATATTCTACGTCATTAGTGTTAAAATTTTTTACCAGCAAAATTCGTAAAATGTATGAAGCAAAGGCTATTATAAAAAACGCAAATTTTTCATTAGCGTCCATATAAATATATTACAAAGCGATAATAAAGAATGTTTTATCAAACAAGCGACATCAAAAGTTATTTATTGCGAACAATTGTAGGAAGAATGTATTAATTAATCAAGAATTTCAACTGGCCTCCAGCTAAGTCTCATTTTCAATCAAATCGCGATTTCAAGTTCAGCCACTTTAGACAGTGAAGTGCTATAACATAAAATATTGCCCCAAAATGAAATATAATTAACCAGGACTGTAAATAGGTAACTTTAAATGTTCAAAAAGTCGACAGTTCTATCAAGTCAAGTAAACAATGTATAAATATTTTTCTTGTCAAATACGAACACTTTTTTGCAATTCCTTGAAGTTTATTATGTATTTTAATTTGATATATACACATTAATTTGATATATACACTCGTTCAGTCTAGCTAAATTACCGTTTGTCGTCACAATGTTACATCAATAATAAGTCAAATTCAAGAGAATTATACAATTTTACAGCTTTGGTGAAAATGTGAATAGTGAAGTAGTAAATTTACACTTTTTTTGTTAAGGTTTACAAAAAGCTATTTAATATTCGGTTGATATTGCGTACAATCAAAAAATGTACATCCAATGTGTAAAAAAAAATTATGTTTCGTTGTTTAAAGAATTAATTATGGACCCACTCTAAGAGTGTACCTTTGGCATGGTTGGCTGAATTTTCGATCCTTTGGAGCTTGAGTTGGGCGTGCTGAAGTGACTTTTTCAAAGAGTTTAATTGCATGTCTAATTCCGCGAGCATGCATATCTAATTCCATCTTCTAGGTGGTATAATCCAACTTTTCCGATAAAAATGTCTCCGAAATTTGTTGTGCATCTTGTCTTGTTGTGCATCTTGTTTTCTCGCGAAAATCAGAGAAACGTTCGCATTATCTTTCCTCTATGGCTTCTGATTTACTGCTTGTTGATGGTGCGTACTTTTGAAGATCGACTGCAAATTTCGGTAATATGATTTCTTCCTCTTCTGCTTGGACAGAATTATTTCCGCGATAAATGGACTTTTCGTCCAAAAGACCTTTACTTTGGAATAAAATCGGCACGCGATTTTTCGTTTTCATTTTCAGCTTCTGCGTGCTTGTTTTTTCGTAAACTTTTTCGCACCTCAGAGATGCATTGCCATTTTTGCATCTAATAGCAAAGAGTTTCCTTCACAATATTTAACCTGGATGCAAAATATCGTTGTAAATGCCTTTGAACTAGAAAAAGTAAAATCAAAATGTCATGGAATATTAAAAAGGATTACTCAAAGAATATTATAGTGAAAAAAAAAAATAGGCGAGCACTCACAGCCACAATTTTATGGCTCTGGTAGGTGTAGCAAGTATTCAAAAAACACATATTTATGAAAGACAAGGTTTTGAAAGTTTCATAACCTTCCTGCGCTAATGATAATTAATTTTTTCAATTCTCTTTCTTCTTAATTTCAAAATTTCAAATTATTTACAATAAAATCACAAGACGTGTACTCACGCCCAGGGTTTACACTTTACTAAATTTGAAGAAGGTTTACTTCATTTCTATTTTGAAAATAATAGCTACTTCACTACTTCAGTTTCTTCGGATTCTAGTCCATGTTCGCTTCAAATCGAATCAGAGAGAGTTTGTTTTTCTTTTTCAAATTTTTTTTTCCTGCACCGAGCTTCGACAGCAACACTTTTCTAGTCTAATGGTGTTTCAATGCAACGAACAACTTACTGCAAGTCACTAACGCTAGGTTTAACTCAAAAATAATACAGTTTGGGAAAGAAATGGTCAAGACTGCAAATATCATTATGTTTTGTGTATAAAAGTTATATTATGCCTTAATTTATTGTTTAAATAACATTTAATTGGAGTTTTTGACGTTGTTTTACTTAATATTTTTTCCGTTATCGTCAAAATTATGTTTACCTAGTTTATATGAAAAATAAATTAATGCTTTACATTAAGTGACCCCAATCGTTAATCTATTTCATTTATTTCTACTTCAAATCTACTTCAATTTATTTTCAACTTCTACTTCAAATTTTGTCCGCGAAGTGCGAGCCCTGCTAACGGCATCATAAAGTACCCAGCAAGCAATTTAGAAAGCGTTTCCAGACATATCCCTTATACAAAACCGAGCCTGTTCGCAAATATCGTTAAAACTATCGCTAATAATTCATAAAAGTGTATAGGTGATATATACTCGCTAAAACTGCATGTTTTCTAGCCCATTAATTAATTGTTACAGGCCGCCTCCATTAGCAATTTCCCATGGCATAACATTTCAAATTGCTAATGGAGGCGGCCTATGGTATGCAATATTTGATGGCATGCCATATATGGTAGGCAATATAGTATGCCATTTGCTTGTATGCTATCAACAGCAAAATTTCTTCACCCTACACTTAAAATAATTCCTTAAGAGCATTCTAGTTATGGCACCGTCAGCACTTAACCCTCAAGTACCGACATCCGGTCTAAATATCTATCCAATAGTCGAATAAACAAATTCAATACTTTCCTAAACAAATTCAATACTTTTCATCTGCAACCATCATATCATTTCAATACTCATATAAACAAATCAATCTTCATATAAACATATCTGCTCAAAACAAAAATGTTTATTTCGAAGATCAAAGCAAAATTCGCACAGATCAGGTTACAGAAATCGCATCTAGCAATTTCTGCGACCACAGCAGTTCTAACAATATATAAGAATATCCAATCAAGAAGAAAGTAGATTATAGTGGGTTCAATCGATCAAGAGTGTGTTTTAATCAATCAAGATCAGTTAAAACAAGTTAATCAAATTTAATAAAAGAAAGTACATGAATATATATATATTCAACGTTATAAGTAAAGAATTAGTTCTGATAAAGAAATAAAATATGTTAAAGTGATTAAGAAAAAAACAGTGTTTTATTAAACGACCACGATAATTCCGCACGATTCCGCTCAGAGGCATTTTCGGAATGATTGCATTCCGATGCATGTTGTTTGGTGGATTGCCACCAAACTGTTCGACGAAGTGAACAGCGGCCGCTAGAAGCCACGATATTAGAAATTTCTTCCTTTTGGACACGCCCTATTGAAAACAAATCACAATCTATGTGTTTGTAAACCAGATCGCCCCTCAAATTTGTATGGTTACACGAAATCGGGTTTTCAAACCGGTTTTAATCCGATCTTCGTGTGGCCATACAATTTTATCCGGCACACACACATATAAACGCTTCGTACAAAACCGGTATTCGGAAATCAAGCTCATGAGCAGCTTCCGTGCACGTACACAGTCTGCGCACACATACATGTAAATCGGGCGAAAGCTCACGAATTACGGTATATTCCCAATCCCGAATTGGGAACTGCTGTAAAAACGCTCATTGTATCATGACCATGATCTTCTTCTCTCAAAGCTCAACGTTTTCAATATTTCGAGTCAACTGCGCTTCTGGTTTTTTTCGTAACTTGGTGGTCGTGCTTGTTTTGTAACGATTAAATCTAGTTTCTCTTCCCCTTTTTATCCTACTACTCACGTTCCATAAAGCTCGATTCTTGGTCCTCTGTTTTTCATTCTGTTTATAAATGATTTTCTTTCCCTCTTTAATTCTCCATGTCTTTTTTATGCTGACGATCTGAAAAAAATTAAGTTGGTTGAGCCAGTGGATGACTGCTCCTAGCTGCAGGATGACCTGTCTAGTGCTCTACCAAATGTATCAATTTTAAAATTGTTAAATACGTTCAAAAGCTCTATACATGCAAATTATCCCGTATCAAGTATTTCTATTCAATTTTTGGTTCTTTCCTTAGTATTGTTGATAATTCAAGGACCTTGGTATTGTGTTTGGTACGAAAATTAAATGTTATGTTCACATCCACAATTTTTGTTTTTCCTTTTGAGTCTATTCCTGGTTTTTTCCTTTAATTTGATATGTATTTATTTATTTATTTATTAAAGATTGCGCTACAGATATTCTCCAATTACAGCGCCAAGAATGAAAATGAAACATAATAATAACAAAACAAGAAATATAAGAAAAAAATAGTTAATTTAACACAAACGACAAAAATTAAAACTAAGGTTTCAATACTTTCTACAAATTTAAAAAAAGGTTGCGCATGACTACCAAGCTTAAGGGCATTGTGCGTTGAGCGCTGAACTGATTCACTGGCGTCAGAATGTGAAGGGACCAGATTTCCCACCCGTACTTCAGAATATGCGTACTATGGATACAAATAGTTGGATCCAGGTGAATATGTCGGTCAATATTCACGAAGAGCACCAAACAAAAAGCCAACAGTTCTAGAAACCCTGTCCGTGATGTTCATGAAGTGAACATCAAATTTCAATTTGGAATCAAACACCACGCCAAGGTCTTTAGAATCTTGGGCAACTGATAGGGAAACATCTGACAAGAAATATGAGTAAACATGTGGAGAATTTTATATGAGAATAACATCTGGTGACGTTTCAAAATATTTAATGGTAGGAAGTTGTTTTGGCACCAGTGACTAAGGGTAAACAAATTAGCTTGCAATTGATTATAATCGTCCGCTGACTTGATTGCCCTGTATAATTTTAAATCATCCGCATATAAAAGATAGAAGGAGTTGATAAAAAGTAAAGGAACTAGGAAAGATCCTTGAGGAACTCCGCATGTGGGATATAAAGAAGATGAAGTGAAACAATTTAAAGTGACTCTACAAGGACGGCTATGAAGATAGTCGGAAAACCAGGAAAGGACGGGGCCAAAAATACCAAACCCATTAAGTTTATTGATGCGCAGGTTATGTTTTACAGAATCGAAAAAATCTAATGATTTAGGCAATAATAAATAAGAAAATATTATTATATTTTCTATAAAAACTGTTTTTTTTCTATGTTAACATACTTTGTTTCAAACGTAAACATACTCGCACAGTTTCCTCGTGAAGTGCATGAACTTTAATTATTTCTGGTGAGAATAATATGATTTCTCGAAGTAAACTGTCTGGTGTATTTTTGCACAATAGCGACTAGTAGTGTGGACGCAACTGATTCGTTCACACAAAAAAACGATGCTCCTTTAAGGCTCTGAGCTCATTGATAATATAACAGCGATTAGAGAATACGTCATTTTCATCAACTGAAATTCAAATAAATATGTAGCGATTCTCAAATTTCCCAGCAAAAAAAAAACAGCTCACTTACCGATACAAAAGATGCTAAAGTCACTGGAACAATTTTGCCAGCAATAACGACTTTTGGTTTCTGAGTCATTTGCATGAAAATTATCATTAACTGTTTGAATTTTGGCGACTGGTTGTACCAGTTACATGAATAAACTGATGTTACAAAATCATCGGTCAAGGCCATGAAGCGATTTGAGTAGTAACAGCACGGTAGAATCTGAAGCGTCACATCAATCACAAAGAACGTCATAGACGCCATCTCTGCTGCATTGGGTGGGTAAAGAAGGAAAATAACAGCTTTACTGACAATCACAATCGAAGTGACCAGAAATTGAACGAAGATGGGATAAGTGATTGTATCTCGAACAGTATCGAATATTCTGAAAACATAAATCGAAAATATTCAGTTGATTTTTATAGATTGACATTTCGATATCACTTTAAAGTACATTATTTATGATAGTAAGAGAAATGAATAATGCTAAAAAAATTAATAACTAACACGAAATAATCATTTGATTTCTTATATATTAAAACGGAATAATTAATTTGTCGTTCTATCGCACCGCCTCAGCCGTTACGAATTTCAGTCCCCGTCTACTCGCTAGTACATATTGTCTTCCAGAAGGCATGTTTTGTCCTCGAAATCATTTTGGATGCAGAGCTTTAGGTATGAATTATGTATGTATGCTTTCTAAATCATCAAGTCAAAAGCATCTATTTTATGACTCGCCAGCTGTGACTTGGATATGATGGGGCTATTTATAGACGCAAGTTCGATGTCGACAAGCCTCGAAATACTACCTAATAGCTACCATCCAAAGCGCAGTGAATGCAGCAGCCGAAAAAGTAGTGGGATATACAGCCGGGCAACGCAGAAATGAATGGTTCGACTAGGAATGTCAAGCCGCGTTGGGCGAAAAGAATGCGGCCTAAAAAATTCACATTGAACCACTGACTAGAGCCAAGACAGAAAAATATGACGATCTTCGGAGAGTAGCTAATAGAAACATGCTTAATAGCATGAATAACAACTTTATGGCTAACAACACTCGACAAGCGTACAAAGTAGTGAGGCACTTAAAACAAGGCTTTAAACCACGAACTAGCCTATGTAGGGCTGCCGATGGAAGCATCATAAGTGGCTCAGAACAGGTGAAGCAACTACTGAACCGAAATGTTCCCGCATACGATGAATCGCCATCACTAATTGGTGCATACCTTGACAGTGCCTCATCTCACCCTCCTACACTAGATGAAGTCCGACAGGCCATGGACCGCTTGAAACCCAACAAAGCAACGGTCATCGATGGGATCACAGCGGAGCTCCCGAAGACAGGCGGGATTTCCGTTTTAAGGGCAATCCATGGATTGGTGACAGGCATATGGCAACAAAAAACGATGCCACATGAGTGGCAAAAAAGTGGTATATGTCCTATTCACAAGAAAGAAGATAAACTGCTATGTGTATACAGGGGCATATCACTAGTTTGTTCATCGTACAAGCTTTTGACAAAGATTTTAGAGTTAAGGATTTTCCATCACGCTGAGAAAATTCTTGGTGGGGAAGATCGAAAACTGACCAAATATTTACGGTCAAACAAATGTTGGTAAAATGCTGGGAGTTCAACATTGATGTCCATCAAATATTCGTCGACTTCAAACAAGCGTACGACAGCATCAACCGAACTGCATTATATAACATCATGCTGCAGTTTAGAATCCCAGCAAAGTTGGTACGACTGGTGAACATGACCATGACCGACTCCACGTCACAAGTGCTGATTCAGGGCTAAAACAAGGGGATGGATTCACTTCGGTACTCTTTAACTTAGCGCTTGAGTATGTCATCAGAAAAATCCCCGTTGACACGAGAGGAGCTCTATTATTTAAGTCAACGCAGCTAGTAGCTTACGCTGATGACATCAACATTATGTCAAGGAATTATTTGTAGCTCTAGACGAAACCGTCAAGGAAGTTGGTCTTCAAATTAACGAACAAAAAACAAAAGTTATGACTCAATCAAGGAAATGGACGACAATAAGATAAAACATAACGATAGAGGACTATAACCATGAAAACGTAGACAACTTCGTGTACTTAGGGACGAACCTCTCGAAGGATGGGGATGAGCTTGACGAAATCAAACGACGGATTCAATCAGCCAACAGACCCAGGAGTCTGAAGAAGCCTTGAATACGTTCGAGAGAAGGGTATTGCGAAGGATTCTCGGTCCAATACGGGAAGAAGATGGATGGCGAATCCCATACAACAACGAGCTGTACACAATATATAACGAGCCGGAAGTGTCTACCGTCTTACGACTACAAAAACTACAATGGGCTGACAACGTCGAACGAATGAGCGACAATCGAATCCCCAAACGGTCTCCCAAGGGGCGAGCGAGCGGAGCCAGGCCAGTGGGTAAGCCACGTAAGCGCTAGGAGGATTCGGTAGATGCTGACAACAAGTCCCTTCTGGGAGCACCGAACTGGAGGACGCAGTCACTGAACCGAGACGAATGGAGGCGAAGAAATAAAGAGGCTAAGGCTCGATTTGAGCTTTAGTGCCCCGATGATGATTTTAGTTCTGATGCTTTTCACATTTAAGCATTTTATTTGAGTTTGAATCCATTGTTCATTGAAATCGATTAACTTGAAGCATAAACATTAATTTAATCAAATGATTGCGAAAATGGCATTTACGAGTAAATTCAACCGCATTTATAGAATTTTTCGGGAAACAAATCATAGTTGTTGCCCGAAATACGCGAAATATTCATTTGTTTTTACAAATAAAGTAAAATTTCATTAATAATTATCCAACTTACTACAATCGACAAAGTTAGATTTGCTTATTATATTATAAGTGATTCTAGAATGAAAGACGAATTTGACATTTCAATTTGGAAACTCAATTACCTCATAAGACATCGATGTGTTCTAATACACGCGACAAGTTCGCAATAATTTTCATTCTGGGAAATTTTTTTGTGACCGTTGTTAATATTCTCAATTCTTTCCATCATAATTTTCAGATGAACCGTGAGAACAATGAAATAAGTCGGTGCACAGACATCAGTGCTGGCAGTTTGTACACAAAAGAATATCATTGCTATTGTTTCGAAAGTCAATGCACAAACATAGTTCAAATTCGACGTTTTCCAATCGAATGGTAGCCATATATCATTTATAAGTTTTTCTTGATGAGAAAGAGCAGCAGCAACTGTACTGAATAAGATAAGTGACCAATTACACATCAGATACAGTCCGAAAATTCGATGGCACAGCTTCACCGAACTAACGAAGTTTTCCTGCTGTTGTGGAGTATGATGCCCCATTTCGACAGTTTTCACCAGTTTTGAAATAATCTCCAGCTCGCCATGCCTTTTCAGGATAAATGCGTACTTAAGCAGCAAAACAACCATACTCAACTGCATAGGCAGATTTTCCAATATGACCTTTAAATTGTCCATAAAGAAAAGCTGAGCTGTAAAAGATAGCATGAAGATTACGTTGAAGCAGAGTGTCGTCCCCGCATGTAAAAGTTGAAATTTGTTGTAACTATCTGTTGCATAAACACCTATGAAGTTCCAAGCCTTCCATAGCCAACTGAACGCGTCCGAAGATTTCACTTTGGAAGCTTGCATTTTTATCAGTTTTTCAGCTACTTTATGAGTCTCACTGGCACCAAAAAACAATGCTTTGAAATAGTTGCCTCATAAAGAGCGCAACAACTAACTTGACATGATGCAAGAGAGGGTTTTTAAATAAAATTTTCGCCCAACCAACGCACCAGGGAAAACATGAAAATTCATCAATTTTACAACGACTTCAAAACTGCTGGAATAAAATGGTTTTTAAATATTTCATCAGACTGCGATGTAACGTTAATGGGAAAACCTGTTTATGAAACATGAACGAATAACAGTTAGTTTACCTCCACTAGAGAAACTCTTTAACTTCACTGAAGTACTGCAATTATAGACACCTTTTAGAATTTATTATGTCAAGCATTATGCTATGAGCACTTATCAATCATCTTACGTGTTTATTTAATGAGCTTTGAAGCATACGTGTGCCTACAAATTTTTACCTTTTAATTCCAGTTTACCGTTTATTTGCGAGTTTAAGTTAGTCGACTTTTCCTTTCCGATCCCCAATTCGCAACGCAGTAAACAGTCAAAAAAGCGATGTTAATTTCACTCTCTCTGTAATAATATTCTAATTTAAAAGTGGCGTGTGGGCACAAGCTTCTGCAAAGTTGTCCCTTGACCTAATTTTACATGCAAACTAGGTGTCCTCATCTCAGATTTATAAGCAGAGGCTTTTTCAATCACCAGAATGGGTTTTGGACCTACATACAGTATCGGACAAAAGTCTGCGGTAGCACCTTATATTGAGGCTCTGGTTAATTGGAAGCTTTAATCAAAAATCCATTGATGCGCATATTTTCAGTAACGTAAATATATTTATAAAAAAAAACAAAAACAAAAACTTTTCTAAACAAACTTAAAGATAAATTCATAAAAAAATAGAAAAATGAATGGACAAAAGTCTACGACAGTCAGTGCTGGCTGACTTATACACAAACAATTTCCAACTAGACCTAACGGTATTTCTTCAATATTTGTTTATTTGCTCTTATTGTCATTGCAGCTGCAGCTCTATTATAGTTTTATCGTTAGTTTTTAGTTAGTTTTTTTGATTTTTTTCTTTTTTCCCATTTCAACTAAGATTGCGCACGATGACGGGTCACAAAAACTACATGCAAAATAATAGGTATATGTCACTTGGTTTTAAAGCACCCTTCAACTATTTTTAAGGAAAGCAAAAACTTCATATTTTGCATCAGGCAAAAGGGCTCCAAATGTCCTTCTATATTATTTTAGCGGCCCCAGTGTGCGTCGATTGGTTGACTAGGTTTTCGCTCTTCAGATCAGATCAGGTTTGATTGGTTCACAAAGAAACGATCCAGATCAGAAAGGCTACCGAATTCATTTAAGTTGTTGATTTCACAGTCACTTGAATACAATCTAATGTTATTAAGACATTATTATGATATATAACCTTACTTCAGTGGGTAGCTGGCTAAATCAGGGGTGTGTTCAATGTGGCTTGCTATAGCTGCTCGAAAAGCATAGAGCATAGCATCACTTTAGCAAGTGTCAAAATTCGCAGTAGCTAGGTGAAGCAGCTATGGACATTGGACAACCAAGAGCTGCTACGTAGGTCGGTTTTTACACAGCACAACTCAATAACAAATCTCTACAGTTTTTTTTAACTTTAATCTTTGTGTTTACTTGAATCAGCTAAACATTTGCATTGCATTTTGGAAATCGTATGAAATTTGCGCGTTTTCAGCATACAGCTGCAGAGGAAACATTAAAATTTTCTTAACATATTCAAAACGTTTCACTTTTTCCTGGCTTTTGACACCATATCTGTGAAAAAGAGCGAAAAAGAAATGTTGAAAATATCATGGTACACGATCCAGCGTACCCGGCCTGTTGTATTTCACACCCGCCTTCTAAAAACTCAAGATGAATTGCGCTGTCTAAAAGCCTACTCAAAACTCGAGTTGAGTTGAAGTGTTCGAAAGCCCATATTGAGTTTATGATAGCACTTATCAAGTTTATTGTTCATCTCCTTCGCCACTAAAGCGCGAAAACCGCTTTTCATTTCCATTTCTAATCCAAAGTGACGTTTGAATAGTATGTCAGGGGTGTGTTCAATGTGCATGCAATAGCTGCTTCAAAAGCATAGCATAGCATCACTTTAGCAAGTGTCAAAATTTGAAGTAGCTAGGTGAAGCAGCTTTGGATATTGGACAGCCAAGAGCTGCTACGAAGGTCAACAAATTCAAAAATTCTTTTTCAAATTTTTTTTTTAATTTTAATATTTGCATTTTCGTGGATTAGTTCAATACTTCCATTGCACTTTGGAAATTGTATAAAATTTAGAAGTTTTCAACATACAGCTGCAGAAACCATTAAAATTTTCCTAACATATTTAAAACGTATCACTTATTTCCGGCTTTTGACGCAATATATGTGATAAAGAGCAAAAAATAATCGTTGAACATTTGATGGCACATGAATCAGTGCACCCGGCCTTTTGCGCTTCATGCTCGCCTGCTAAAAACTCAAGATGAGCTGCACTGTGTGAAAGCCGACTTAACTCGAGTTGAGTTGAAGTGTTTAAAAGCCCGTATTTAATTTATGCTGTCAGTATTTTCAAATTGATTCCTCATCTCCTGTGTCAGAAAGGCGCAAAAACTTCTTTTCATTTCAATTTCCAACTGAAAATGACGTTTGAACTGCATGTCAGCTGTGTACGCACGGCCATTTTGCCTTAGCTACTTTCTTGCTACCCTCCAGACTGCGAGCAGCAAATAGCTGCTACCTTAGCAGCTATGACGGAATCTTGGACAGCCCGACTGTCAAATAGCAAGCATCAGAAAGTAGCTATTTCATTACATTGGACAGCCAGAGCTGCTAAAATAGCAGCTAATAGCTGCTATAGCATGCACATTGAACACACCCCAGATTTCAACCAAATGAGGTTGAGGTGTTCACACTAGCTGAAGTGATTTAGATTTTGAGCGGGAAATGTCATTCCAATTTATGTGAACAATGTTTTTGCGTGAAAGTTGTTAAAATGTTATGCTGCCTCCTCACTGTGGGCCATCATGTGGCCCATGTGCGTGGGCCATCATGTGGCCCATTGTGTAGACGGGCGATGGCTTGCAGTGGCCGACAGTGGCGAAGCATGGAAATGGCGATGGCTGAGGATGGCTTTCGGAGCGGTTTTTCACACACATCAAAGCAGGCCATCATGCGCAACCGAAAAATCATGACTAGCCCATTTAGCGACCCAGTGTGTCGAGGCAAATTTGTGATGGTGACCATAATTGTGGCGATCATTGCGACCATTGCAGTGGCCGATGATGGCCCACAGTGAGGAGGCAGCATTAGAAGAACATGCAAGAATATTAGGTCTGTTCACGTATCTGAATCTATTATAAATTCTCAGCAAGTTGTTTTTGTACTCTTGTTGCAAGCAAAATTTGGTGACGTCATCGCTTCCCCTCTTGCAACAAATTATAAAAAAAAAGCCGAACTGAGCTGAGGCATTTTCCTGCAGTTTTTCAAATCAAGTAAGATGGGCTTGGCGCGAGGGTTTGAAATGTATATGTCTATATTCAAATGACCGCACGAAGGAAAATATTTGCTGTGCAATATCGCAATGAAAACGGAATATATTTCTCGCAAAACTTTTTTATTGTTATTAAAAATATCCAATGGTGGATATTCTGTGCATGGTGTGCACTTAGCAGTCGAAAAGCACCAATTACCATTATTTGATATGAATTAATGAGCTTGGGTGGAGGTTAGTTTTAGTGAGTACTAAGCTGACTGGTTCTTTGAAGTTCATATTTATTGTAACTAAAAAGGAAATGTATTGTCAGGAGAGTAAGTGGCTGTTTTATTTCATGACCAATATTATATTACATATGTTTTTTTTCTTTGTAGGTGGGTCAATTTTGAGTTCCAGTAATATACTCTGTTATATAGGAAGATAATTAAACATATATGTGAATGTATATGTATATACGATATGTGCTTTGTATACAATTCTATATAATTATCTGAATATACAACAACATCTATTAATGGAACTTATCTGATAACTGCCCCGACTGCAAAAAAAGGATTGTTGTGCATATCGAAAATGGGCTAAACTCGACTTCGTGCCCCCATATCCTTACACAATTTTACCGATATATGTTCAGTTGATATGTTTGTGTTTTTCTGGTTGCGTGTTTGTTTATGAGGTTGTTTTTTGCTTGTTTGGTTCTTTATCATCATCGTGTTGTCTTCTCGACTAGTTTCTGTATGTTTTTGAGTTTTCTTCGTCAAGTTTTTGTCCCTGTTACCACCATAGGACAAAAATTGAAGAATAACTAACGAAAACGTACAATTACACGAGAAGACATCGCACTGAAGATAAACAAACAAACCAAAAACACCTCCCAAACATACACAGAACCACAAAAATACCAGCTGGACATCAACCGATAAAATTGCCTAACGGTTATGAGGAGCACGTAGTCGAGTTTTACCAATTTGGGCTCTGTCCATGTTATCAGAGTCTCCCACAATTCAATTTTGTTTATTTTCACACTAGTGATACTTCTGGAGTCTTCTTGTAGCAAATTACAGCAGTGCGTTTTTGTATTTTTGCCAATTGTTCTCCCACCACAAAAATAATCCGGCTGCCAAATTCTGTTACTGCTGCAGTTTGCTGAAGTACACAAACATACCTATTTTTCTTTTCATTTTGTACGATTCTCATTCTCCTTATGTATACAATTTTCACTATTTTAGAACGAAATTCGAATGACAGTTCTTTCAAATCTACTCTCCTTTTCAATAGTACCTGATTTACACTAGATTTAAATATGTAAATCAGGGTGCTTTCGACTGTCAAAAGCCGAGGCCAATGTATGGCAAATCAGGTAGATTTGTAGTTGATTTAGCTCTAAATCGATCAGCTGATCGAAACCACGTGATTCAACGTCAGTGCAAATGGGCTATAACGTTGTGATGTAAATGATTTCAAATTTATGTTCAAATTTCATAAAACTGTCAATCTGTAAATCGTCATTGGTGTAGTGCAACTGCTACAGGTAGTGGTCTCATGAGTAATTTCCCCTCAGTTTTCCCCTCTATTGTTAACCTATAACGGTTTCGCTGCCGCGATAGTCCGCCCCAGAAAAATCATTGAAGCGGGATTTTGTTGTTGTTTTCAATGCTGCTAGCCATACCAGAAGTCGATAGAGGTGCCAAAACGCGCCTAGTGATAATTTGCTTGTTACGGCCGAGTGGACTCTACTGATAATTTTTCATTGGGACTGATTGCTAATCTTTTAATTTATTGGTTAAACTACGATTAGTTTTAAGGTTTTGAGCGTAGGTTTTCAAAAATACTGTGTAATTCGAAATTGAACAAAAATCCAATAAATGGAATTCCCCAACAGCAGTGTTGTTGAGTATGCTATTAATTGAACTGAATTATTTCAGTACAAACAACAAAAAATGCATTAAAACATGAAAGAACGACATTGGAATAATCAGCTAAATATGGAAAATACAAAAACTCAGTAACTTTGATGAAAAGACGTTTGGGCGCAAAATGTTTTCGTCAGTTTCAGTAGGGGGGTCGATTTTCTCTATATGCAGAGCAATAAAATTTGTCTTTTTAAATTAACTATATGTTTTTCCTATTTGTAAAAGCATAAGTTTAATGTTTTACGCAGAAATTTGACTAAAACTGATACTGAAACTAAAGTAACGAATTATATGACCTTCTAAGCACACTTTAAAAATAACATAAATATCATTTTAATTTATATTTTTAATTCAGCTAATTATTTAGGTGTTTGCCAAATTTATTCCAGAACACAAGTTCTTTATCTTTGCAGAAAAAAATATTTGTTTTATGCCAAAGACGATTTTTTTGTGAAGTGAGCCAGGGTTCATGTTGTGTGGGAAGAGGAATGAAATATGTTGCTTTCAAGAAGTGGACGGTTTTTATCTGTGGATTTATATTAACTTCAGAGAAAAAAATCTAGTCAATATTCATAAATCTAGTTTAACGTATCTACTTTTAGTTTTTCATTTGTATATCCTGGATCCCGGAGTGAAGTGTATAGGACACTTCATAAATAGTTGTTTCACAGGTTTTTTTTACCGCAGAACGACCGCACCCGGGCTTGTTGCAGTTGCTCGATAGAGCAAGTCATTTATCAATCCACAAAATAGAATTAATAGCTGGTTATTGTGACAGCTCAAGCTTCTATTTCAGGACTCTTTTGTTGTGGTTTCGACGAACTCTATTGAAAGCTTGTCTTCTGGTCTCGTTGAAGCTCGTCCACTGCATCAGTATTGAAAAGAAATATAAGCCTAAGTGTTTCAATATTTTCGAATGACCCTACGTACGCAAATGGTCTAGACATGAGACGCAATTCCTTCGACAAAAGCATGTAATTATTTTGAGCTGAAAAGAGGATAACATTTTTATTTCGTTGGAAAAAATACTTGTTACCTTATGTATCTTTAGTAATCCTTTTTGCGTGTCGAGCTCATTATTTCAATATTCATCAGTACGCACTGAACCGGGAAATTAAATAATAGTATCCAATCAATAGCCCAGTGAATATTATTTTCGATTTAGTTTTCTCTCAGCTTTCCCTCATAGCTCCACAAATTAGGAAAGGATAGTCCAATAATTATCTCGTTCATAAGAAGAAAATATTAATCTAATCTGACGACCATTCATGGTAACATCTTTTTATAGAAAAGATAGGCTGAATGGTTTGATCAGATAGCTTCATAATTTTGGGGTTTATGAGCAATCAGTGTTAACGCATATGGATAGATGTATGCATATACGACGTGTGGAACCCTTTGCTTTTTGATGCCCAGATTTTTGTGAAATATGCTATTGATCTGAAAAGCAATGAACCATGGAATATTTCTATACTAAAAGAAGAAGAAAATTTAAAAGACACATGTGCAAATGGAATGACAAAATAATTATTTGACGGTTTTTGAAGTCAAGGTAATTTTAGTTGGTTTTGCTATAAAGAGGGGTCAACTAACGGAAATGTAGGTGGAGCTAAAATTGAACTAGAAATTTAAAAACGCAAACATCTTCAAACGTTCTCTAATTTTATTTTATTTTTTCCTTTTTGTACGCTCCTCGGAACCAATAGTGTCAGCTGTGGCCTACTCAGCCGAAGTACGTTTAAGATTCCTGCTATACATGCCTAACAAGTCTTACCTAACAAGTCTTTGCTAGCACCATAGCAAAAAGTGTACAAAGTCTGAAATTCGTACACGCAACCGTATCTGAGATGACAAAGTTAAAAAGACAACCGAGGATACCACAGAAAAGACATATCATGAGTTGTTGCAATCACTCATATATATATATTTATATATATATATATATATATATATATATATATATATATATATATATATATATATATATATATATATATATATATATATATATATATATAAATATATATATATCATCAAAAAAATTCAGTGATTATTTCTCAGAAACGCGCCATTCAATTCAGCTGAAACTTTCATGTGGGAAATAGATATTGGCCGAGCCCAGGCGAGATCTGGCGAACCCGATTGTGTGGACAGTCCAGACGAGCGACTTTGACAGGGCTCGCCGGCGCTCGTGCCACATCCGATCGGAATGGATGTTGAGCACGAGTCAAAGCGATTTCGGACGAGCTGTCAAATGCCGTCCACATGTTGGCGGTCTCGTCTGACTTCGGCTCGCCTGGGCTCGGCCAATATATATTTGGCAAATCAGGATACATTGGTGTGTATACAGAATAGGTCCAGGTCTCACTAAATGTCAATTATTTTTAACCCTTTGGCGTCGGTGGCCATTAAGTGATATTTTTAATATACCTATTTTTCCGCCCACAAATAATTTTTGTAAAAATCACGTTAATAAAATAATATTTGAACGTGTTTTACATGTGAATCGGATAATGTTTTGGAATTGTTTAACCCCATGTGTGCGCTAGGTGCCTAAAAAAAAAGCGAAAAATTTGTAAATTTTTAAATTACGATAACTTTTGATAGAGCTATTACATTATTATGAAACTTTCAGAACATATTGCTAATATTTAGTTGCAAATTTGAGTAGCTTTTAATGCGCACGTTGGCAACCCTGTAGCTAGGGCAGGCGCTCAAAGTGAAAACCTTTAAATCATCGAATCTCCTGAAAAATTGTCGGTTTTTGAAAAAAAGCCACTCATAAACAAACCTTATGCTTTGTGTCTGGTAACCCTTTCCCAATTTACCTATATTTTTAACATCAAAAACTTCTGTTCACGGAAACTCACGATCCGATAATCAGAATTAATTGAAATTTACCGAATATATTGGCCTTAAATAGGACCAAGCTTGATGGAAGTAATTTTGGAATGCTGGCGAATTTGCGCCAGTTGTGCCATCTTGAAAAATCACTTAGAAAAATAACTGCTTTTGGCCCTATAAATTCTGGTTCAGTCATTCGATTTTAACCAAATTTACACAGTAAGTGAACCTTACTTTAAGCCACGTTTGGTAGAAATTCGGTTGAAAAATTCGGTTGGAGCTGCCAGCTATGGCAATTTTAGTGACTTCAATTTGGAAAATTCCTGAGGAAAATAAAGCCTTTTGCCCTATTGCTTCTAGTGCAGTAGTTGAATCATAACGAAATTCAAATGGCAAATTAAACTTATTATAGGCAATATTCAGTAGAAACTTGAGTTCAACACAATGACAGTGTTGCCAGCTATGGTTGTTTTTGTAATTTTTTGGCATACCATTAGTAAGCGATTTAAGCATAGAATTTTCAAATCGTAGTGATCTTATAATGAAAATAAACACCAAATATTAAGATGTAGGAAGTTTGAAAGCTTTTGTGAATGGTAACCCTAAATTTCTTTGCATCCCTATAACTTCCAATGCAGTCATCGGATCAATACAAAATTCATAGAACAGGTTGACTTCAACGTAAGGCAGATGTGATATATTTTTGGCTTCGGTGCTAACGAAGGGCTGCTAGCACTAGACCTTTTTGTTATTTTTGTTCCGATAAATGCTTGCATTAAGTATTTTCATCGCAAACATTTGCAATGAAAATAAGTAAACATTGTTTGAATTTTCTAGAATGTTCTGGGCATTTTTCGGATGGCAACTCCAAACACCTTTCTACCGCAGTAACTTTCGATGAAATCACCGAAATTAAAATAAACTGAGATTGTATTATTACTTAGGGTGTGTTAATTTTACGTAGGAAAAGTAAGTAGTGGTAGAATACACACTCAAAATCTGTACAAATACTCTACTGTTCTTCGAACATTAGTGTTTCTAGCGGTTCTGATACGCTAGGGTTTTTAACTTCTTCTGTTTTGAAATTCCATTGTTTAATTTTTCTTGGCCTCAGATATATGTTTATCTATAAATAAAAACATTTTGGTGGATTTTACTTGCGGAATTATGATGTTAATTTTTCGTTTATTGGTTTTTTTTTCGTCTAAATATACAGTTCATATTTTACAGATATATTCCAAACACCAAGTATTAACTGGCCGCGATAACGAAGTCTGGTACTGACACCATCGAATTAATTAAAAGGATCGATTACTTCACGAAGAAAACGAAGCAGAGGCTCAGCAAACTCCTCCGAAAATTCAATGTAGATGTCCGAGAAAATTTTCTTCTAGAACGTTTCGGACACTGCAAACTACTGCTTTGGGTCGGTAAAGATAGGGAAGAATAAACGATCACTGATCTTGATACTGACGTGTATGAAACCGTGATTGAGGATAGTGAGGAAGAAAGTGAAACCATAAACACAAATGTAGTTCTCAGTAGTAGCAGTGTTATTCCTGGTACTGAGGGTATTCAACCAACTTTTGGGTCTGCTGATCGACTATGTAATTTGCTCAGCCAAGCAGGTATATCTCTTTTACATCAACCCTCTTTTACATCATTATCTTTTATGCCTCCGAAATATAATACGATTTCCGATGATTCATCGGTTAAATACCCAAAACTCCCTGCAGTAGTTAAAAGGCTAATTTTTCTCCTCATCAAGCAATTATCCCGGTTCCAAGCCGAATGGCTCTGAAACCTACGGGAAAATAGGTTTCGAGCCCCCAAATCCAATCTTTTATAAAGAAAAGTGGCAGAGTTCCACCAATAGTGTGCCCCTAGCTGGAGCTTGAAAGTTTCAAAAAAACCCTTGCTGTGATATGTGCAGGGAATAATGAGAAAGTTCTCGAATTTGAGGTAAGGACCATCAATTTCAATAAAACCATACTCACAAAAAGAAGCGAATAAATTATGAATGTTTGTCATACGAATTGCCCCTGGAGTTGATGCGGAGTTAGTAATTAGCATCAAATTTTTACTCCACCAGCGGATCCAGTGGGACCACTTGGCAAAAAACCTAATTTAGTGTTAAAACTAACAACGTTTTGCACATACTGCATTCAACTCCGGTCTTGGGACATGTTGTGTGAAACGTATTTACTGTTTACTACCCAAAAAGATAACTGCATAAACTCGTAGATAATTTTTTACCTCATACACCAGCTATTTTTGTGCAAAAAAAAACTACTACCCTACCGACTCAAGCAATTAGTTCAACAGTGAATAAACCAGAGCTTCCTACTGACTCAAAAGCCTTTGGAGAATGCCAAAATCTCTTCGCTTTTATGAATCAAATCAAGCTCTCATCTTAATCGGAGAAACGAAATGCCTTCGTCTTGCAGACACTTCGCTCAGCTGGCAATGCTTTCTCTTGACTCCACAGTCCTAAGCGTATCTACTGTAGTTAGCCTTCAGAAATTCAGGAATTCCTGAACAAAAGAAGCTGTATTAGGTTTTTCCCATCAGAGACTAATCTCAAGTCCTATCATCGTATAACGATGGGTCTGGCTAGCGTCCTCCTCAATTTTAGCCCTTTCGAATGCCAAGTCTATCAGTTCATCCAACTTTGCTTCCAGCGAAAACATGACCTAGACCTCTTCATATCCTGAGATAGGATTGATTGGGACAAATTCGCAACTGTTGTCGAATTTCAAATTAAAAATATTTGTCTTAACAGTTCACAAAATCTGTACTCTCGAAAAATTGACGAGATTCTCGATAAGCTCAATCATATGGTATGCTTTCCTCAGTCATTAGTAGTTTAGGTACACCACGAAGATTAACAAACTTTACCTTCAGTCTCTAATTTTTGTCAGCAAAATCGTTTGATTTCTCTTAAACGGTTCAGTCTTATAAACCCTTCCTTGGATCTCTAAAGGCACGGACCAGCCTTGGTATCAAACCTTTTCTCCAAAAATCTTCAAGAGAAGATAAAACCTCTGATTCCATTATAAAAAGGCTTCCTTTTTGCTTCTGTGAACACTTTTGTGCTATCTTTAATTGTTTTCTCAAGATTGCATATTTTCTCAGTGCTTGAGAGAGTGCCAAAATATGACCTATGTCTAAAGGATCATGTGGTGTCCTCGCCACTCGTCCGAAAACGAATTTGGAAAAATTACTGGAAAGGGTCATTCAAAGACAGTTAACTCATTCCATTGATCAGACCCAAATATTTCCCGAGAGGCAGTTTAGCTTTTAAGCCAAACACTTTACAGTGGACGCCCTAATACTTCTGCAAAAAGCAGTAGAAGATAGCTCTCAGAGCGAAATAGTTTTGGATGCATAATTGATTGATTTACAGAAGACTTACGACACCGTATGGATTAAAGGTCTCTTGTATAAAACAATCAATTTCAATTTCTCTACATGGATCATCAGTTTCTTCAGTGGCAGGGGGGAATTTGTCACCTTTAATGGTGTTTTATCGGATAAGTTTCCAATTGAATCGGATGTATTATATGGCTCCATCCTTGGACCATTCTCTTCAGTATTTTCACCAGTGATATCTCAGATATCTCAAACGACTCTTGCACATGGGTAAGTAGTAATCTTTATGTAGATGCCATTCTCTTCTGAACGCCACACCTTAGAAACCACTGCTCTAGCCACCAAACTACCTACAAATAGAGCTCGACCTTCGCTGGACCACCATATTCAGCTAAGCCTAAACAAAACAGCGCTTGTATATCATCCCATTGACTTTGTTTTCAAGTCAAACAAAGACTATCGCCTACAAACAGTTGACATCCTTCGAAATGCTACCTTTCTTCAGTGCAAGACCAATGACCACTACTAGAGAAATAGTGTTTTTTTACCAGAAACTCTATCCTCATATAGGCTTGAGTTAAGCTATAAAGTTATCCGCATTGCAATGGAGCATTCCTGCCCCAGTGTTTGATCCTTATATCCAGGACTTAGGGCATAACGACTACAACCGATCTTATGAATAGTTTATAACCTCTTAAGCTTCTAACCCATTTATTTTCATCAAACATAATTTGAATACAGTTCCTCGTGTATAACAGTGGAACTGACCATTTTCTTTCTAGTAAAATGAACACTCACTTGATTACAAGCCGATATTCTCTCGTCCTCCAAATAGTGAAAGTAATTTGAAATATATCTAAAACATCCAAAAATTTAAATTGGTTTTTGAACTAGCGTCGACCAAGCAACTTAGTTTGGAAGAAAGTGTAAACTATGAAGAAAATCGAGTGCCGCTCTGTTGCAAAACTCTTCATCAAACAAGGAAAGTCTGTTCAATCCCATGATTTACAAGTAGTACAGTCTTTTAGAACCAGAAAGGGACTCACTTGAAGACGATCCATGACCAAGGATCTCCACTCTGGAGATTATTCAAACAACAGCGCGTAGATTTCTATCCCGCGTTTTTGGACCTCTGTAGTGAAGACGAGTCGATTATTGCATCTTTACTGGAGACGAAGTTTGAATTTATCATTATGAACCTGAGCCCAAAACAAGACTTCTTGCAGAGGCATCAGAATGCACAAGTTCAAGGCGTCATAGTCTGAGTCAGTTTGGGACTTAAAATAGATCCTGCTGATCAATTTTGAAAACAAAGGCGTTTCTGTAGCCGGAGAACACTACGGTTTAATTCTAGGGCAGTTGATAGAAGCCATCAAAAAAAAAGAGGAGAAAAACTAACCACAGGTGTCCTCCTTTTGCACGTCAACGTGCCTGTTCTTTGCGTTGGCTGCCCTGGATAAGGTAGGTTTTGGTACTTCATACAGCAGTTTCGGCTTACTTTTCCGACAAAGGCAAAACATTTTTTTAGAAGGTCTATAAACTAATTAAAAGATCTGAAAAATGTAATGGGGTAGCGGGCAAATAAATTGAAAAAATATACATTTTTATTTGCATTTCTTATGCCCCATTTTGCGAACTTAGTGACCCACGCTAGTACTTTTGAAACTTTTCTTTACGTATCCAGCTATGCACAGCAGCGAATAATACCATTACTATGATGCAATTCTTGACAGTCACAGAGGAGAATGCTATTGTAAGCCCTGAAAACCCGGAAAAAATGATGTCCATGTATTGAGGTAAAAAAAAAACTCTATAACGCACCAGAACCGCTAGAAATACTAATATTCTGTGAACAATAGAAGAATCGTGCAGATTTTGAGTGGATATTCTCCCACACGTCCTCCAACTTGTTTCGAGGGCAAAACCGCTTTGATCTTCAATGTATTTAAGCTCATAAGGTTTTATCCGATGACTTCGTCGAAAGTTCCAGGGATAGAAAGATGTTTAGGATCACCATCCGAAAAACTTCCAGTACTTAGAAAATTTAAACATTGGTAGCCTATTTTCATTGCAAATGTTTGCGATATGAATATTTAATGTAACCATTTATTGATATGAAAATAACAAGAGCGCCTCGCACTGGCAGCCCTTCGCTAGCATCATCGAAATCAACCTATCTTGCGAATTTCGTTTTGATTCGATGACTGCAGTGGAAGTTATAGGGGTAAAAAGAAATTAAGGGCTACCAGTCGCAAAAGTTTTTAAATTTTCGAAAACTTAATATTTGTTGTTTATTGTAACTACAAGATCATTACTGTTTGAAAATTTTACGATAGAATCACTTAATAATGATGTTGCAAATAAATATCAAACCAACAATAGCTGGCATATAAAAAGTTCCATTTATCATATGACATTTTGTTTTGATTTCATGACTGCAGTGGAAGCTATAGGGCAAAATGCTTTATTTTCCGGAGCTATTTTTCAAAACCCAAGATACCAAAAACACCATAGCTGGCAGCACCAACCAAATTTTTCAACCAAATTTCTGTGATATGTGGCTTAGAGAGATAAGGTTCAGCTTCTGTGTGAACTTCATGAAAATCTGGTAACTGAATCAGAGTTCATAGAGCAAAACGCAGTTTTTTTTCTTTGTAATTTTTCAAGATGGAACCACTCGCACAGAGTTGCCTACAATTCGAAATCGCTTCTTTCAGACTTGATCCTACTTAAAACCAATATATTCTATGAATTTCAGATGTATCTGATAATTGGGTCGTGAGTTCCCGTGAGCATAAGTTTCTGATGCTTAAAATATAGGTAAATTAGAGGAGGGCTACACTGTTCTTGCCCGCTGTTGAATTTCAAAAGTGTTGCTTTGGTTGTGTAAACAAAGCATAAGATTTTTATATAAGTTGGTTTTTATTGTACAAAACGAAAATTTTCAGGAGAGTCGATGATTTGAAGGTTTTCACTTTCAGTGCATGCCGTAGCGACAAGGTTGCCAGCACGTTCACCAAAAACCACATGAATCAAAGTGGCGGCACTAGGACGGTGCGACTGCCAAAATAATATAAGCGAAACTTTAGTTGCCAAAAAAAAATTCTCGGCAAATATATTTTTTAGGCTGTGGTAGAAATTTGGCGTCAAAATGTCGACAAAAAGCTTAAGCCTGGTTGATTTAGATAATCCTGAAACCTTTACTGGATATCAAAATATTTCTGAAGAAATTATCTCAGTTATATAATCATTATCACCTATTAGTGAAAAAATATAATTATATTTCGGAATGGCCACTCAGCGACTCTGCAAATAGAGATCAAATTATTATTCGAGGCCCTATGGCGAAATGGCGAAACTTTCAAAAGAAACACAAATCCTCATTCTAGTTTGGGAAAAGAAGGATTTGAAGAATGGGGACACTTATTAATGCGTTTCAAAATCCACGAAACATTGCTTGCCATAGTTGCAGGGTTACCAGCACGTTAATAAAAACTACACGAATCTACATCTAAGTAATATCAATATGTTCCTTGAGTTGATCTGGTAATCTGGTCAAAATTTATCGCAATTCAAAAATTTTCAAATTTTCCCTATCTCATTTTAGGAGTCTAGCGCACATATAGGGTTAAACATTTCAAAAATATTGTCATATTCACATTTAAGACACGTCTAAAACTCATTCCATTAACTTTATTTTTGCAAAAGTTATTTGTTGACAGAATAATAGGTATATTTAAAATATCACTAAAATGGCCGCCGGCGCCAAAGGATTAAAGATTATTAGCATTTGGTGAGACCTCGCACTATTCAGCATATACACCAATGTATTTTGAAAAGTTTTTCACTAAAATTTTGTGGTTATTTATATATAGGAGGTCGGTCCTATAATGAACTGGCCTGATGTATATAATTCTAAGTGACATGTCGACACATATTATGTAGCATCGAATAGCTCGTTTATCATATACTTTGTGTACGAGCACTCATAGACTTGAAGAGCGGAGTCTCAGTTTAGCAGTGGTTTGAACAACAGGAGTCGCGCATTTTTTCAAAGCGTCATATAGTTTCTGTTTAAAGAAGTCTTATCCCCCTCTTACAGCACAGTGGAAATTGGGTGAGAGTTTCGCCTGGTGAGAGAAACCGTCGATGATATCGGCCATGGCGGTCGACCGGTGGAGGTGCTCACTCCTGAAACTATTGCTCTAAACGAGGAAGAGGTTCTGAGTGACCGTCGTTTGAGGAGTAGGGAAATTACACCTCAACATGGGCTCTCTAAAAGTACCGTCTATCGTGTAATCCCTGAACATCTTCATATGAAAAAAATCAGCGCAAGATGGATCCCGAAACTTCTTTCAACTGTGCAGAGACAGGAAATAGTGCTCTATGCTTCCGAGTTTTTGGATCTTTGTCGGAAAAACCGAAAGAATGTAATCGAGCAACTAGTGACTCTTGATATGTGTGATGTGACTGTTTCAAAGAAATACCAATTTCAAAGAATAGCAAATATTATTCTTCATAAATAAATAAACTGCGAGGCATGATAAAGAAGAAGCGCAGGGCCAAACTGTCTAAAGTCGTCCCGTTGGTTCACGACAACGACCCCGTTCACACCGCCAGTGTTTCAAAGTATGCAGTTCAGCAATAGTAGCTGGACCACCCACCTTATAGTCCAGACATGGCCCCGTCTGATTATTATTTATTTCCAAATTTAAAGCGAGATTTAAGAGGAAGAAAATTTTCAAGTGATGAAGAGTTGCAGGCGGCCGTCTTCAGTCATTTTGAAGACAAAGATTGTACTTATTGTTATAAAGCCTCGGAAATGTTAGTTCACAGATGTCAGAAGTGTGTCAGTTTTAGTGTTAGTTATATAAATAACCAGGGATTCATTTTATTTTCTCTATTATTTCATATTTAGGCGAACTCATTATTATATATATATATATATATATATATATATATATATATATATATATATATATATATATATATATATATATATATATATATATATATATATATATATATATATATATATACTGCATCAAAAAATTGCGCGTACACTACTCTAGCACTAATAAAAACTCTTCTATTTATTAAACAAAAAAAAACTTTTTTCATTCATTCGGTATTTATAAATTCTATACTGTTAAAGCTCTTTAGAGCAAAACAGTATTCTGTTATATAAGCTTTTACTGGCACAGTACAGCAATAATAAGCTTAAAAAAATTGCACGTACATAAAAAAATTGCACATACACACAAGATTTATTTATGATTTCATGTAAAAGAAAAGTAGCTGTACTTGGTTTCCAGAGCAAATTTACACACGATCCTCATTTATCGAACGTAGTAGTTGTAAATGTTCAATAGAGCTATGTTGTAATTCTTGTTAAAAGTTTTTTTTTCTAAAATGCCCGCATCACACCGCAATGTTCCTGTTGAGGTGAAGAAACCAATTGTAAAGCGTAAGGAGGAAGGTAAAAATTATGCTGAAATATCAAGGATCATGCAGACCACGTTCGACCACGCAAACGGTTATAAAGCAACAAAAGTTTTGCAGCTGCCCAAGGAAGGGGTCAGAAAAAATTTTAGATGAGCAGTTGGAGAGGAAAACTCAGAGAATTATTAAGAAGGATCCAAAAACAAGTGCCCCTAAAACAGCTGCAAACCTTAATCGATGGAGTATCGTTGAATGCCCGAACAATGCGTAATTTTCTCCATAAAAAGTGTTACAAGGGATGCATTGCAAAAAAAAAACCGTTCATTTGAAGGAAAAACGTTGCCCGACGATATGAATATGCCCGAGAGTATGTAACAATGTCAGACAACTTTGAAAAACTGTTATTTTCGTAGATGAAAGTAAGTATAATCTTTTTGGCTCTGATGGGCGGCTTTGTTTGGCGGAAAGTCAATTCAGCGTTGCAGTCAAAAAATTTGCGACCCACTGTGAAACCCGGACGTGGAAATGTTATGGTATGAAAAGCGATGGCAGCAAATGGCGTTGGAAATTTGGTATTTGTGGAAAGCACTATGGACAATCATCATTAGTTCGAAATATTAAAGCTTAACTTAAGAGCCAGTGTTTCAAAAATTGAACTTAGCGACGAATTTTCACTAGTACATGACAATGATCCTAAGCATTCCTCACATCTAGTAAAAGATTCGTTACTGTATAACGTGAAATCTGTCCTTCCTCATCTACCCCAGCCACCAGACCTTAGTTCCATCGAATATCTTTGGGATGTTTTGGAAAAAAGGTGCTGGAACATCATACCACAAACGTGCTGGAACATCATATATTAGAAAAGTGGGAAAAAATAACACCAGAAGATTTTGCACTGAAAACAAGAAAACGTCCATTTTCTGTTTAGTTTCTATGTTTTATGGTTCCAATGTTGGTTTACCGATTTTATGTTCCAAAAAGTACGATTTTAATACAATTAGTTTATTTACTATATGATATAGTAACCGACTAATCAATTTAGTGAGCACTGTGGCTTCATCATGCATGTATTCATGAACTTTTTACTTTGTAAATATAAAAGCTTATCGAGTAAAAACAACTTATTTACTTTATTGTTTTCCATAGAATTTTCTCAATCAAAGTTACGAATCCATATAAATTATAAAATTATGTTTTCGAAAAATATTTTGGAAAAATCTGTGCAATGATTGAGAAGTAACGCAATCAGCTATGTTCCTGAAATTTCTATACATAATGCCCTTTTCTTATGCTTGAGCACATTTTAAAGAACTTGCACAGTGGAAAAAAATTAAGATCTCCCAAATAAATCAAGTAAACAATACGAAACCCTCATCATTTACAAAATCGAATAATGAAAGTTTATTGATATTCGTTTCTTTAATCCGCTTCCATCTCAATTTTTAAAGGAAACGTGCTCGTGACCTTCGAATCTGAGTTCACTGTGTACACAGCATCGTTTCTCTTATATTCAAAACTTTCCAGTACCCTAAGTGACTAAGCAACAAATAATAATCAGCTTGTGTCAAGACTTCGGTATCGATAAAGGTCAGTCAACAAACAGAAAAACTCGCCTGAGCCTGCACATACACATAGATGTCAAGTGAAAAAAATGGTAGCTGCTGGCTGCCATCTAATTGCCAGGGGCAACCGGCAATCTTCTCGGCCTGGAGCTCGATAGGATTTATCGCTCTACGTGAAATGAAAGCATTTTCTTCTCAGAGGACATTAAAGAAAACTTTAGAGGGATTGGTATCACAGGCAAGCCTGATGACGGTTTAGTTACGTTTGGTTGCATATATTGTACATAAAGCTCAAATTGAATCCTTTGATTGAGCGATCTTTAAGTATCTGGTACTGAATTAAAAATGAGTATCATATTTCTTTCTTTGCAATACTTTAAATGGTTTACTTTTGATTGCGCCCAGCTGAATAAGCGTAAGTCGTAAATCAAAGCCTCATTCTGTGGTTCTTGTTTATTTTTCCTATATACTCGTAGTGTCTTGAGATTTCAAATCAAGTCACCTACAGCATTGGGAGGCGACAAATACAATGAATTTCTTCGTTCTCTACTCTGTCGCTAGTTTCATATGGCACTTGTCGCAGTGGCTCAGATAGGATGGAAAATGCTTGCTTTGAAAAATTTGACCGAAACAGACAGTAATTTTAATTTGCCATTAGCCACCTGAAAAAAACCCCTGAAACCGATATCCAAGCTATTTTTAGTATCACCATTACCTATGTTATTTGATGAGCCGAAAAATTGATTGAAAATCTACATTCGGTTACTAAGCATTTCAGTTCAGTGTTTACTACACAAAACCACCTATAATACTCCACAGGAAATCCACTGCTAGAAACATCCAATATTAATTTTCTCCCTCAATAATTACCGTAATTCAGACTCATCAACTCACACAGCCGTGAACATGCATATAATAAACGCCCAAAAATAAGTCATTTAGTCCCCCATTGTCAGTGTATTTAGCGAAAAACCTTGAAATAAATTTTAACTCTAATGTGTCTTCGATCAGAAAAGAAGCTTTATAAAGTGTCGAATTCTTCGACTGTCTTAGTTTGTCCCTTATGATTCGATTCGAGTGAAAGCAAACAAAATTACAACGAAGGAAGGAAGAGACAGAGCTCGATGAAACTTGAGCGACCGACCGAAACAATAAATCGGGCTAACTTGAAATGAACCCGGGACGGACTGGCTGACCGAACGATTTTGCTGATGCGAGTCGTCTCTGTCAACCATTAATCACTTCCTTTCCCGTAATTGTCCTCTTTCTTGTTTGTATTCCGGCTCAGTACTCAAAAAGTATGGGGTGCTGTGGATGGAAAAATTTATTACAGGGAATTATGCATGTAATAAAATGAAGGTTGTCAGGAGCGTGAAGAATGATTTAGAGAAAGTTTTTGACTACAAGTGCTTATTGCTTTGAATACATCTTCGTTGGCAGCAGGAATGACGATTTTCGTAATTTTTGTATTTTGTTTTGTTCGACTTTCTGATTTTTCGTAGGAATTTGTGGGGCTGTTTGAGGACATGGGCAGCAGTTATGTATTTGCAATTGCGGTAGGTCATTGGATATTTCTCGCTCAGGCAGGTTGACTGGCTGACCAGCCTGCCGGATCCCATTGAGCGTGACTTTATCAATGACCACAGATATAAAAGAAAATGGATGCGAAATGGCTATCCGCGTACCCATATGTGAGTTAGGCTTTTTTTAATACACGCAACACGTTGCTCTCTCAGAAAAGTTCGGCTCAATGCACCCCTTTCTACCGCAATCACAACCGAATACTGTCTCTTATTTACGAAAAATGTGAGAAATATCAGATCGGGGGAAAAGTGTGCAACCGGCAACACGAAAAGAAATGTCAATGTCAGTTTGATTAGTGTCGGCTAATCAAAACATTGACTTTAATCCAAAATTTCTCACAGAAAATTTTGAAATTGTTTGGCGTTTACCATAGAAACATAAATCCACGTGAGTGCGCGATAATCGGTGTCGATTTCCCGAATAAAATAGCGGTCGAAAATTCTAATATAGTGCGAGAGTGAAGTGCCGCATTCCACGCTGCAATAGTAGCTACCAAAATGCTTCGCGGGGGATATCGTATTTCGGGTAAGTGAAAGTAGCCTTTGGCATCAGTTTTGTCTTCTTTTTGAGTGAAATCATAGTTGATTTCATCTACAAAAAAACATTTTAATCTTCACTCGTCGGTTGTGGAAAAAGAAATGTCAAATGACGTTCAAAATGACGATCTATCGTGTATTTTACATTGGTGCTACCATATGAACTGTGTAGGATGCACACCCATACCTTATTCTCACACTAATAAACAGAAAGTCGGGAATGGATGTATGGTCATTTCCCGACCGAAATTTAGAAAATATGGAGTGACCTTCATATCTTCATGCGTGCACGTTCGGAGGGCTCAACCGATCTTTGGTAGTTGTTTGTCCCGATCCCGATGATTACCCGAGACGTACGTACGGACTAGACGCTTGACATTTTGATTTACCCGCTCGGCGGTATTCGCCTGGGGATGATATAGTACTGTGAATTTCAACTGGGTTCCGAGGGCCTCGACCATCTGCTTGAGCTCCTTTGAACGGAATTGCACCCCGTTGACACATATGACAGCTCGCGGTATCCCAAATAAAAAAAACATGTTCTTCCAAGGTTCGCGCCACGGTTGCACCAGTAGCTTTTCGCAAAGAGAAAATCAATGGCATCTTTGTAGCGTAATCAACCACAGTCAAGATATAACTGTAGTCATGCGTCGAGCGGGGTAATGGGCCCACTAAATCTACACATATCGTATCCCAAGGGCATGTCGCTTCTCCGGCCCTAGATACCAAAAACCCTATTGGCGGTTTCCTCTCCACCTTTACCACCTTACAGCGCTAGACATATCGCCTGACGTCCGCAGCCATCTTTGGCCAGTAATATTCCTGTGTTACCCGATCCAGTGTCTTTTTAATTCCCATGTTCCCTGCCGTGGATTTGTCATGGCACTCTACGAGCACTTTTTCCTTTCCGCGGTGGGGACTACTCTCTTCCAAGACCTCTTTATCTGAAGCTCCGTATATCTACCCTCTACGTGCTTCCACAACTGGCCATCGCTCCAGTGCCAATTTGGATACCGCCCTGGATCTTTCTCAACTTCCTTCCTCATCCGCTCCACCCAACAGTTCCCCCTGACATCACCACCCTCCTGTCCGGCTATTTCTGTAAATCGAGATAATAGATAGGTACTAAGTGCTCCTTGCCTTTGCGATGTACCACCTCGAAATCGTACTGTTGGAGTCTCACTGCCCACCGTGCTAACCGGTCGCTGGGGTCCTTTAAGTTATTTAACCAAACCAGAGGGTGGTGGTCAGTTACCACAATGAACTTGGTTCCCTCTACGCATGGTCTTAATTTTTCAATGGCCCATAACATGGCCAGGCACTTCCGCTCTAACGTCGAATCTTTCTTCTCGGCACTAGTGAGGGCTTGACTCAGATAACTAATCACTTTTTCGCCTTCGGGATGCTCTTGCGTCAACACGGCTCCCACCCCCGTATTTGAAGCATCGGTCTGTACTATAAACGGCAGACTGTAGTCCGGACACGTCAGAATGGGTGCAAATACCAGTTTGGTCTTAGCCTGGGCGAATGCCATCTCGCATTTCTCAGTACAAAGAAATTGCCTTTGTTTCTTGAGGAGGTTGGTTAGTGGCGATATTAGCGTCGCAAACTCCGAAATAAATCTCTGATACCACGAAACTATCCCCAAGAATTATATGACTTTCTTCTTGGACGAGGAATGCCCATTACTGCTTTGACCTTGTCCGGGTCCACACTCAATCCATTTTCATCCACCACGTAGCCCAAATATCGAAGATGAGAACGGCAAAACTCACACTTCTCTCTAGAGACCCTCAATCCTGTCTCGCGTAACCATCTTAAAACGTCCTTCGAAATCTCCCGATGTTTGGTGAAATCCTGGGCGACTACCACTATATCATCCAGATCAGTGAAGACGAATGGCTCAAGGTCTGGTCCCAAAACCCTGCCAATGAATCGTTGCCACGTTGCAAAAGGCATCCTTCGGAATTGGAACAGCCCTCGATTGTGGACAGTGAAGGCGGTGAGCTCTTTTGAATTTTCCGCCATCGGCACCTGCCAATATGCGTCCAATTTCTAATCCATTCTCTCTTATATCTGTGTCAGTGACTTTACGGCCACGATATCGCCCATAAATTTCGTTGTTATGTCGGCGGTGGACCCTCTTGTCGTCCGCGGAGAAGAGCTCTCACTACACCTAACACACACGGCGTTTAACGCGTCGGTTTGACGCGTTGGTTGACACACACACAGCGGCTTTCAGAAGCTTTTATCGGGTCATATACATATATATATATATATATATATATATATATATATATATATATATATATATATATATATATATATATATATATATATATATATATATATATATATATATATATATATATATTGTATATATATACAGTGGGTAAAAAAAGTTAAGACACAAACATTTAGTAAGAACAAAAAACCTATTTTTAATTTTAATTTAGATAATAAATGATTGTGTTTTTGCATTTTACTTTAAGTACATTGCATGTTTACTTTAAGAACAATATAAAAAAACAGTAACCAAGCAAATTTCACAGCATCAATGTGGCATTTGCGCCAAAAAAAGTTAAGGCACAGCAGAGTTTTATCTAAAATTATTTCAATTGTTTTAAAGTGATCAATTTCAAAAAAATTAACTTACATAGCGCTAATACTTTGTAGCTCTTCCAAGGTGTTTTTATCACTTCTCGCAGTCGTTTCAGCATCTTTTTCGCAAATTTTTTACAAAAAGTGAGTGAAATTTTGGTCCCTTCATCATTAATGATATCTTGGAGCCCTTTGCTGCTCGGGTTTTGAGATGATGCCATAAATGCTCGATCGGGTTTAAGTTCGGTGACTAATGGGGGGTTTAATAGCATTTGGACAGTTACAAATAGTCCAAAGCCGACATTGCTGCGAATTGTGCTTCGGATCGGTTGTTCTGATACAGGCCAAAATTGTATAATATGCCTAATTTTTCAACACTTTGTTTAATATTTCTTTTAAAAATATCCAGACAACACGTTTGATCCATTGTATTGTTCACAAAATCTATATTTCCTGGACTATACAGGTCCATAGCATAATGTACCCTCCACTGTGTTTTATAGTGGGAGTAGTATGATTCTACCGAAACTCTGTATTAGGCATTCGCCGAACATATCGCCGCCCGTTAGATCCAAAAAAAATTAATTTTTACATCAGCAACAAAAATTATAGACTTCCAGAATGATTTTGGCTTTTCTGTGTACTCTAAAGCAAAACGTAATTAAACAATTTAATTTTTTTTCCTAATATAAGGTTAATAATAATAATCGGCACATTCTGCCCTTAAAGCCCGCTTTCTTTATTACATTTCGAATAGTTTGTGGGGACTTTCTTTTCAACTCGTTCTTTCGCCTTGATTCGTAAAACTGGCACCTAATTTAGGGTTTTTCGTAACTTCTCTTATAATCCACTTTTTCACGCTCAGATAAGATTTTAGCTCTTTCTGGCCGATGCTTTGCTTCAAACAATTTGGTTGATTTATATTTTGTTATTACATTTCTCACTGTATACCATGATCTTCCCATTAGAATTCCATTCTCAGATTACGCCATTCATGTTTTCCAACGTCGCAAAATACATTCACGGATTTCTGCACCTACCGATTTCCTTTTCACACTCATTTTTAACAACACCCCCAATAAAAATACCTTTATAAAACATTTTTCAAGCTAGACTGAATAGCAATATCATATTTTCATGATTTTAGTACATTTAACGGTATTTTTTTCCAGGAATTACAAATAATTTTAGATAAAACTGCGCTGTGTTTTAACTTTTTTTTGCGTTATTTTGATATTTCAGTGAAACATTTTACGTTTATGCTGTGAAATATGTTTCCAGTTTTTTTGACATTGTTCATGTTCTTAAAATAAACATCCAAAACTTATAATTAAATGCAAAACCACTATCACATATGATTAAAGTAGCATTAAAAAAAAGTTGTTTATTCTTACTGAGAGTTTGTGCCTTAAATTTTTTTTACCCACTGTATATATATGTATGTGCATATGTATTTTGGGCAAAGTGTCTCTATTACTAATTTTCTTCGAAAATCTGTAATTGCCTACTTTTACGTTCTTCAAAAATGAATTTTCTTGTCAGATTTTCTTTCCCATATCCCATGCATTCATTAATGCATGCTGAAAATTGCAGCTCGATCGGATTTCGCAGTGAATATAAGTGCCCATACAGCGCATAAGCGAACGTATGTCAAGTCGTATCTCATCACCACTTTACGTACGGACAGCTCATAGCAAAAATTGAGCAAAAGGTTGCTTAAGGAGCATGCCACTTTTCTGGCTGTTTGGAAAGTTATGTTTGGGTGCAACATATGCTTTGCGTGGTTTACCTCGGCGCATATGCGCGCGTACGGACGCAGACTCATCTTTGGTTGGACCCAGCCCCTGGACACGGACGGTATAACTTTCCACCATTAGCCCCTTCTAACTTCTCGCGCACAAAGCATGTTAAAGCTGCCCTTACGCCATTTCGACCTCATTGTCAAATTGGAGGGGAACTACTTGGATTTAACTCGATTTGACAATGAGTAGCTAAAAAATTACTAACATCCCCTTCAATGTAAATCTTATGGGCATGTCCACTCCATTTCTACTACCTCACTGGTTGGACCTATTGGCAGCAGGGATTGATCGGTCGACAACGGTTTCGTTCGCTGGGGGTAGGCTTACAGTTAACATTTTCAAAATACTCTAGCCTTAGGCGCATATTTGTTGAAATGAGGCAGGACTACATCATGTTTTCAAATGTTGGGTCTGTTCGCGTCCTCTATGCATTGCCATGAAGTTGTTTTTGTACGCTGTTTGACTGAACACTGAAATCTTTTATGAAAGAGCATGAGATTTCAGTTGAATCTGAGCTAGTGCTAGATCATGAAAAGTGTCAAAAGGTGTGGCGCGAATACATATTTTCAAAATGAGCCGCAAGGAAAAACACCTAGAATGGACGAAAGAATCGATTTTTTTTGTATATCTTCTTGAAGATTGAGGTCTCAACAATATCTGGTGAAAACGCCAAGTTAATATTTCTATAAATAAGCTAGTTATAGTCGAGAGAGTGAAACGTGTTTTGCGGCGCTGATCGGACAGGCAGGTAGCAACAAGTGACTTTTCGAACAATACGTGTCTTTTTATATTGTGAACGAAGTGTAGACCTATTTTATGAATCTATTGTGTTTTTGGGCATGCTTGGCTTCCTAAAATTGCAATGAGAGCTCCAAACAACTTATTTGGAAGATAGCTCCAAAAACGATGAACAGCGGGGCCAAAACCGTTAACATTGCAGAATTTCTTGCAGCATGCACGTTCAACAATGGTTTCACCTCATTGTTGGAAGTCATGAACGTGTTAGGAATATCGGTCGGATCAGGAACGCACTTGTATAATGCGCAAAAAGATGAAACTCGCAGAGCAAAAGCCGAATTGCAAGCGCAAGAACAGACGAAAGAAGGTCGAATACGGCGTCGGCAGCAAAAATTAGAAGCTATGAATATTCAGGAGACCATAGAAGACTTGCACTATGGGCCTGGTATTGATAAATCCATGTAAGTTGATAAATTTAATGATTTATTCATTCCCAAATTTTCAAACGCGTTTTTCTTAAAAACGCGTTTCTCAAATCGGTACCCAAAATTTCTCGAAAACCAATGAACCGATTGCCTTAGTTTTTTTTTTTGTGATTATTCTATTAGGCATTATCTAGTACTTGTCATAGGATTTTTTTTTCGTTATTTAGTTTTTATTTTATAGGCAAAATAATAACTAATTTTTGGTCCAAAAACCACAATGCATGTTCAAGCGTCCGCCATTTTGTCATTAATCGATATTTTCAAAATCGGCTATGACAAGTACTATATTATTAAGTCTTATTTCATAATCTTTTTGATTTTTTTTTTCAGGTGATTTTTGAAGAAACACCAGTGGGTACCGTTAACGCTGTTTTTTTTTACGGCGCTCCAAGGATCATACAATATCCTTATATAATTTTTATAGTTTGGAATAAAAAAAAAATAAAACATATTTTTGAGTTTGTATTCTTTCAAATAGTCAAACTCCCAAACCGATATTTCAAATAGTTTGCACAAAAAAAATGCACAAAAATGAACTTTTGTTTCGGCTCTTAGGTGTATATCTCCCCTTAAGGCCAATGACAGACACTTCGGTTCCATCGAAGCGTTTAACGCTTCGGTTTGGCGCATCGGCTGACACACACAGCGGTTTTCAGAAGCGTTTATCGAGTCGATTCAGTTACAAATTACGTCTGAGTATCATATAGATGCGTGTGAAAGAAGTAGTCGCGTCGTTATTGATCTGTTTGTAGTCTTATAAACAATTCATAGTAATTATGAATTGATTCATAGGGGTTATGACCTGATTCATAGCCCCTATGAATTTATTACTAGAAGTAATGAACTTGTTTATAGTGAACGCGGATCTATGAATCCATTCATAGACGCAATACAACCTCGGAATGAGAGATAATAAGCTGAATTTTTATATATACCTTCATTTTGGAGTCCTCAAAGTTGCCTCAAAAGTCTCATAAAATCTTGTGTCTGCATTTTTGCGATTATCTTGGTTTCTATTGCTCCAATAATGTTAACACATAGGATCGAAATTGTAGAACATAAAATTTGCGACATATTTTATTTTAAACATTTTTTCATGCGCTCAACCGTTTTTCCGATAGAGGGCGGTAAGCGCGCAGCACTCAGCCATATGTACTGTAATGCAAAGTCAACCGTAAAACCTTCAGTTTTGAATTATTTTTCAGTAAATACATTGTATTTAATAACATTTTACATATATTTAATTTATTTTAATATATATATTTTACATATTTTTAATCTATCAGTTTTTAATAATTTAATTAACAAAAGTATTACTTCTCTTCTTCTTCATCGTCACCTTCTGGACGTTCGATAATATCTGTGTCATTGTCATCATCTTCGTTGCCTTGAATTGGTATTTCCAGACCTTCCTGAATTTCATGGTCAAAAGCACTCTCTTGCTCACAGTCACTTTGCAATGAAACAGCATTGAGACAAGCTTGCCCATTACACTGGCCACAAGCTAAAGTGCATTGCAGCCCCGATTTTCTACATCGGCACCGTGCACCACATCCATTCTTATAATTACAAAATAGAGTATTCAGTAATTCATCGGAAGCTGGTGGTAATATTGTTGTCATTGGTTCCAGGAACTCATTTTGGGGCACCCAACCCCATTCCTGGGGCTCTAAATCATGCCTTAATCATTTTTGAACTTGGTAATAGACACGGTTTATATGCTGATGGGCCGCTGCATTTGTCGGTGGAAGATTAGATAATTGGACAGGTTTATGAAGTTTTGTAGATTTAATGAACTGAGTATATCGAAGATGTTCGATACTATCCTCAGATTTTGGAGCATTGTATATCGCTAGTAAGATTCGAATGCCATTATCGTATAATTGTTGGACAGGGCAGTTTTCTTCTAGAAAAACTTGAGCTAGTTCGTCGAAATTGGCAAGTTGTTCTAGTGCTTTTATGAAAGGTTTTTTTCCTTTTATAAACAGCGCAGAAGTTGTATCACATCCACTGAATGCATGTAAAAAAAACATGTTTTTTAGAAATGGTCAAATCCCATACAAAAAGAGCTTTTCAATTCGTCAGTAAAGCTCTTTTGTATGGGATTTGACGGTTGAATTCGTTTCGCGAAGAGTATAGTAAAAGGCATTACTGCGAACTACAGACGTGTATAATAGCTTCAAAGTATTGATATTAGGTCTGTTCGCGTACTTTTAGTCACTGAATTTTACTGAATTTTCCTGAATCATGTGGTAGGGGAAATTCAGGAAAAGTACGAAAACGCTCTCATTGCATTTCCTGAAAATTGACAAACAAAGGGGTCAGTTGTCGGTTTTTGGGAGAACAAAAGTTATTATAAAGTCATCCTAAGCGGCGATAAACTATCGCCACAAAAATAATCGTCTTTCATAATAACATTACGCCAAAAACTGTTTGACAGTTTTCAGTATTTTTCAGTAGCTCAGATCCTACTGAATTTTACTGAAAGAGGGGAAATTTTCAGTATTCGGTAAAACGGAGTACAAAAACGGCTTCATTGCAATTAATTGCAATTAATCGTAGTACGCGAACAGACCTATTAGGTCTGTTCCCGTACTTTCAGTAACTGAATTTTACTGAATTTTCCTGAATCATGTTGTGGGGAATTTCATGAAAAGTACGGGAACGCTCTCATTGTATTTCCTGAAAATTGACAACCGAAAGTGTCAGTTTTCGGTTTTTGGGAGAACAATACTGATTATAAAATCATCCTTAGCGGTAATAAATTATCGCCACAAAAATATTCGACCTTCATAGCAACATTACGCAAAAAATATGTTGCTTGCCGCGCACATTTGAAAATATTTACTCCGTTTGACACTTTTCAGTATTTTTCAGTAGCTCAGACTCTACTGAAATTTACTGAAAGAGGGGAAATTTTCAGTTTTCAGTAAAACGGAGTTTGGGAACAGCTTCATTGCAATTAATCGCTATTAATCGTAGTACGGGAACAGACCTATTAGGTCTGTTCCCGTACTACAATTAATTGCGATTAATTGCAATGAAGCCGTTTTTTTTACTCCGTTTTAGTACGCTTCATTGCAATTAATTGCAATTAATCGTAGTACGGGAAGAGACTTATTATTAAACTCACGAGAATTACGTATAACAAAGCCAAGCAATCTGCGAGCTTCGTTAGCAATGTGATTAATGTGATTGGTAAAGCTTAAATAACCATCAAAGGTTATACCCAGATCCTTGATTTGATTAACTTATTCTATAGGGACACCATTAAATGTATAAGTACCCCCAAAACTTACTCTGGTCCTGTTGAAAATAATAAATTTACATTTGCTAATATTTAGTTCTAAATTATTATCAACGCAGTATGCATACAACCGATCAATATTTGACTGCAGCAAATGGATGTCAGAAAGAGTGTTAATATCTTTAAAAACTTTACAGCCATCTGCAAACAAAAAAACTGAACGTCATGGAAAACTGAACTTATATCGTTTATCAATATTAAAAGCAATAAAGGACCAAGATGTGAGCCCTGAGGTACACCAGAAGCGGGAAAGAAGGAATTTGAGAATGTATCATAAAATTTCACAAATAATGACCGATTGCTTACGTAGCTACAGAGCCATTCATACATAGAACCATGGAATTCAATGTTTTTCAGTTTTTTAACAAAAGCGTTAAGTTAATTTTATCAAATTCTTTACTAAAATCTGTATAAATTGATTGAACTTGGCCGGACGATGTCAGAGAATTAAAAATAAAGTTATGGTATGAAATAAGATTTGTTGCGGTGGTTTTTCCACTACAGAAACCATGCTGATTACATATAATTAGAGGCCTTATCAGAGGAGTGACAAAGTCACAAACTAAACTTTCAAACACTTTAGGAATGGTTGACAAGATAAAAATAGAATACTGACATCACATTTTTCACCTGATTTGAAAACAGGAACTACATAGCTTGACTTCCAGAATCCAGGGAATGAGCCAGTGCGAAGCGACATATTGAAAATGATAAGTAGAGGAATTGATATGGAAAAAGCACAGTTTCTTAAAAACAGAGGTGGAATATTATCAGGCCCAGAGCTTTTTCTAACGTCTAACGTTGATAACTTTTTTACTAGATCATTCGAGTTGATATAAAAATCAGACACACTAGGAGGACTGTTTGAAGGCATAGGGTCAAAATTATTAGATTGACTAGAATACACTTGCTGGAAGTAACTGGCAAACATATTAGCAATCTCTTTGTTATCAGAACTATGAAAATTATTTAAAGACATAGTGACAGGTATCGAACTATCTTTTCTAAAAGAATTCACGTAGCGCCAGAATTGTTTGGGGTTGTTATTAATATTAGACTCCGTTTGGGCCATAAAGCGTTTTCAATCAGCAGTGTGCTTGGCTTTACAATCAGATGTTAATTTGGAGAAGACCATATAATCGGCTAAAGCTCCTGTCGTTTTAAACTGAAGATGTGCAGCTTTTTTCCTTGATATGAGTGATTTTAACTCAAATGAAAACCAACTTGGAAATATATTACTGCACTTTCTTTGCTTAGGAACATATTGATCAACTACCATGTAAATAATATTATAGAATTGAAATTGTTTTTGCGGGATGATTAAAATTGAAAAAAATTTTATTTATCTTGAAAATTTTATTTGACAAAGTGGTTTCGAAAGCATGCACTGATTCTCATCAGACACCAGCATACAGTGCATACTTGACTGGTGTGACCACTTGCAGTTGGAAATCATTTATTGTTATTTACGCTGGTTGTGACAAATTTTAACATCACCGACTTATACCCATGGAAATAATTTACTCATAAAGGTTATTGATTTGTGATCACGGTTCCCTTCCCGTCTATAAATCAGCATAGACAACGTATATCGTCTCTAAAGCTTATCAAAGCAGAGAATAATTGATACGGGAAACTCGATCGTTTTGCGGAATAAGCCTCCGAAAGCAGAATCAAATTGGAATTGTTTTTGCGGGATGGTTAAAATTGAAAAAAAATTTATTTATGTTGAAAATTTTATTTGACAAAGTGGTTTCCAAAGCATGCACTGATTATAGAAAAAGTTAACTGCATCCTCAATAGCCATACCATCCAATTCGGAAAACCAATAGATATTATGCAATGCACAATTAATGGATTCGAAATTAGCTTTATTGAAATTATAAAAATATTCTGCTTGTTTTTCTGCCCGTTCTATACCGAGCTGATTAAATCCGATAAAAATATCTAAAGCAGGGTGGTATGGATCTATAGGAACCAGTGGACAAATTAATTAAATTTGAATTTGATTTTTTAATATACAGTTGCTGGACTTTATGTCTTATTTAAATAGATTAATTTTGGCCACAGATGACTGATGCCATGTTCGAATCTAAAAAGAAATGTAGACAGTACAGTGTTGATTATTTGAAGCTTGGCTTCATTCCATTATTGTCGGACAAACAATTGCCTATGTGCCTTTTATGCAACAAAGTTTTTTGCAATGACGCTATGAAACCATCTAAGCTGCAGGATCATTTGAGAAGATGTCACCCAGATAAAACAGATAAAGATTTGAAATACTTTGAAACACTCAAAGATAAACTTCAGAAGAGACCCACGCTGGACAGAATGTTCACTTTGACGTCACAAAGAAACGATGCTGGTTTGCGGGCGTCTTACAATAGGTCTGTTCCCGTACTACGATTAATTGCGATTAATCGCGATTAATTGCAATAAAGCTGTTCCCGTACTCCATTTTACTGAAAACTGAAAATTTCCCCTCTTTCAGTAAATTTCAGTAGGGTCTAAGTAAGATACTGAAAAATACTGAAAAGTGTCAAACGGTTTTTGGCGTAATGTTATTATGAAGCGAAGACCAGGTACAACCAGGTACAAGACCAGGTACAATTTTTTGGGAGAACAATACTGATTAGAAGATTATGAAGTGAAGACCTTACAAGAATCTTTAAGGTAAGTTGAAATCATCAGGAAACCTTTGGTACAATTTTATAACGCAAGAAAAAACCTTTACTTAATCTTGACTTAATTTCTAATGCCAGAAGATGACGTTGAAATAATAAAAAGGTCACTAATTCACGACAAACTTTCAATTGAAGAGGAAGGCGTGCGTCAAATGTCGACTCACGGATATTGACGAGTTATCATCAGTGAATGAAATTTTTACAAAACGGCCGCAATATAAACAGCCACAAGTGTTTCGACCGGTTAGTTTTTATTTTACATTAATATATGTTTTTAAATTAATATATTTTCATTAAATTGATATCGACTTAAATCGAAATTTAAAACCACCTCACCGATAATAGAAGAGTGGAGGAGAGTACGTAGCCACTTGCTAAAACTTCTATCCATTGAAGGTACCCTCAATCGTAAACAAATCCGAGCTGAAATTGATTTTTTGAAAGATGCTCATTTGGATGAGAGTAAGTGTATTCCTGCTATAAAATCAACAAATAAATTAATAACTCTATATTATCTACAGATAGTCACGATGCGATGTTGTTATGGGCTCTACACGGCTTCTTATTTCCCTGGCAACGAGTTGTCAGTAATAATACCATAGGAAAAAATATTGTGAAATTATTCACAATTGCAGATTCACAGAATCTTTTATAATTACTTCCAAATCAATCGCGGCACTTGAGGATTTAATAAGAAAAGTAGGCTGGAAAATATCCAATCTTTTATAATTATATCCAATATTAATATCCAATATTTTAATAATTACTCAATTTCACATGCATTCAACATTGACATTGCTAGTAATGTAAACATATGGGAAACAACAGTCGAAATCGAGACGTAGCAAGTAAGCAATCTTCTTGACAATATTGTTGTGATCTACCCTTAAAACACCTTCCGTGAGTTCGATATTCTTCACATTCGTGAAATAAAACAGTTTCTTTTAAAACACTAATTACACTTTTATTATAAACACTATTAAATATTTACACTTTATATTCCGTACACTTATATATATATCACACTATTATAAATTCTTTATCAAGTTAATTATCGCACTATAATTACTCGCACTTTATCGCTTTTAAATAATCGCGCCCGGATACACTGAACTGCTGTATCGCTTTTCAAAGTAACCGCTTTACGCTGTCTTCGCCATCTACTGAGTGAGTGCTAGTATCTCTCGTGGTGGTGTAGCATATGTGGAATGAGCTACCGTAATGAAAGACGCGGTTACACACAAATGATATTTATTATGGAACACACAACTTAACTAAATACAAAGTAAAGTGAAACTATATTTGCGGTGGTCGTGCCGATGGCACGACCGCGTCGGTCGACGGCTGTTGATCAAGAGAGCCCTTTGTCAAAGTGTATAGAATGATAAGTGGGTGAACTCCTTTCATCTTCCAGAAAAAACAATTCGACCTTGAAATTGCGCCTCCATTTACGCAATGCATTATCTGTCAAAGCAACCTGAGAGTGTGCTGGTATTTTTCGCGAGAGTGAGTCGTATGTGAGCAACGAAAAATCTAGCCTGAGTATGTAGTTGTCGAATCTTATCTTGCACCTCTTTCCAGGGGCGGCTCGTCGATGTACGCAAAGGAAGCAGTGCTTCCCTTGCTAAACCACAAAATTGATTAAATAATCAATATGTTACAATCAAAAGATTTACAATCAATATTTAACAATCAAAGTAATAACATTTATTTTCTTACAAAAAACGAAACTCCGTTGCTACTATGGATCAAATGGTTTTATTTTATAACAGTCCAAATACAGAGCTCCCAAGGTAAATTTACCGCAAAGCAACGAAAACTCAAACGTTTTACTACAAACAAATGCAGTGCCATACCATTCAATTCAAAACATACAGTTCATTAAGATATACTACACAGAACACTGAAGTGATCTTGCTTCAATGCTCAAACTCGTGTTTTTCGCATCGATCTACTTAGACGCTTTGCCTAAATGATGCTCACAAAATTTTTCAATCAATGTACTCACGTAGCATCGCGGACGCTGGCTCAGCTCACAGCGTCTTGCTAGGTAGAAAAATTCAAATAACCCTTGCCCCATCCACCCGCTGAACGACCCGAAAATCTTTGTTAATGAATGAACTTAATACGCTACAATAGTTTCTGCGTCTCCTGTTATGTTACTGTTACCCCTCATGATTTATTTGTAGATTCTCTTCTGCTCCTCTTCTAACGAGCCGTTCCCCTTAGAAGTTGAAGCATTTTCTGCTTTTTTCACATGTACGCATGTACAGTGCAAGCTATTGTGATGTGTATGTAGAGAATAGAATAGTCGGAGTTACATTTTTTCGTGTGCAATTTTCCCCAGATTAGTTTTTGTGTGTCTGCTTTGGGTTTGCTTTCCCAAAAGACGTAGTTTTTCGGTTCTGGTGCTTTGGTGAAATGACCACTTGGTTGCTTTGGACGCCTATGTTAACGCTGGAAAGTTATCCGCGTCTTGTTATGTTTCTGTTTCTCGTCATGATCTACGTTAAAGAATATGTAGATTCTCTTCTGCTCCTCTTCTTACGAGTTGTTCCCCTTCTGAGTTGATGCCATTTATGCTCTGTCCGCATGGTGTATGTACGGTGCAAGTTATTTTGGTGTTGATATGGAGTATATGTAGGAGTTAAATTGTTTCGTGTGCAATTTTTTCCAGACTGTTTTTTTTTGTATCTGTTTCTCAATTCAGGTGCTTTGGGTGAATACCACTTGTTGCTTTCGCTTATGTTGATGTTATTTCTATGTTGAATTTGTGCTTTCGTTAGCATTTGTAGTTTACATTAGGTGCGTTTGTTGTCTTCGTCGCCCAAAAAAACGCACCTGTTATAATTCTTTTGACTAGAATTTTTGCATTGTCAGTATTAATACGTTCGGTTAAAGATGAATAAAAGAATAGTTTTCAAAGTAAATATAAGCATAAAACTCGTTAAAGTGAGAGCGTATTGAATAGATTCTGTTTCGAAAAGTTTATATTTACCCGTATAATATGGGCTTTAAATTTGATTTGAACTTTTGTGAGATTGTCGATCTGAGTGAGCAGGAACATGAAATAAGCAGTTGACAATCAATCACTAACTTTCAATGCAAATATGGTCAGCATTGAAATACCTTATTGTTTATTTACACGATATTTAAAATAATCGCATGTATAGTTTACTACGCGCTTCATAAGTATGCTTATCTATATGCCTTTATATTTTGCTTGTGCTTCCCTAACTCCCAAAACCACGAGCCGCCACTGCCTCTTTCTGTTCCATGCGATTTCTTCCAATTTTCCAGGCTGATCAACAATACAATCTCAGGCCAGTTCATTGGAAGTTTTGGACCGTATACATATACGGAGTCCGCACGCTGGTTAGGAACTAAAGGTAGAACTATAATGCAATTAAGTGAACTTTAAGTAGCTTAAGTGACAGTACGGTTGCATAGAAATCAAGCGGCATACCCATAATGTACTTATCTGCCGTTTCGTTAAGTTTCGTTCAATTCGAGCCACTTAAGTGGCGTACGACTCGGACCGTACATCAATTAAGTAAATTTGACAGGAGGTATGTGCAACGACTAGGACCAATAGACGGCAGTAAAATATTTGAATATGTTTTCGTGGATCGCTTGCTTTTGCAGGAGGTAGAAGAAATGATCGGTCGTATGCGGATTGTATTAGGTATGTAAAATATTTGAATATTTTATTTTTGAACGTTTCATTGACAGTTTCCAATGCAGGAAGTAGTAGTTAAATGTCCGCAATATGTTCTTGCGCGGCATTGTAAGAGCAATAATAGCTATATAAAATATTTTGTCGTTGAAATGCTATTTTCACAGGAGGTAGGAATAACGAGTTGCGGGTAATGTGCTCTTGTGCGGCATTGTAAGAGCAATGGCAGGTATATAGTTTAGTTAGTAGTTTAATATGGTGTAGTCTACCACTTTATTGTGATTTTTCAGGAGTTTGGGATAATTAGTTGCGGGTATGGCAGGTATGTAAAAAATGTTTATATTTTGTAGTCGATCGCTTAGTTACTTTTTTTTACAGGAGGTGTGCATAATTAGTTTAGGGTACTGTGCTCATGTGCGGCATTGTAAGAGCAATGAAAGGTATGTCAATAATTTCAATACTTCGTTGTCGATGGCTTAATTGCTATTTTTACAGGAGGCAGGGCTAATGAGTTTCGGCATTGTAAGAGCAATGACAGGTATGTAAAATATTCCATTTTTTTGTTGTATATAGTTTAAATCCTGTTTTTAATGATTTTTCGATCGCATGCGGTAATCTGGAAGCAATAATAGGTACATTTGTCAAATATTCCGAAATTTAATCCTTATTCGTTTCCTTTACAGTTTACTGCAAGTAGTCATCAGGTGCTGTTTCCATTGTGTTACTACGCTGCATTCTACAAGTAATAAAAGGTATGTAAAAAATTTTATTATTTTGTCATCGATCGCTTAATTTATAGTTTACAGGAAGTACGAGCGATTGTTTCATTTTCAAGAAGCAATGGAAAACGTTCCTTCCGAATACGATTTTGTTTTCCATCTTATAAGTCTTGTTCAGAGCCACAGATGTCTTTACGATAAGGCGGATGGATTGTACTATGACAAAAAGAAAAAATCGAAAGTGTGGGAAGTGATTGCGGCAGAAACAAAAAGGAGTTGTAAGTATTTTTATTTTTATTAGTTTGTAATAATCTTGCTGTGTATGTGAAACATCTCAGATTTTAAATTTTTGGTAGTTGGCCTATTCTGGGTAAACTTCGTGACAGGGGTGAGCAGCAGCAGTGCCCATGAAATCAATGGATAATGCGATGGCCAAGAATATTTAAGTTAAATAATTATCAATGAATAACTTCAATAAATATTCGTATATAATTTCAGCACTTGAATGCCGAAACAAGTGGAAATCGCTTCGGGAGAGATTCATCAGAGAAGTCAAAAAACGCGAGCAGCCATCAGGAAGCGGCCTTGTACATATAGAGGATTGGCAATATTTCGAGCAAATGAAATTTTTGATGGGTTCTACGAAACCTCGAAGGTAAGAATACTCATGCACCCTCCAATACGAAGCATTGAATAAGACTTCAAAATATTTCTTACATATAACATTTTCTATCAAAAATTTGTATTCGGTGGCCTAAATTGTTAATAATTGTTTCATTTTGTTGCGCGCTCAATGTATTCATTGTTATGTTAAATCGAACTAACAGTTTATTACATTTTTTTTAGGACACGATGCAACGAAACGTCTGCACCCAACATCGATTTAGATGCTTCATGGGATTCCGCTACGATCAGTGCGTCGGAGTTTGACCACTTCATTGAATTGTCGCCCGAAGAACCGCCTGCAAAGAGAAAAACTACGTTGAATGCTCTTTTCACTAAAGTTGGTGAAACAATTGAAAAATTAGACCAAACCATCTCAACGGAAACGGTGAACGCAGAACCAACAACAGACGAGTTGTTCGCAAAAACACTCGCGTCGCTTATGCGAACACTTCCGCAGCAAGTGAAGGACGACTTTCAGACGGAGATATTCACCAAGGTTATGCAACTTAGAAGAGATCATGGTGCAGAATAACCGAAGTTACATAAATAATGCTAATCTATACCAATATTTTGTAGTATTAGTTTAATTTTTTATACGTCTTATAAACGCATTATAGTTCTAGAGAGTTGAAATGTTTAAGTGATTTTCCTTTGAAATAAGATAATGTTTATTGATAAGAACAAAATGGGTTTTGTCTTCTTAATTTAAATATATGTTACATGTTTTGAAAGGATTTTATAGGCGCAATACTTGTGTGTAGAAAAGTGTGGCCATCAGATTATAGCACGTGTTCTTGTTTGTGCATTTTATATGTGAATTCCATTTTTTCCTAATATATGTGTTTATTTGTATAAACATGTCGATAAACACAAATATAGTTGGTCATAATCTTCATCTGTTGATGTTCTGGCGACTTTATTGGAATTATATAATAGATATTTTATCTGTTCCGCTTTGAAATTCCACGAACACCTCATTTGCCTTATAGTTTTTGGGTTCTTGAAAGGCAGAACCCGTTGAATAATGTCTGAATTGTGATCATAATAGCAATTGTGCTGAGTTTTTATTATATATAATTATTTTTTTATGTTTAACGTTTTCTTGTAAAAATTTGAGAGAGTCATTTGCTACAATACTTCCTATTACGCAAGGTACATTGCCATTAAGTGGAATTTCACAATTTCGATTAGTATTTTAATAATTAAAACACCGTTTTTGAAATGAAATAACCATTTTTATTTATTTATATTTTTATGTAAAACAAGGTAATTAATTCCATGTGAATAATAATTCAATTAACAACGAATATTTATGTGTGGCGTAAGAAATCGCATAAAGTTTCCCTGATTCCCGTGGCATTTCGTCCTCCATAGCGATGAGTTGATGTAGTCGGGGTGAAAGATGGTAAATCGCTGGAAATATCATTGCGCCACATTCCACCGTGCACCAGTCCATTGGAATCCTCCCAATCCGTATAGTTTTGGGGACAATACGTGGGAACTTCTCGTTTATTCTTCATAACGAAATTGTGGAGAGCAACACAAGCTAACACCACTTTTTCCACATTCTCTGGTAGCATGTGTATTGTGGTCAGTAAAATTCGCCAGCGTGCAACCAGAATTCCAAAAGAGTTTTCGATTGTTCGTCTGGCTCGGGATAGCCTTTTATTGAAATTTTCTTTTTTTTCTGGTAGCAGAATGCCTGGATACGGCCGCATTAAGTTTAACCCTAATGGAAACGCAGCATCAGCTACAAAAAAATGAGGAATCACCTCATCAGTGCCTGGCAGTTCTTTAGGCAGAGGAATGGGAAGATTATTGGATAGCAGTCTATTTCCGAACCGGCTCGCTTGAAAAATTCCTGTAAAAAAACAAACATTTTGTTAATTTGAAACAATTAATATACTATCACATTTTTTCTCTCACCGCCATCACTCTGGCTACCATACGCGCCGACATCAATAAATGTGAAACGATATTCGGCATCACATGCTGCAAGCAGAACTATACTAAAATAGCTTTTGTAGCAGTAAAACTGACTGCCGGAATTTGGTGGACACCTTATGGCAATGTGCTTGCCATCAATAGCCCCAACACAATTTGGCATATTCCACAATCTCCAGAATTGTTTTTCTATGTGTTGAAATTCTTCAAGCTGTGGTTCTGCCACATATAGTGGGGACAACGTATTCCAAATTACATCGCATGTTTCCAGGATGATCTGACGGACGGTCTCCTTACCAAGCTTAAATGACCATGCCAAGGATTGCACTGAACTTGCTTGTGATAAATACCTATAATTGTGCTTTGCGGTAAATACCTATTTAAATGAAACTAAATTGCAAAATACTTACTGTAAGACAATAGCCAAGCGACATTCAGCGGTAATCGACTTCCTGATAGACTGCTTCTTTAGGTGAGGACTAATTAAATTTAGCAACTGGTCATAAATGGCGGGTGTCATTCGCGTATATATGAAAAATTGTTCTTCGTCAAACATCTTAATTTGCTTAAATGTTACGGCAAAAAACCCATGCTGCTCTCTATCACGATTTATTGCTCGCACACTACACGATCGTTTCTTCCTCACAATATCCTTAGCCTCTACTAAAACACACAACATTTGCAATGCTGTGTGCAATAACTTGAGTTGTTTAAGTTTCTCTAATTTTTTCTCCATATTCAAAGTAAGTTTTCACGTAAACCACTAGAGCTCTGTTCGCGTACTGAAGCCGTAACAGAATTTCTAAGCTGCATTGCAAATGTGGTGGGGGAACAGTTGCAAAAAAAAAATGCTGAAGAAGAAAAGGACAGCATATGTAGAGGTTGCTTGCATTTGGAAAATAGCTAATTGCCATTGCATATGTAACCGTTTAATTATATTAGAATTAGTACCCAAAATATAATTTCAAAAAGAAGACGCGTTGAACAACATACGATATAATAAATTATTTACTTTTAAAAATACAAGTACATACACTACCTAAATGCCATCACACAGCTTTTAACTGACAAAATTTATGTTCAAAGAATAACCACACACCCATGTTTCAGCTATCCACTATTGAATATTTTTCTTCAGCAGTAGAAAACTTGATTAAATATATTCCGGTCTCATAAGAATATTGCGCAAAAAAAAACATTTCTTTCGTACACTCTTTTCAATATAAGCACATATTAAGAACTTGCATCAAGTCCATCGTTATTATCTCATAATCTACAGCAAAGTTGCGAGGTTCAGCTCAGCTACAATTTTCTACGATTTCTTGCAACAGGGCTAGCAAGCTACGAGGACAACTATATTTCAATTGCAGCAAAAACATATTCAAATATATTGCCCAAATGCTCATATCAGTTGATCTCATATGCCTCCAAATTCAAACTCATATTCGCCACTCTGGCGGCAGCTTCATGAACCTTCACTTAATTCTATTATGGGCAAATTAACCAATCGACTTCAATTGAGTGAATTTTCGTTCAGTTTCAGCGCTCACTTAAGTTCACTTAATTGCATTATAGTTCTACCTTAACTCTTTACGCTGTGCCTTTGTCACGACGATGACGACGCAGTGCGAGTAATCATAGCCTTCTAGAAGTACGGGCCGTCAGGCTACGTAATCGTTCTCGCCGTGACGTCATGAGTTTAGGAAATTTGACATTTCCACGAGGCAGTGCCGATGTACACGGAGATTTCACTTGCGGTTTTTTGGTTAAAATATGAATAAAACGTTAGTTTTTTGTGCGTGGACGCGTTATAATAATAATATTTAGTCATAACGTACACTTTTTAACAATTAATTGTATCGCGACAGTAAATCGACACGAACCATCATATAACCTAACACCAACCGATAAACAGTTCGTAGCGAATTTTCCACATAATACCGCACGCACCGCATTAATTTGTGTTTTAACTGTTCACTAGCACTGTTCTGCATAAACCACTTTAGTTTTAATTTCACTCACTTCAACACAACCCGTACAATTAACATTTTCCCGCGGACGTCCCATAAGACTACGAGTGTTTTTCGCGACATTTGTCTCGATGCTCTGACGTCATCATTCTGCATTACGGCCCGTACATCTAGAAGGCATTGGAGTAATCCTGTGACAAGGTGGCCAACCTTGTGGTCGCTACAGTGGTATTTATAGTCGTGCCAAATGTGTCTCGGGTTCTCGAATGTTCTGCTTTTGCATTCTAGAGGGCTCTAGGGGCTATTTGAAGGTCTGGGACTGGTTCTTGGGAATTTTCCGTTGCCATGCGAGATCTGACTCATGGGTTTGAGGCTCTGGAATGTTCCCTTTTTACGTTCCAGAGTATTAGAGCCTAGACAGACGACACAAGTGAATTATCATTTCGAGCCCAATGATCATTATGCATTACGTGTGTCATGGTTAATCATCATTTATAACATCATCAATGAGGTTCTACGAATTATCATTTGGAAGCTAATGCTCATTTGCTCTTATCGATTGTCGCACCATCTACGGAGAAGATTATGAAATTTACTGGGGAAATTCCATGTCTAACTGTCAAAATCATAAACATATTATTTCGAATATATTACAAAATGGCATGCAAATGTTTCATTTTTTGCACATTTCTTCGTATTCTCTACTTCAATACCTGAACATTTTATATTTTCTTCCTTATCGTGATTAAACTTTTTTTGGTGTAAAATTTCCATAATTTTACACAAAGGCTCATTCGCAGTAAAACTTGTACTAATTCCTGATTTTTTTTATAGGTCTGTTTCCGTACTTTCAGCAAAATGCAGCAGTAACAGAATTTGGCAGCCGGCTTCTTTTTGCTGCGAAATTTGGCTTGCATTTGGCTTGCAGCAAAAGTACGGAAACGACTTGCTGCGAATCTATTTTAATATATTATAATAGATTCAAGTACGGAAACAGACCTTATGTGTTTCAATAAACAATAACTGTCAAAATAATACCATTTAAATTCAAACAACCTACAGCTGTTAAACAACCTCATTCAAATAACCGTGTGTCACTCTCCAAACAAATTATCATTAGCGTTCAATGATCATTGTGTTAATGATAATTAACTTGTGTCGTCTGTCTTTAGTCTTATTCTACGTTTTATTTATGGATTGTTATTGGGTATTGGCTATTTATAGATTGTTTACGGTTTTTGGATGCATGTATGAAATACATGTATGTCGAGTATTTTCTTCGCCGTTTCTAGCATTTTCTGGCGCCAATACAACGTCATACGGTTCGTTTGGCGTGCATGCAACAATATGATTGTTCCATATGTATTGTTTCAAAGAAAATAACATTAATTGGTTTATAAATAAATAAGCTTAAATTCATGGAAAGGAAACTTTTGGTTTTTTTAACTATGTTCATTGATTTTATGAACTCACAATCAGTTCATTGGTGCTCCGAACTATATTCATGGATTCTATGAACTACACCCATTGGTTTTACGATCTCTATTCATCGATTCTAGAAACAACGATCATTGATAGAATGAACTTTGTACATTGATTATATGAATAACATTCGTTGGTTTTATGAACTACGTTCATTGATTTTATAAACTAAGTTTATTGGTTTTATGAACCACATTCATTGATTTTATGAACTACAATCATACTGTCAATGAAATTTTTCATTGAAAATCTCAATTCATGACTTTTATAAATGCCTATTCATTGTGGCAATGAACATGTTTATTGGTTAGCAAAAAAGTACAACAAAACATTAAAATATGCACAGGATCTGTTCAATAAAATAGAAACATATTTATTTGGAATACATAAACATTTTATTCAACGTCAAATAAAAACTGAATTTTGCCTCTATACATTCAACAGGAGTTGTTAGGCGCGTTTTTTTGCTCCCCTATCTATAACAGAGCAATGCTATCCACTGCAGACGCATTGGAAACAGCAACAGCCTATTCATAACAGGAGTTGTTGTTTCCAATGCGTCTGCACTGCTTAGCATTGTTCTGTTATAGATAACAGGAGCAAAAAAACACGCCTAATGATCGACCAAAACGCCAGGGACTATAATTATATACTTCCAGAAGCTATCACAAATTTTGGGGTATTTTTTGTAATAATTTTACTCATTTGAGGTACTGGATGCTTTTAAAATTTAAAAATTCATACAATTTCCGAAATGCTTACGAAACAAATGGCAAAATCGAGAATGAAATATGAAAATCGAAAGTTTTGCGTATTCAATTGAATGGTGTAAAAGCCGACAATCCAATCTATCACTATTGCCCGTCTGATGGCGCATCTGTCGCGAAAAAGAGTTGTCAGCCAATTTGCAAACATGGCGTTCAGTGACAATCGACAATCGCTGTCAAACACTTCGTCGTGTCGCGCGTGTCGCGTTTTCAACAAATTGTGGTAGCTTTGTTAGTTTGGTTGACATTTAACATTCTATCTATACATTGCTCGTTTCGACAGCACGCCGTCTAGTCTAAAAAGTTAACTTGGGCTATTATTGTGGAATAATCGCCTATTTTCCCGGCGTAAGTCTGTTTAGCGACCGGTGACAATGGACGAGATCAAAACGAATTTTGACAAGATTATGGAACGATTTTCGGAAAGTATAACGCAAAACACCACTCCAAAACGCTTAAGTTTCGACTGTTTAAGTGATTCCTTCAAATCTTCAGGTAAATTTTTAAAACTGTTGTACCAAATTTATTGAGGTTATACCGCCACGGCTCTTTTCCTGCAGTTGCCAAGAAGCGTAAACTTTCATCTGAATCTTCCCCCGTCTGTAAAGACACGTCTTTAAATGTTTCTATCGACAAGAACTGCAGTCAAAGTAGTTTAAACAGTTCGCGTCCTTCAAGCCCTTGGGAAAGTCGTCGAATGCGAGCTGACTTAATTGAAGCGAACGCTAGGGTAATTTATTCATATTTATTATAATGTCTCAATGAGAATAGCTACTTGCAGATTTCCAAGCTAAAAAAAGAAATTGAGTATCAGCACACACTGCGAGCGGACATGGAGATAATGTACAGCAATAAAACAACGGCTTTGCAACAACAATGCGATTTCACATCGAATAAAGCTTTGGACTTGGAAAAGCATCTGAATGCAGTCCGGAAACGCGAAGCAGCGGCTAAACAGGAGCTCGTCAAGGTTAAGAATAGCCTAAATCAGCAAAGGCAAATGCAAGAGGATACGATATACGAGCTGCAAAAATCAAACAAAGAATTGGAAGAACGATTCCGAGCCACCTACAACAAGTTGTCCAATGAACTGGGCCATTACAAACGGCAATTAGAACAGGCCGAAACTGTGAGTTTGTGAAGAAATGTTTGATCGCTAGTAGGAATAATGTTTTCTTATTTGCAGGAACTGAATCTTCGATGTGAAGAGGTAGAGAATTTAAAGGCTTTTCAAGAAGAATATCGAGAGAAAACCTCCCAACACGATGAACTCAGAAATCAGCTGGAAAATGAAATGTTGAAACATGAGCTGGCCAAATCGAGAATCAAGGAGTTGGAATATGAACTTGCATCGTACGGCGAGTGGAAAGAGCTGTCTAAAGTAAGAAACTTGGTTCCAGTGATAAATTTATAGATAACAGTTTAAAACTTTGTTGATGATGATTATTATCTCTGATCTTCTGTTTATGTCGCTTATTTGCATCTTGCAGGCATCGCATACAAGGCTTTCATCACTCCCAGAACTTGAAAAAGAACTAGCTCGCGTCAAACAAGAAAACAAAAATTTGCGAGACACTTTAGGCAATAAAATGCTGCTGGAAGAACAAGTGTTCGATTTAAAATCACGCTTGGGAAAATATGACGAAATCAGCGCAGATACAGTAGCCTTAAAAGTATGTACTGGCGTTCGAATGTACTGATGTTCTTAATTCTTGAATTCAAAATCTAAAACAGGTTCGAATAAGCACTTTAGAACAGGAACTCAAAGAATGGCGAAATCTTGCCGCAGACCACTGTCCCCAGGGTACTCCACAAAATGCAATGTTTTTGCGCAATCGGATAGAGCAGCTACTACAAAAGGACATTGTCATGTCATCGGAGAAGGGAAGCAATAAAAACGAAGCTGATTCGGTGCAGTCACAAATGCACGAGCTGAAGACAGTAAATTATTTGTACTATTTTCCATGAATTAGTTTTCACATATACTTTTGTAGCAAAACGATATTTACGTCAAAGCCAACAATGAGCTAAAAACAGCACTGAAACATCACAGAAACCTAATGGCTAGGGTGCAGAAAAAACTGATGCTTGTTGCGAAGGAGCGCGACTGTTACAAACAGCTCGTCGAAAATTTCGAAAGGGATTTGACAAGTATGCGAGCGATTTAATGCGTGGAATTGAAATAATGGAAATGCTTTGTTTCAAACAGTTTCAGGGCAATTAGCTGACGCCATGAATCCAGACCCACAGTTGCGCGCACGCTTGGATGTGCTTGAAAAAACTCTAGCTGGCTACAAGGAGATGTGTGCCAACCTCGAGAAGGAACTGGCTTCTGCAAAACTTCTCCCGGACATTCCGCTTGAAATGCCATCAAATACAGAGAGTTATGAACGATTGAAGAAGGAGATTGACTCTTTGCGAATGGACAACGACAAGCTAAGGAGGAGGAAAGAAGAGCTGGAATTGGAGCTAGAGCACCGCTACTTGAAGGGAGACTTTAATGTTGATAAACACAAAGTGAGTGTCACTACTTCTTAGCAAGATGTGTGTTCTCTAACGAGCATTTATGTAATTGTTTAGGTTATCCATCTCACTATGAACCCAGCTGCCGAGGCATACGATAGATCAGAAAAGGAAATCGAGAAGCTTCAGGCCGAAATTGAGAGGCTTAGACGAAGGAACAAGAAGCTAGAAGAAGACCACGAGGATATGACTTCTCGGTTGAATGAAACACAAAATCTCACAGTCAACGTAAAGGAGATGAACACTCTACGGTCGAAGTTGGAGTCAATGGAAGCCAAGATGGGGCACATGAAAGAACTGTACAAAGAGGCGAGTCTCGAGTTCCGAGAAGTGTGTTACATGCTATTTGGCTACCGGATTGATCGTGTAGGCAATACAAACTACAGGTATTATTATTGAATATTTAAAGGCGCCTCTTTTGCATATTTAATCTGTATTTCCTATAGAATTTCTAGCATGTACTCGGAAAACGAAAATGACTATCTAAACTTTCGATTGACCGAAACGGGTAGTCTGGACATGCTCGAAACTGATTACTCGATTTCTCTCGGGGAAATGATGAAGACACACTTGGTTGCGCACAACTCATTACCAACGTTCCTCAGTGCGTTAACGCTTGAGCTCTTCAATAGGACAACAATTATCGTTTAGGCTAGTTTAAGACTGCAATTGGGAGAGGAGTTTATGTTCGCATGCGGAAAAAGATGTGTAATGATTTGACTTAGAGGTATCGATGCTTCAATTGATATTTTATGTTTAATTTTTAATATAATATATAATGTGTTAGTAACACACGCACTACTGTTTAAATGAGCGCCACGACATGAACTCTTAAGTTGAGATTAAAATAATTGCAAAAGAAAATAGACTGCTTTATTTTGTTTTAATTGTTTTGTTATTCTTGCGATTTATCGTTAGGTTTTACCAGTAGAATGGTTGTATGTTATTGCAAAATCAACAATATGCTCGGGCTGAACTGATATGTATTTGGGGAAAAATCCAGAATTTATTTAAAAAAACATCAATCTAAATTTGTTAGAAAGTCGTGTTAACTAAAGGAAACATGCTGAAAGGACCAAATTTTTGATTATGCAAAACAAAGTCAAATTTTAAAGTTCCCAAATCGGAATGCTCCGTTTTACCTTCAAGAGCGTTCTGTAGGGTTATTTGTAAAATAGAGCGTAACAGGTAAAAGTTGTTCATTTCATTCTTGCTGCTCAGAACACATGTATTTCACTGAAATACTTGTCCATGAGCAATGGAAGAAGCCTCAAAAAATAAGTACAGGCGTACCCCGGTTTACGACGCTTCAATTTAAGTAGTTTCACATTTACGTCACTTTTCGATTCACACCCAGTAACTAAATAGCGACGTTTTCACCCGTACTTTAGACGTTTTCGTTTTGATTATGATTTCTGCATTGGAAAACTGCATCCTTTTACATTTTATGAATGTTTCCTGTCTACAGATTAGTATGATTCGTTTTACGTCGCTTTTCCCTGGAACGTAACCCTTGCGTCTCTATCGAAAGCTGGTAGTAGCATTGAAATCAACATATGAGTCAGGATTGTTGTTGTTTTCAATACTACTGCCCTAACCAACTCTTGGTAGAAGCGCAAACAAACGCGACCATCATCTTCTTGTAAATCGGCATTTTCAGTAACGGCAGGTGACAAATCTCAAAGAAACCAGAAAAGTTTGAATGTTGAAAAAAAGATAGCTGACGTAAATCGTAGTGAATAAGCTAATGAAGATTGTGTTGGACTCACTTTAGCTGAAAGAGCCATATCATCATGCATAATGTACAATTAAATTACTCAATGGAGCCACAAATTCAATTCTTCGATGTATTTGGGATTCGCAAAAGTTGGTTCATTTAAATCTCACTGAGCGTTTGAGCAGCTTAGATGCGTCATTGCTCAGGTTTCATTTTTGATACCGAATAGCAGGCCAATAATTGGTTATCTACATACATATATACATACTAATAGAGTTCATTAAATGCAACATACCCAGCAAACGTGCGTTCAGCACTTTCGCATACAGTTGTAAAAACTTTTCCATGTGTTGATACATTTTCTAATGAGTATTTATCTTTTCTATTTCTAAATGATTATACATGCTGCTGTACTACTGCTAAACTCCTGAATAGACTGTCTAGTTGTTGTAGTTTTCCGACACGTTGATGAATCTCTTATATATTTACGGTTCCCTATTTACAATGAATATAAAGTACTGCTGCACTACTGCCAAACTGGCGACCAGATGGTGCAATTCAAATCGTTTTCCAAAAATCAAATCGATTTGCCCATACGTCAAGCGTCAGTCATACTTCGCAAGTGATACGTGAAATATTTTGAAATTTATAATTAAAACAGGTCTATTTTGTTCTAATTAAAGATGACATGAATACGAAGTAATGCAAATGTGATTCCATGAATGCAAAGTAATGCGAATATACTATTGGTGACATTATAGCTGGGCAGCTATATCAATGTCCTGCTATACTGCTTCTAAGGCAGTAGTACAGCAGTACATTTTGCCTGCTGCTGTTTCACCACTTCAGCAGTAGTATAGCAGTGCTTTTGCACTCCTTGGATTCCTATCGTTTGTCTTTTTCCTATTTGTGGGATGGAAACGATCAACCATGAAACAAAACATATTACACGTACGCGGGTAATATGAAGTAAATAGGTGAATTTTGGGGTAAAGTACTATCTCTAGCATTAAAACCATTCACGGGTTTACTCACGGCTTCTGCAGCACTTTAGAAGTAGTGCTACGTTTGCTGGGTAATATAAGTGATGTACAATAAATTTAATAAATTATATTCTTGACTAATTTCTCAGTAATAAGAAATCCAGCAAAAGCAATACTTTCTTTGAATAAACTTATATTGAACTTTTTAATTTCAATCAGAGTAAGTTTTGGACTGACATGTAATCCAATTCACTTCTTACTAAAGAGAAGTAAATCTCTTTAATACCATTAAGATTATAACATTCAGAAGTTTTTCTCATGATAAAACCAAGCATTCTTCGTGTCTCTTTGGTAATTTGGCTAATGTGTTCATTGGAGATGATTCCAAGATCTCTCACTTTGTAAAAGATCTCGAAAAGCAATGTAATGCCATTAATTGTATATTTGTAGTGAAACTTCAGTATTGTCTGAATATCATAAGTTGCCATTTACAGTTATTAACAAATAGTAAAAATTCCACATTCTGAAATACACTACTCAAGTTGTTAATAAAATTAAGGAACAGGTAAGGTTAGGTTGCGTGGCTGCTTCCTTCAGGCACACTTAGGCAGACAAGGGCCCAGTGTGATACCGCATTAACAGAACCTTTAACAGAAGAGCCACCTGAAGTCTTTGATGAACTGTGTGATCCGCTTAAGGTTCATCGAAGCCACTTCGGTTAGACAAGTAAAGAAGTACGAGCCAAGCGACTTCGTCCTTCTTCTAATGACGGCTGGGTATTCGTACAGTAGGTGAACTATTCTTCTTCCTCCTTGCATCTACAACTCCGGCAGAAGTCGTTATAAGGGACACCCAGTCGCGCTACATGCCTGCCGAATAAACAATGTCCAGTTAAGACAGTCATTGCTGCGCGAAGTGACTGCCTCCCCAAATCGAGTATGTAGTTTACTACAGCGGCCAATGCCAAAAGTTTTCCATAATTGTCTAGCGATCGCACAAGAAGGTTTTTACACGCAGGACTTCGTAGTGTCCTTTAAATATTTCTGCCTGATGGTTAGTTTAACTGAAGCTATCGGAATACCAATCGGAAGACTGCAAAATACTTCCGGCAAAAGTGTGCCAACCTTTGAAAGTTCGTCTGTTTCACAGTTCCCATCAATGTTCCTATGTCCTGTCACCCAAAACAGCTGCATCATTGAATGTATTGACACATCATTAAGAGACGTACTACAAACTCTAACAAGGAACTGTAGCTGGTATGCTGTCAGCGAAAATGCAAATATTCAATCCGAATTATATAAGAGCCAATTGGCCACAAACACACAGCAGTAGTCTTGCAAGCGGAGGGAAAGCTCCAAGTTTAAGTCAAAGGAAAATATACCACACTCCACTCTGTTTTTCAGTTTGGAGCCATCGGTATGTATTTCCGCAGCATCTGCCTCCACTGATAGTTACCTAGCCCATTCCTCTCTGCTTGGGATCCGAATCTCAAACCTTTGAGTCACAGTATAGACGATGTCCACTGGAACAGTCATTCTCTGCACCAAAATTTTAACATGACCCAGGTCAGTTCTTACCCAGGGGTCATCACAATGTAGTCTTACCGCTGCACACCTCACATCTTGCGAGACAAGCAGATTGGTCGGAAGCCAATGAAGCAGCACCAAGAGTGCCTTCGTTGGGGTAGTACGGAGTTCCCCCCTTATTAATAAGACAGTCAGCCTAGGCACCTTCTCCATCATCTTCTGATTTATAGCCTTAAGTATGATTGGCTACTAAATTGCGGTTCCGTTCAGCAGACTTGGTTCCACTTTACTAGTGTAAATCCAAGAAACAATGCGAGGCTGCAGCTCTCACGTTGCTCCTATCACCTTTTACAGCTGTAGAGCACACATTGCTTTGCGAGCTCTTTCCGCTATATTTTCCTTCCATACCAAATCCACGATGAGTCCCAGATAGTTCCCTTTGTTTGTGAGGCTTATAGGCGTTCCATTGAATTTCGGTAGATCAAAGGATGGAATCCTATGCTTCCTCGTGAAGAGCAATAGTTCAGTTTTGTTGAAGTTAGCACTAAGACCACACTCTTGCGAGAGAATACACAAGAAATCATTGCGAGAGAATATGTAAGGAATGATTTAATCTCTCCCGTAGTTTCGAGACAAATTTCCCTGATATGGCAATATTGATGTCATCTGCATACGCTATCACTATACATGCAGCTTGATCAAGCTTTCTTAGCAGCTCATTAATTGATGAAATCCACTGCAGTTGAGACATAGCACCGCCCTGGGGAGATATTTATTACTCGCTTGATGGTTGAGCTACCCCAAGACAAGTTTTTTACTCGATTTCTGAGTAGCTGATTTATAAATGTTACTATTTGCCGATTTATTGCTACTAACTAAAGGGTATGTAGCGTTGTTTCTATTAGCATGGAACTAGCTAGGTTCAAGGATTTCAGAACAACACTGTGGAATGCAACAGTCAAAGAGTGCAGTGCCTTTTTTAAATCTTCTCGATTGGTGACTACCGGAACATGTCTCAGCTTAGTGTAGAAAGCTGATCGAAATTTCTCCCAAGCTCTTCTTTCCCTGTTTAAGTAAGGAGCTGCCTCCAAATGTTGCAATCCACCTAAGGCAAATGGCACGTACGAGTACATGTGATCCGAGAGAGAGCACTTCTGTAAAACTCTGCATCCCGTGAGATGGTTCACAGAGTACTCGCTTAACAATGTTATATCTAGAACTTCACTTGTGTTGAAGGTCCTAAATGTACTTAGCTTCACAGCCAATATTTGCAATGGTAAGATTATAAGACAAGATGAATTCATATAACAATTCACCTCTTTCGTTGGTGTCTGAACTGCCCTATAGCTCATTATGCCCTATTATTTGTAATCTCCGTCGAGTATTTGCCGCTCCTGTTAAACTCCCTAATAGTATCATTGGGGATAACAAGCCTTCATCGTACCGTGTCCACGTAGCATAAAGCGACTCAAAATAGCTTCGGCTTCGCGTTAAATACAATAGAACGTTATCCTTGTCATTGAAGGTTGAAAGGACAAGGTCATTTATTATCATCTTTGCGAGGATGTAGCCTCTTAGTTTACTCAAAAATTCGGGTGACACTAGTCTGTATCCGTCAATGTATAATCCAAAGACTCGGTCCCGAATGACCCATGGTTTTGGGGCTGGAACTATCTCCTCCGTATGTTTACAGAAATGAATGTTAAGAGCAGCCATAAGCCACCTTCGAAGGCTGAAAGTTAATTTGCAGATCCTCATCAGATAGATCTTCAACAGATCCAACGGCCATCTCTTCCTCCTCACTTGATTGGAGAGCCACGACATAAAGACAGCCGCCTAGATTGGAGACTGTGACAGTACTCGCTTCATCCTACGATGCAGATTTGCCTGAGTAGGTTTCAGACACAGCAAATGGAGGTTTTTTATTTTATCTCCTTTTTCCGTGCGGCTCAAATTCTTCGGCGTGGAGATTTTCATGTCACAACTGTACACATTCAAGCGTATAAACTAAGACTCAAAACCAATTTCGAGTCACAGGCCTTTAACTTAGGAAGGGATTCCTCGTTGAAGACAATGAGGGCCAGACGTCCGTTATCGGATAGCTCGCTGACCTAAACCACCTTCCAGTCACTTGGGGAAGGTCGTCGTTGCTTAGTTTTACAACCTCCAAAATATTGTCAGGTAAAAATGGTTCGACGGGATTCAAGCCTTGGCTCTGCTTACTCGGAATCTGGTTTTTTAGTACGACTTATAATTTTGCGCCTGGCCAAATCTCACTCAGTTTGCTTACCGCTATCCAGTACAAGTCCGCAGAGCACTGATCGCGGCAAGCTATTTGTTTAACTCGGTCTTGAGGCTGTCCAGCATCAAGGCACCTCGGTGATGCCCCAGCATTTTTTCAATAAAATCTCTGAACCACCTAAGAGCGCTTTCTGCACCAACTTCCAGTTTTCCGGCGAGATATTATCATCACTTTTGGCCATTTCGTTAAACTGCCGAGCTAATCCAGTTGGGACAGTCTTGAGTCTGACCTTCCGCTGATATGGCTGTTCCGTCGCCCTTGTCGTTACTGATCAGTCTATAGTGCAAGTGCACATAGTGCGGGATGAATCAATTGTTTAGTTCTGTCCACTTTTGGCCTTCTATCACGACATTTAAACATTGGCGTCATATGAGAGAATTTCTAGAAAGAGGGGAAAGTCCCGCAAGAAAGTGATTTACTAAAAATTAAATGCACGAGCAAAATACGCGATTCCATACATTCGAGTTTGAAACTAGGAGGTAGAAAGTCAGGACCAGGACCCTTGTTGACGTTAAGATCTTTGATGACCTTTTCAATCTCCCCTCCAGTTCAATATATTTCACAAACGATATTTGGCGGGAATGTTTGAGAAAAAAAATACGTTAGATAAGCTTGTACATGAACAAAATACTTTCTGGAAATGGTCGTCAAACAGGTCACAAACTTCGTGAGGACTTGACGAATAAGATATATTTTTGTACATTGATGTAGAGTGGTCTGAAGTTTTCCGTTTGTTGTATACGAAATCAAAAAACTTTTTAGGAACATGAATTATATTTTCGCCTATGATGATTTTCGCATATAATTAGCATAGCACTTATACGCTTCACGAGATTTCGTCAGGTATTCTTGAGCTAATTGATTATATTTATCCTTAATATCATCTATGGCATCAGCATTGGTTTTAATTATTTTATAAAGTTTATGACTTTTTTTCTGCAAATACCTTAAATTTTTACCCAGCCAGGGTTCAGACATTTTGTCTTTTCTTTTAATGCTGTGAAGAAAAATACTGTTTCGCATAAAGTTTTAGCCCTATTCGTCAGATTTAGATTATATGTAGAGCACAAATATAAGCCACGCTGCTACTGAAGGAGATCAGAACCACTACATGTTAGAATAAAACATTTCTGGTGGCATAGATGGCAGCCAAGCCATCAGTCAGATAGGGTAAAATGCTTTCCAAAGCAGTTAACCCAAAACCATCAACAAGCCTCAGAACTTTATTGATACCACAACAACGACCACGCGAACGAAAGCGGCTAAACAATTTGAAAATTTTCTCATGTAACGTTAGTTCGTTCTACAGAGCTCGAGCCGCTCAGCAGTCAGCCGATGCCCATTCTCAATATAAGGCTAATATAACAACAATACAAGAGATCAGATGGGCAGGGAATGGTGATTTATAAAAGAATATAACTTGTACTACTGCTGTCATTCAAAACACTATTTGCTCGGGGTAGGCTTCTTCGTCAGCCAAAAAAGGAAGTCTACCATCATCTGGCGATGCACTCTTTGGTTGCGAAGCAAATTTGCAAATATCAGCCTCATAAACGTTCACGCATCTATAGAGGAATTTGCTGACGATGAAACAGAATCATATAATGAACAGATCGAGTGGATCCTCAATGCCTGTCCAAGGCATGATGTAAACATCATCCTTGGAGATTTTAACGTCAAACTAGGGCAGGAGCCGGTATTCAGGCATTAAGCAGGTACCCATAGTTGGCATGAGAACACTAATGACAACGGACTTTGAGTCATAGAACTGGCAGCATCCAAAAACTTAGTCGTTGCGAGTACCAGGTTCCTGCGTAAATACATCCATAAGGCCACCAGGGAATCATCTGATGCAGCCACTCGAAATCAGATAGACCACGTGTTGATGAATCGCCACCACTTCTCGAGCTTGATGACGGTGCCAATTTAGGCTCGGACTACTATCTTGTTGGTATGGTTCTCCGAGCGCGAATTGCTTTGCGTAGAAGTATTGCATCCGCCAACTAGTCTCAAATTCCATTAACGGCTTTAGTCTTGCGTTAGGACTCGTCTTTGAAAAGCTGAATGGAGGGAGAGTAAGTCCTGGAGCCAGGGTGCCGGGCGTAGATGAGAAAGAGACACGCCTTACGAATAATTCATCGCAGTTGAACACGATTTTGAAGAATTTTATTTTTTTGCTAAAGGTTTCTCAGAATTCCTAGAAACAGCAATGGCTTCCTGACTAGCAGGCATCAGCCAACGTTCACTCGATTGTTTTTTTTTAAAAGGCAAATTGCGTTTTAACAACGCTCACTTTTTTTGCAGTCACAAACACAAAAGTGCCCCAAGCAACGCGACACGCGCAATTTAAGACACGTTGATTCACATTTTGCCAATTCCAGAGAAAAACCGTCCTTCGGAGAAAAGCAAATTACTCAGCAGTTCTCCGGCTACAACCTTCCACCACAAGAGCCAAAACGAGAATGGATTTTGAAGAAGTGCCAACTTTCAATTACCTTGGGTCAGTCGTAGCAGCCAATAGCTACATGGAGGAACCAATACGCCGGTGGCTGCTCAAATCTAACAAAGCCTACTAGAGTCTGTCAGGGCTCTTCAAATCCTGAAATCTCAGTGGAATATCAAAGCTCTTGCTGCATAAGACCATGGTCCTGTTGGAACATAAAATACACTCTCATGACCTTGTGTTCATAATATAATAAGTTCAATACTTGTTCTATTGTATATACCTGCAAGTAACTTGAAATAAACCAGCTTGTCTCTAATCGCTCTAAAGTCAAGTGCATTTTAATCAACAGGTTATGGGCCCCGTCACCCATTGTCGCGAAGATAACGCATTGTAAAAATTTTTACCCAGATTAGCAATGGCTAATTTTTTGGCGAGTATTCCGAAGTTGAAAGGTCGTGCAAATTATTCAGATTAGTCGTTCGCGGTCGAAAATTATTTAGTATTGGATGGTCTGGAAAAGATCATCATCGGGACCGAAACGGCGGGTAATAAGAATGCGGAGGTGAAATCGAAGCTGGTGCTGTCTATCGACCCGTCGTTATACGTTCACATTAGGACGGCGGAGTCCGCGCAGGACATCTGGAGCACATTGAAAAAAATGTTCGATAACACGGGCTTCACTAGCAAAAAAGAATGTGAGTCTGCCCCATGGAAAAACAATGTAAGTTGCCGTTCAACAAACAAGGATCCAGAGCAACCAAACTGTTGGAATTGGTTTCTGAAATAAAGATCAAGTGACTCGTCTAAACTCACCGCAGGTCACCCCTAATCCGAAATCATTGAAGGAAGCTATGAATGGATCCGATGCAGACAAGTGAAAATTGGCGGTGGAGGCTGAATATAAAGCTTTAGTCGATAATCACACTTGAACTGTCACGAAATTACCAGAAAGACGACAAGCAATAAGAACCCAAAGGGTATTTCATACAAAGCGAGATATAACTGGAGAGGTGACATAGTACAAAGCAATACTTGTCGCAAAAGGATATAGCCAGCGAAATGGGAAGGACTACGATGAAACATATTCCCTAGTGGTTTGCAACAGTTCATTGCGTTACATTTTCGCTTACGCTATCAATCACAATATGAAGATTCACCAGATGGATGCAATCAGTGCCTTTTTGCAAGGCGAAATCAACGAACAAATTTACATATCTCAACCAGAGTATTTTGAGGATCGGCAAGGTGATAGAGTGTGCCGACTTAACAAAGCCATTTATGGTTTAAAGTAATCAAGTCGGATCTGGAATCAAAGCCTGGATAAGCCGTGGCAACAAATGAGCTTCAAACCAACCAAACATTATCCATGCGTCTACTATTTCCCACATATAGACAAAATATATATCATCGCTGTCTATCTCGACGATTTTGTGATGATGTGTGATGACGATTATTGGTAGCAACAATTAAGTACATAGTTCAGAATGAAGGATTTAGGCATCGCTAGTCATTGTCTTGTGATGAGAATTTCGAGAAATTTGGATTCCAACAGTCTTGATAAAGAACAATTTGTGGAGACTATATTGGAACGATTTGGGATGGGAAAACACCCATGAACTGTTGAGTCAAACAATGTGTCCAGCTACAGCAGATGAGATCGACTGGACATTGTTTATGCAGTAAACCTTTTGAGCCGTTTCAACCAAAATCGTGGACCGAGACATTGGTCCACGACCTTGGCCTATCAATATGTTTTGTTTTTCTTAGATTTTGATTTGATTTGTCAGGAGGCCAAGGTCAGTGGGCGGAAAGACTCCCTAACTTCTGGGGTCTTGGCCCCAAGCAACATCAGGGGCCTGAGGTTGTCTGCCTCCTCCTCGGGCCTGACGAAAAGAGGCTGTTTTTCCCCAATATAGATTTTTTCGCATTCTTTCTTGTTTCCCCTTTCAGCAGAATGCTAGCAACGTGCTTCGTCGCGTCTGAGCTGAGCTGGGCTGAGCTGACAGGCCGCCTCCACTAGCAATTTCCCATGGTATAACATTTTAAATTGCTAGTGGAGGCTACCTATGGTATGCAATATTTTATGGTCTGCCATAAATGGTAGGCAATATGGTATGCCATTTGCTTGGCCATCTGGCTGGCGATATTTTGACAATTCTTGATTTCAAAATGGCACTGAACCGTGGGAATGCTTTATTTCTTATAAGAAAATGTAGCAATTCTGAATTCAAAGGGATTTTTAGATCTCGTTGAGCAATGAAAATAGTCTACAGAATATGAAATGGTGGGAAATAGAGAAAAAATCGATATTTGATGCGGAATAGTGAAATTATACATAATTATTTTATTTAAAAAAGAAATAATTTCAATTTTGAACGATGAGTAAATATATGTGATTCCCTGTTGATGTTTGGCGGATTTTTCAAATAACTTTTATCGCATTTCCCTTCGTACCCCAGCAAATCATATAATAGTTACATTTTCATCTGAAATTTCACCCGCTTATCCAAAAAGTAATTTATCCTACACGTGAAGTTTTCATAAGTAGCAGAATTTCTTCGCTCCGCACTTCAAATAACCCCTTAAGAGCATTTGACGCTCAGATACAGCGCACGTCCTTCTCGCCCAGAGGCATTTTCGAAATGATATTGCATGCCATGACATTGCCCACGCACAGATAGCATACCATAAATTTGACAGTCGTTGCCATCGGAAATGGCAGAGTAAATTGCCAATCGAGTCCCGGTGTGAGGGCTGCTTCTGGTCCTTTACGCACAAAAGCCCCTTTCCCTCTGTCTAAATGCGGCTAGTGTATATTAATTGTTGACGGATGATATATACGTTGCCTCCCCCCTTTATTTTCTGGGAGCAAGTTCACCCCATCTTCTAGTGACCCACCGCAGCCATGTAGAGCTAGCAAAGCGGCCAACCAGCATCCGTCGGGGTTGAAATAAAGGGTGCTCCACTAATGTGGACGAGGGGCCTTCATGGCCATTTGTAGGGCACCCTGCTCCCGGGGCACTTCTCTTTTTTTTGTTGATTTGCCCCTGTTGATGGTTCTCTCATGGCTTTACCTTGCCTTGTAGGCCCTCTTCTGGACTTCGGTTCAGTTGAGGCGCCTCCAAGCAATTCTCCATTTTTTTTTAAAACTGCTACAAACACTTATTACGCCACTTACGAAATACATCATCACACAAATAGGAGACTGCAATATTACCGGTTATTCTGATGCTGATTGGCCCGGTGACATAGATGACAGAAAGTCAACAAGTCGATTCGTCTTTACAAGTGCAGCGGGAGCCATATCATGCGGTTCTAGAAAACAGCGAATCGTAGCACTGTCGTCACATGAGGCCGAATAGATTGCACTTAGTGTCACCACTCAAGAAATACTATGGTGGAAAGGTATTGAATCAGAATTAAATGACGAAAGAAATATTCCACTATACTGTGATAACCAAAGTGCCATATCAACTGTAGCCTCACGCAACTTCAAACCGAGAAACAAGCAAATCGGAGTGCAATGTCATTTTTTTAAGGACGCAGCGGCCACTATCCATAACAGTAGTTTTTGTTGTTTTCAATGCTTCTGTTCTGGATAGGGAGAGCAAAAAACACGCCTATTGATATCAAGTACGTGAGCACAATCAACCAATCTGCTGACTTGGTCACAGCGTGTTAAGCATTAAAGGTTTCAAGAAGCTATTGGGGTCAGACCATCAGCTTAAGGGGGGTTTTGCGAAGAGTAAGCTGAGGTCCGTTCACATAGTAACCTGTAAACTTATATTCATAAGATTGACAAGAATAAATTCATTCCGTGTTTAAATGTCATACCAACTTCACGCGCTTTCTCTCTGACAATAAATAATGCACAGATAAACTGCAAGAATTCTTCTCAGCTACTCTTGGTCGGCAGCGGAGGAATTCTTTTGACAAAGAATGCTATTTTGTCGATTTTTGTAGGTAACTTGGAGCGTGGTCTATGTTTTTGGTGACATTCATTCGATCTTTCAGTTTTTTAAATGTCATTGTCCCACTTAAATTTCAACCAAAATGTTCGAATAGACTTTAAAATATGAGATTTTAAACTCCAACCAACCTATAACCAAAGAAACCTACTGCAAGTATAGAAATACTCGTTTATAGCATAAGGAAATGGAATTGAATATCGCATTGAAACATTATATTTTTTTGTATAGATTGGACTAAAGTCGCAAGTCGCAGTGGGCCGAAAAAGATGAAAAAATTTGTAAAATTTAGATTTAGAATGTATTGTTTTTTATTTTATACTTATTTTGAACATAGTAAATGGCTTACATTGTAATTTTTCTATTCGAAACAATATAAATAGAGGAAGTTACACATTTTCTAGTAAAATTATTTATGATAATAGTTCAATACCCATACTAAAATCATATTTACTTTCTTTACAATCTTAATCAACAGGGTGACACCAAATGTGTGACTTATTTTTACACTAGATTACTCGCTGAATCAGTTATGGTTAGTATATTAATTAGCATCTTTGAATAATATATCGATTAACAATTGCCAAAAACCAATTATTGTTATGAATGCATGGCAACAGAACTCTAATTAATTTTTAGTAGGAGTCATTTATTTCAACATTTCTAGCTCAGTATAATTTTAATCTCACTTTAGCTCTCATCTCACCCTATCTACGAGTATCGGTCAAAAACTGCAAACAAAATCACGTTTTTTTTAAAGATAACTAATATTAAACACAACCGCATTGCTATGTAGTTTTCAATTTGAATGTCATTTGCTCATGAGATGATTTTTTGGTCTAGTTTTCTTACAAATATGAGCAGATTATAATTCCTTTCACATTCCCCCAAATGAAGTACTAAACTTCAGCACATTCATCTGCTTGATTTTAATTAGTACGATAAATTATTTTAGCTAAGTGCGATGTGAATTTTACTAGCGAACCGGACCTGATAAGTTCCGCAAATGTAGATTTAGTGTGCAGTATAATCATGTGTACAGTCTTTAATTTATGAGCCCGTGAATTTACGCAAATTGCTTGGCGTATCAGCGGAAGTAGCATTTAACGAAAAATATGATATTTTCAAGCGATTTATCAGAAATGTTTTGCTCGCGATCTAACGCATTCAACAGATGGCAATATTCTCTAACAAAAATTGTTTGTTTGAAACATGTGTGCATACTCGATAGCATTAAACTAAGCTGGAGATTCGTCTCGTATTTATTCGAAGACTGAAAACAAACTTGAATTGTACATGATTACTTACGCCATTGTAGTCCAATTCATAGTATTCCAGAGCTACAGTGTGCGATTGTGATTCTGACGGCTTTTAAGATGGGCCCGAAGAATTGATCGACACAGTCAATAAACTGACAACATTTACAATAATACCTGAACGGCCCGCACAATCGTAACACTTATCAATTACCGCACTTGTAATTCACTCGATTGTCCTTGCTATGTGAGATTTTGCACGTTTTCTTTACTTTCTTAAACCGGGTTAAATTTTCCGCGAGCTTTTAATTTCGCGTTGACGAAAGCGCACTGTGGTCTTCGATCAAACATCTAATTATCTGAGCCTCACAGAATCTATACAATGTTTCCCGGGTTGAGATATTTGTGAAATTTAGTGCTGCAGCAATTTCATAAACACTATGCGTTGCTGCGAATCAGAATTAAAGTGGGAACTTTACTAGGTTTGGACGGCAGTGATGATATTTTATTTAGTGGTAGTTGTGTATTGAGTACAAGCGTTTAACAAAAGAATCACATATGAAAATTATTAAAACACTTTCATAAAATATCGTCATCAAATGTGAAAATTTAAGCTTCACTGTATTTGACATCGTTTGTTAAATCTTCCATGTCTATAGCGTTGCCTTAAGTAAGTAATATTATTTTGCAGTTTCTTTGTACAATAGTGAAATATAAGGCAAAATAAATGTAAGAAAACAACATGACAATAGGATTTTCTGAAAAGTGCAGATGTAATTTGTTTTAAATTGATCTTGACAAAAAATATAGGTCCACATTAGGTCCTTACAGAAAAAAGTACGATAGAAAAATTATATTGCAGTGGCCGAACAATTTTAATTTACAGTAAAACAATTTTCTGTTAACTTTGTGTCAAGTAAAACTCCTTCTAGATCCTCGCGTTTTAATTACCATCGAACGGATTTTGTTAAGATGGCGAATGAAATCAACTCAACAAACTGGTACTCCTTTTGCCGCGGACTAATTGTTGACAAACTCACGCTCCGATTTCATAATTTCCTCTCCAGCCTCATCTCCCGTTTCATTCCGTCCAGTCATCCCCGCAAATCAAATTATGCTCCTTAGTTTCGGCATGGTGTGGCGTCTGCCTTCAGGGCAAAATATGTAGGTCGTACTAAATTCCGTGCTTTGGGCTGTTGGGTTGACTACCTTGAATTCTCGAAGCATCGATCAGCCGTCAAACAGGCTATGCATGATTATTTCAACAACATCGAATCCTCTATTCGTTCTAATCAACACAAACCTTTTTGGTCTTACGTCCACTCTTTGAAAATTCGCATTGTTTCTCCGATTCTATGTTCCTTAATAGTGCCACTGCTGCCAATCCTCAGCAAATTTGGGATCTTTTTGCAGATTACTTTTCTTCTCTCTTTTCCAGAAATAATCCAGTCACGTCCTACAAACTCTCTCATTTAATCTCATTAAATCAGATGCAGTTGAAATTTACAGAATAAATTGAACTTAAGTAGGACCAGGTCTGATAGAAGCAATTTTGAATTGTGGCAACCCTGTGCCAGTGGTGCCATCTTGAAAAATTACAAAGAAAAAAAAACAGCTTTTTGCCTTATGAATTCTGATTCAGTTACCAGATTTTCATGAAATTTACACAGTAGCTGAACCTTACTCTAAGTCATGTTTGATATAAATTTGGTTGAAAAATTCAATTGGTGCTGTCAGCTTTGGTAATTTTTGTGTCTTTGGTTTTGAAAATTCGTTCAGGAAAATTAAGCTTTTTGCCCTATAACTTCCAGTGCAGTCATGAAATCAATACGAATTTCATACATTTAATGGAACCTATTATAGGCATTATTCGGGTCAAATTTGGTTGAAAAGCCACGATAGGGTTGCCAGCTATTGCTGGTTTTGTGTTTAATTGCAATATCTTTATTAAGCGGTTTTATTGTAGAATTTTCAATTGATAATGATATTGTAGTGACAATAAATAGCAAATATTAAGCTTTCGATTATTTGGAAAAACTCGCTGCAGTAACCCTAAATTTCTTTATACTCCTATAACTTCGAATGTAATAAAACAACGTGAAGCAGATGTGATATATTCTTGGCTTTGATACTGGCGAAAGGTTGCCAGCACGAGCCGGTTGTGCTACTTTTGTATCAATAAATGCTTACAGTTAGTATTCATACCGGAAACATTTACAATGAAAATAAATAACCAATGTTTCAATTCCCAAAGTTCTGCGAATTTTTCGGATCACAGCCCCAAACACCAACTTCAGTTACAGTGCTGCAGGCACTGAGCATTTTCTTCATTGATGTTATATGAGGTGTTCCTTTCAAAATTTTGTGAAATAAGCAACTGATAACGAATATAATTAACAAGTGTTTTGCTCTCATAAACGTTGAAATTCATGCCAGTGGTATTAACTGAAACCTTCCACCATATGAGTTATAATGCATTCTTGAGACCAAAGTACAACGTGGCATTTGAAACAGTTTGGCCGTAATAAGCAGCTCATGTGGTAGAATATGCACTCAAAACCTGCACGATTCTTCTACTGTTCTTCGAGCATTAGTGTTTCTAGCGGTTCAGGTGCGCTAGAGTTTTTGTTTTCCTTTAAAGCCTTTCAGCGGTAGTTAGGACTGCGTAAATTTTGTACAAGTTTATGCACTTGTGCAAATTATAGGTCGATACTATGGGGCTCTACAAGTTTATGCGCTTGTGCAACCAGACAATTGCTCACTTCAAGCACTGAAGCATTGAAGCTACGGCATACGGCCAAGGCTTAAACTGCGGTAATAGCGCACTACAAGTGAATACACTTGTGTCGACATAAGGCCTTGTCCAAGTTAATGGACTTGGGCAAGGAATAAGAAAAGGCATTCAGCCAGGGCAAAGCAGCTCTGACCCAAAACACATGCAATGGCAATTAACAACAAATATTAAGGTTTCGAAAATTTGACAAGTTTTCAGGTTTTTATCCAATCGAAACGAAATTAACAGGATGGGTTCAACTTAACGTGAAGCATATGTGGTCTTTTTGGCTATGGTGCAAACACAGGGTTGCCAACACCAGACATTTTCATCATATCTTCACGTGCAAAGCATTTACAGTAAAAATAAGCAACCAATGTTCAAATTTCCCGAGTTTTGGGCCATTTTTCGTAAGGCAACTCGAAACTTTGTTTAAGAGCTGAAACTTTTGATGAAATCAATTAACGAAAACGAAATTAAGAGGATATATGTAGTGTTTGTTATCTTTGTCATCTTTGTCTCTTTGTCTACAAAAAAGTGTATTAAGTCGTTCCACAATTTTTAGTCACTCAAAAACAGAAAGTGTAAAAAAACTGTAGCTCACGAGAACCGCTAAAAAAACTTATTTTATTAATGTTCTAGCGCCTATGATGCGCTAGAGTTTTTATTAAACTTTCTTCAGCAACTGCCTCATTTAGATGAGCGTTCAGCATCATCAGTACATGAAGGACGTAATTTTGATTTGGAACATTACTTACTAGTTATGGTATACGGTAGAGTAAAATATACCAAAATATTCATGAAGCTATTTCTTAGGCAGCATTTTTTCCCCATGAAAAGCAATATCTAATCCAAACACAATAAATTTTAAAATCTATTTTTCCTCAAACATGAAAAGAAGCTTCACTCCAATGACTGTTATATTACATGTACTTATCAAATTAAACTGTAAAACATTTAATTTTGATAAGTACATGAATACGCATCCAAAGTACACTTTCAAAAATTAATATGTGTAAGAAAATAATTCTGTGGAAATTAATCCTTTTATAAAAAACAATCGTATATCATCTTTATCACCTTTGTGATCCCTAAAGGAGCCATCCTCGTTATATTAACTGACAGAAATAAACATGCGAAAAAAACACATTATTATACATATTTCAACAGCCAAAATTTTAATATTTATTTAAATTGGTTTCAATCTTATCATGCTACATAATTTCATTCTACACTTATAGATAAAAACACATCCTTATACTGTAGTTAGGTTTATTGATAATGCGTTCATATCCTTCAAAATTTCAATGCGATCGTATATCTGGTTGCCATACAACATGCATACTTGTAGCAAAAAAATCTCTCCCTCTATTGATTGAATAATTCAATTAATATTGTAAGATTGGTTCTTAATACTTTCCTACATATGTAAGTATATAGTTATCATACTTTGATTTCATGCATTAAATATATCAATATGATAAATATGTTTAACTTCATTGTTTTTATAAACTAAGCTTTATCATTTAATTCAATTGTTTTGGTAGTTGAATAATAAAATGAATGTGATAAAAATTACTTTTAAACTTAACTTCGGTGCTTTCTTTTCCCAGAAAAGTTTCGAAATATTAAACTGAATTTACATTTTTTGACTCGTTGAATATGATGTTTGATTTCGTTCACTATAAGATAGGTATTCGCATTTGGCTAAAAATGATGTATATTTGAAATTTTGTTCCCCATATTGGTTGGTTAAACATTTTCATTGTCTGTATAAGGACATCGTTGAAATTGATTTTGATATCAAGAATAGTTTGATTTCACGTTTTTTTTTTTCAAGCGTAGCAATTTGCATGTAAACCGAAATGTGGCTAATGATCCACACTTCTGTAAAGTTCTTAGTCATTAAAAGGACGAATTATTTTGCGTATTCAGTTTTTTTTAAAAAAAATTCATATCTGCATTGATAATTTCATTTGAGGTTGAATAAGTTTGAGATTTGGTTAAACATTAATTCTATTTATAATTACATTGAAAACTGTAATATATGTATGTAAAGTGTCAATTGTTTTCCGTGCAAATGTGCATTATATAAGTTGATAAATTGTTTTAGCATGCTTTGCTAAACTGTGCAGTATTTTGAATGTTCTGTAGAATGTAGAAAATTGCTTGTAGTCACATCGAAAAAGGGATTTTAAACATATTTCAACAATTTCTTCTTTAGTACATAATTTCCAAGAATTTCAATCCATGTTATCAGCTGTCTAGCAATTTATTGTAATTATTTAGTAGTATAGGTATCCAGTTTATTTATTTTTGATACACAGGTTTTTTATTTTTTTCAAGGTATTTCTATTTCACTTTTTTTTATAATTTCAAAATAAAAATAATGTAAAATTTCGAAATTTTTTTTATCTAATTTAACCGCAGAAACCATTGGCGTCGTATAAATAGTTCAAGTAATGGTTTTTATTTCATACTTACTATAGCTACGCTACAGTTTTATTAACAATTCTTACGATTAGCATTCGACATATACATCGCTTTTGTGTTGTTTTTAACTGGTGACAACATTGAGTAATGGGACTATTTTTTCATTCTTTCATACCACAAAGACTGCATTCATGTTTTATATACAAGCGCTATGTATTATTTGCAATTTAGGGTCATTGGACGTTGCATAGATATTGTAAATACTAGGAGTATTGTATTTATCTTTATAGCAATTTTATGGATAGGGTATTTTTTAATTTTTGCTTTAGCGAATGAGACATGCGGTATCTGTTTGCTGAAGAATGTGTAACTTTGTCTCATTATTCTGCTGTGTTTAATTTGGAATATAAAATAAACATTACATAGGATAGTCGCGATGAGCTTACATGCTAAGTTCGTTCTAGTTCTAGTTTTATGCGTTCCTTTTTTGTAGCATACTCATGGAAGAGAGCTAACTCATTGGACATATGCCCAGAGCATTCTTTGTTGATCAATTAAATTTAATAAATGAATTTGTCAGTATATATGCGGTATCAGTTTCGTAAATATGCTTGGTTGTTAATAAGACACAGCACCAGTGAGATGCAGTATCATTTCTAAAACAAAATAGTACCAAAAGTATCAATCAAAATAAAAAGATTTTTGAATAGAATTTTTGTATAAATTTAATGTCAGAAATTAAAACCAAATAAAATATGGATCATTTTTCAAAATATCAAACCAAAACCTTAAACAACCCTAGTAACTTGCAAGTTGATGGTATTCTTTTAAGCTAAGTGTTTAAGGCAAATTTCTACCTTGTGCAGCCGAAAAACGGTGCTTTCTTCAGGAATTTTTTTTGGGAAATGCATTTATGAAAGACACTTAAATTTTTTTTTCAATTGTAGGTATAAGTTTATTTTAAATGTACAAAAAAATTTTAGTCGAAATATGCAAAGGGGGAGGGGGGACATTCAGCAATGGCGGCACGCCAAACGGATTTTAGCTGCTGGTGGAAGTCCTGCCGTCGATTCAGATGATCTGAAACATAAAAAAAATGAAACATAATCTTATTTAATACACTTTTGCCTATGGCCCCTACCAGAATCGTGAAAAAAATGAAAAATGAACAATAAAGCAATTTCGAAAAAGAAAAACGATTTTAGCCATTTTTTGTGGCCACAAATTGTTATGTAAAATGAAACATTGCGAATATATTTTAATGATTCTGCTACCAGCCATTAAAAAGCCTTTGATACCCAACTGTAAAAAAGTTTTGTGATCATTCCTTAACCCGTCTGCCTTCAATCACTTCCACCAGGTCAGAAAATGCGATCCAGCGCGCCGGGCGGTGGCGGCTCAGCGCGCTCGACACTGTTGAAACTTCATTTTAAATCAACAATTACGAGTTTGGATTGATTTTTTGTCAGGAGAGTTTTGTTAGAAGGCAAAAAAGAGAAGAGCTAAATAGTCCTTCTCAGAAAAACAGTTATCTCTGATGGCAGATCCTCTAAGGAAATTACAGAAGAGTGTTCTCCAAGCACGTCGTTACTTCAGAAGAGCCGTCGAAGAAGACTCCAACAACAAATGGAGTACCCAAAAAAAGAGAACTCTTCATGAAACCCGCATGCCTAATGAAGCGACTCTGGAAAAGGTACACCCGTCACTGGTACAAAAGGTCAATAAAAAAAAATGGTCAGACCCGAGAAAGGTACTCCAATGACAAGCCGCCCAAGAAAACAATGAGGCATCAAAACATCAAAAACGTAATCATCCGAGTAAAAAAACAGCAATGAATAACATATAGAGAATCATTACATGTTACAAAAATTGTGATCATACCGAACAAAATGCATGAAGGACTTCTCACGACCGTCCAAATAAAAGTAGTACGGAATGCTTTTGAGAAAAATGTACTTGTAGAGATAGAAGAAAGTGTTGCTTCTCGCTTCCGTAGCACAACCTTGTAAAGATAGATAAACGGCTGAACAGATTAAGTCCTGAAGCTCAGATCGTGGGAAGCGAACCGATTGACCTTGGATAAATTCCTGATTCCCAATTTGAAGATCCTTGTTGGAAATTGGCAACCAATAGGTTGACAACGTAGAATGTCAAAATAACGACCTCTGTATCAAGTCCTGGAAAGGATTATTCAGAGAGAGCTTGCAACACCCGGCAATTTTCTTCACAAAAATTGCCGGCCCCTCACTTTTGATATGCCCTGTATCACAAACTCAACTCGTTTCCAACTTAACTTTGGAAACTGACCAATCAGAGCAAGTCACTTGGCAACCAGCAAGCTTGCGGGATTTGAAAACCAAATTTCTTTGTTCTGGTAGTCTTTGTTCAGAGGAGGTTTGGAGAAGATCGTGAACGGCGATGGACGTGGAAAAGCGTGAAGGCTTGTGGAAGGTTGTGTGAAAAGGAATCGAGAATATTGATAAATATAACATAAAACAATTGCGGAGATATAACATAAAATAATTGCATCTAGATAATTGAAGTTTTATCTTAGAGATATATGGTTATAGATGCAACATTTTGTTATGAAATGTCTTTTTGTTTGTAACGATTATAATAATTTTAAAGCTAATAAAAAAAAAGAAATATAAATAGAGAAAAACTAAATAGTAATAGAAACAAATTAATCAATAGACAACTAATCCTCTAGCTACACATATAAACTGTCTAATGTTAAAAGTGATCGGTAAATGATTAAGTATCGTTACAATAAAAATAGCTATTGAGTGAAAGCAATAAGATTAAAGAAGAGTAAAAAAGAAATCAAACAAAACATTAAATAGATAATGGAAATTTCAGCTTTTTGTGGAATGAACCTTTCTTTGAATCTAAAAAGTAAACTAATAATCGAATTGCAATAAGTTTCAAAAATTTCCCAAACAATCGTTACAGTTGCTAACTGTTTACATGGTAAATTGGTTATAACATTTGTTCGATTTATTATCTAACGCTACTAGTAAAGAAATATTTTTGGGTCTGAATAGTTTTAGTAAAATAAAATACGGAAATTCACTAGTAAAGCAACTCAGCTTTAAAGTTTATCATTTTGGAATTTTTATTGGGCGGAAGCCTGTAAGGACACTTTCCTTTTCAGGGCTCATGATCGCCTGGCTGGCCTCTATTGAATTAAGTAGTGTGCTCCGTCTGTTTTTTTCTCTTTCTTTCCAGGGAGGGACTTCAGCCACTTCTTCTTTTTAGGCCGAAGTCAGTGAGCGGACTAACCCGGTAACATCTGGAGTCATGGCGTTTGAATCACATATCCATATTGAAGGAAAATAGCGGTGGGAATATTTGACTCAGTCCATTTTCTTGCGGGCGAGGATAAAAGTCCCAAGTAACACATCAAGAAGTGAGAACGAAATGCTTTTTATTGGCTATGACGTTAATACATAGCATTTTCTTTTACCAGAAATGAAGAACAAGTCAGCAGGTAGAGTATTTAGTGAAGCTGTGGAATGCCCAAACTGGGACTTCGTTTTCTGATCATAGAAATATAAACTTTAAATTATAAAAAGGTATCGTAAAAAGCGTAAAGTACAGACAATTAAGGTGCACAAACTAGGAAGGCTTTTGCATTGGCCAAACAGTGGAAATTCATGGCCTATACCCACATTACATTACAAAGGTGAGACTGTAAGACACCAGAGAAATCCTCAAATCCTACCGAAAAAAATCAGCGCCTCCAACACGAGAGTGTCATGATAGAACAAGGGGCTAGAAATCCCCAGAGCAATCGCAAAAAGAGTTCAACAGGGCTAAATACACATCAAACTGGCCAGTATATAAAAAGGATCTTTCAAAATGCAACAAAGAGCTCAGAAAATTCAAACGAAATCCTTTAAGTGGATAACATTCCAGAGGCTGCCAGTATACCGAATGCTCTGTTCAAAACTCACCAAGGGTATATGAGACTACTTTGATCTCCATGTTAAGGGATGATACCTAATTTTTGAGACACACTGAAATTGCTCCTAATTTTTGAGACACACTGAAATCCAACACACTTCATAGGGTGTAAGACGAACGCCTTAAATACCCTTACCTCTGATTGAACAAATCATCTCGCATGAAAAAGATGAATGGACAATACACTCCACCAAATCCCTTAAATAATCTGGACTAGATATGATCATTCCGCTTCTTCTGCAAAAGGTCACAAAAAACTTAAAAATCCTATTGGTACATATTTTTAGAGGGAGTTTGATACTTGGCTACATACCACACTCGTAGACCTACATAACCGTAAACACCAAAATAGTTTTGGCTAGCTAGTTTCACGTCTTTCATATGAAAATAATGGAACAGCTGACCAATCTATGCATAAGCAGTGATTTTTTAGTTGAGGTGTTACTGCACAATCTCAGTGTGCTTACCAGCAGCGCAAACCAACTTTATCAGCTATACTGTATAGCCTATACATAAGCTGGCATAAAAATAAAAATTTGTTGCACTATGCACTTCAAAGGAGTGAAGTTCCTTTAGAGGTAGTGAAATGGCCAAGCAAAGTGCTAAGCTATTGATGAGCGGGAAGAAGCCAATCTAAGGTTGAACATTAGAAGAGAATGTCCGCAATGACGGATAACATCCCATTTCGATTTTTGCTACTGATGCGTGACCTTCTCGTAATCTTCAATAGTAACCGATTAACCGATCTTGGATACGTGGATGGCATTACGGTATTATTAAACATACGAATGATATCGTACCTGTGAGGTTGCTGATAAGATCAGGCTCCATATGCTAGATACTGTACGCGCATAAGTGTGTATAGCAAAGAGGGGGGTGTTGTTTGTAGATTATCAAGAAGAGAAACCAAGGCCGTTCCTACCTTCTGGGGAGAAATGGTTTACACCGGGATGCTAAAGTTATGTTAAGAATATCAAACTCGACATCGGTTAAGGCAGGCAGCATTGAAAACAACAACAACTGAGGCAGGATTGTTAAAGTAAAAGAGTAAAAGAAAAACAATACCCAACAAATAACTTTCTAATAAAATAATATTTACTCAAGCAAATAATATACAAATACGAATCATTAAAATACCTCATACCATCAAATTATAAACTTTCAAATTTGTGGCCAATTCATTTCATTAAATTTTTTATCATCCGGAGATTTTTCAATCCCCTCAAGCAATGCAGTTAATATTCAGGAAGCCAATTGAATGAAATTAATATAGTACAAATTTGGTGTTTGGAATCCCCAATTTCAGGAAATTTAATAAATTAATTGATAATTTTAAATGATATTTAAACATAATAGATTGGATTGCATATCATAATTGAATTTGCTGGAGGCATGGACACTTGAATGTCGTTATTGATAATTAAATGTTATAGAAGCGGCTTTTCATGCCGTAATATATTCATGGGATGATTTTCATCTTTTAATAATGGCGACTCATTTAATAGAAGGTAGCGATTTGAATATATTATTTAAGTGTTCTGCCGAACTTCTATATTCGATATTGTTTATGTTTATGTTAGCAATAATTTTATTGTATGAAAAAAAACGTTATACGATACAGAGAAATTATGATTTCAAAAATTTGCAAAGGAATTATAATACATATAACTTTACAAAGAAATTATAATCTTATATTATAATTTTACAAAGAAATTATGATTTGCATTGAGTTTTTGTCCAGAAATTGGTTTACATAAATCAAACTTTACTATTATTGATTTTATGAGCCAAGCATTTTGCTATAGTTTAAATAAAAACAAACTAAAGAAAGCGTCTTTGAAGTGTGTTCTATCAATTTGTTCTTTAATAAAATAATTAGATATTTTGTTTTCAACACATTTGCATAGATTACCCGATCCAGATTTAAAGTGCTTCGAAACACAAATTTATTTGGTGTTTCTTCTGCGATGGTAAAAAGTTCAGTTTTTGTCCATTGTTGCACTTTTTTGACACCCTAAGAGTTTCTTGCTAAGAATGCAAGCTTTTCAATGATTTTAATAATAACATTATGATATTATCAAGGTTGAGTATGATTTGGGCAATAACGAAAGAATCAGTTCGAAAAATGCTTAAAGGCATGGTTTTATTTGATGTCTAAGCCAGAGTTATTTCGTTGTTGTTTTAATTTAATAAAAATTTCAATATCGAAAAAACGAATCAAAATAAAACAATAATTTAAATACAAAAACAAAGCGGGCCAAAAAGGAAATTAGACGAAATTAGACGTTTGATTTCGTAACGATCTTTTTTTCTATTATTCTTTATAAAATTAATAAACAAGCAAAAATAAGAATTATTCGCGTATTAACTTGCTTGAAAATCATTTCGATTCCAAAATATCTAGAAGTGGAGATATATACCTATGTAGATGATATCGGCCAGTTTTAAAGATTCTAACAGTTATTTTATCCTAAGTTTGCTTTTACACTGTTGATTCTGTGAAGTTGTCTTAGTTTATTTATTACCATAATTGGTAATCGAATATTTTTCGAGAAACCTATTGTTTAAAAACAACAGTGTATTAAACCTAACGCTGTATACTAGTTCAAATTTAAACCACATTTTAGATAATTGATCTATCTAGACTTCTTTCCAAAGCTTTTACAGCCTTCTACGCAGATAACGTTTGATTAGCCAAATTTCACTGGGCAATAACAATATCTACCACTGGTCGAAAAGGTGAAAAATAAAAAATAGTTCCGCGGAAATCCACTCACTTGTGACATTCGCCAAACGAATAGGCGAAATAGCATTATTTTACGAAAATATGGACCTGCTATAATCTCCTCGTGGTGGTCGCAAATATGGCCTGGCGGATTCCTTCCAACGTATGTTGGTGAGAGGTCATTAATTTCACTCGTAAAAAGTGATAGATCTGCTGAATTATGAAGCCACTTGTTTTACGGGTTATGTCAATGGAGGCCTCACCCATACCTGTCAGATGAGCAAGCATGTTTCTCTCCACGGAGATGACACGGAGGCTTAGTGATAGGTCTTGGCTGGTGACTGAGGGTTTGTCGGCGGAATTCTGGATTTAACTCCACTCTGCTCAGTTGTGTAGTGACCTCTTGGACTAGGGGAGACACCACGAGTGCGTTTGGCAGTAAAAAGCAAGTTCAGATTAAAGTAAAACCCGTCGGAGCCCTCAAAAGGTCAAAGGAGTTCGATTTAGGATTTTAAAAGGAGTTAGAACGGTCGGAGTGGTATGTTATTCCTAGGGGGTGTAGTGTAGTGGAACGCGAGTGTTGGAAATTGTCTTGACTGTGGTTTGATAGCACGAAAACTAAACCGGAAGAACTCAAAAAGTAGTTTTGTTTGGATTTATTCCAAGACAAAAAACAAAACTGTAGACAAGCAAAAATTGACAAAAAACAAAACAGACAGTACTTATATATAAATAACTTATATATACATATATATATGTATATATATATATATATATATATATATATATATATATATATATATATATATATATATATATATATATATATATATATATATATATATATATATATATATATATATATATATATATATATATATATATAACTTGCAGAAACCAATTCCATAGGAGTTTAAAAGTGATGTGGTCACCAAAGATGACAAGGTTTACGGCTGACGATTAGGCGATTCAACGATTGCAGATTAAGAAATTTTGTCACGCCATCAGAGGCGCAATTAGGTGATTATGAAAGCTACAACTTTGTGTGCGGGTAGAATCAAGAACTTGTAGGAAAAGTGTGGGTTGAGCAGACGAACGATTGTCTAGACATATTACTGTAATCTCATTTCACGGAAACGGCTTACGCGATATCTCTGATGATTGACTTACGTCGGACAATCCAATCGAATAAAGTCACAGAGATGAACAAGATACACCCCTTATGTTCTAAAGATCATATGTTTACTGCAGCGAAGCTCGGAATAATATTCGAGTAATGAGCAAACGCTGGCGTGGTATTTATTGTGTGTGAAGGATATCAGACTTATTAGCTTAGCATCTTTATTGTCGGTGGGAGAGCTAATAAGCTGGTGGAATTCTTGATTGCTGTTGCGGAACTCTGTGCCAATCAGCTCGCAAATCTAGTGGGGGGATCAGTACAGACGGCATAACGTAAAGTGGTTGGTACAATAAAATAATCTTCGCAGTAAAAGGAATTCACATTGGCAGCCTTTCTAGACAATGGCTAAATGTTACTGATGTGAGTATTATCGACGAATTTATTCGATATGAAGTAGATATATTTTTGACGTCTTGGGCATCGGATTGGCTTTGAGAAAATAGTTAGAACAGAACCACTACAATAGCGGTTATACCGTTTTTTCCCGGATTCTCATAGTGAACAAAATACTAGAGAGCTTAAGGGTCAATGATTTTAAGGCGATAGAGTATGTCAATGACATTGGTCACGAGCGCCGTTGAATATCGATGGACGAAATCCGCCAACACAAATCTTCCAAGAAACCGTCTCTGTTGGCGAAAGGTTCAAAAATAAAATATCCGCCAAACAATTCAAAAATGGAGGTGGGGTAGTAAAACAGGTAGTTCAGTAGCTGATGTTAAAGATATGAGGCAGTGAAACTATTACCAGAGATTGGTACTTATCTCTGATATGTCCCACAGACAAGAATAGAGACTCTACCGCAGGAGTTATAGAGAAATTAAAGACGCAATATAATGTTAAGTACGGTTTCTATGGCTTTCCTTGCTGCTATATTGATCAGGTATATTAATGGACTGAAAAAGCTAAGGTTCACAACAAAGAAAGCTCTTCTTAGGCAAAAGGGCAACGAATGATAATTTGTCTTTGCGGTGCTCAATGGAAAACGCGTTACCCTATTCTTCAAGAGGCAATGCTATATCCAATAGACTACACAAGCTTATTAGAAATCTGTTGTTATTTAGCGTACTTTAGCTTATGCTCATAGTAGTTGACCTATGTTACATAGGAGGTGAGACCATGCTGCTTAGTAGAGAAGCCTATAATATTTAGAAATTTGTTTTTTTAACTTTAGTTTACAGCACGGGTTACTATGTTTATGCCACATGTGACTATAAATGATGCGCTTTGTTACATAAGGCTATGCAATTATTGGTTTACGCTCATGACGTTGGCACCATATACAGGGTGGCCCATCTAGTGGTTTGTTTTTATATCATAGGTTACTTTGACACTGAAAGCTGTTTCCCGCTCGAAATCTTGACAGAAAGTGAGTATCATATCTCCGCGGAACGAAATGAGTCGCTTTACGCTTGAAAAATATTGAAAACTTATTTCCAAAGTGAGTGCTGTGTAGCCCAAACAGTGCGTTTTTTGAAAATTAGTTTTGGCTGAAATGAAGCACCCACCGTGCCTGCTGTTCGCAAGTTTATGCAAAAAGTTAATAATACTGGCATCCTAGTGGGAAATACTCATGGTCCCGTCGTCGCATGGTGCGGACAGATGGGGATATAGCTGCTGTAGCCAAGAGTGTGAGACTCACTCCACGAACATAAACTCGCCGTCGATCCCAACAGCTCAACATTTCACGCATCAGCCTGAGGAGAATTCTGCACAAAGATCTCAAATTATTCGCTTACAAGGTCCAATTGACTCAGCAATTGAAGGCGCACGACCATCCGCTTCGTTATCGCTTCGCGATTTGGGCCTTAGTGCAACTTGAATTGGATAACGATTTTGGGCGAAAAATCATCTTTTCTGACGAGGTGCTTTTTCATCTCGGCCGCTACGTTAACAAACGAAATTGCCGCATCACGTTATTCTCAAGAAGCCAATGCATCCACAGAAAGTGACAGTTTGGTGCGGATTGTGGAGTGGTGGCGTCATTGGACCATTTTTATTTTCGAAAATGAGGCTGGGAACAACGTTTCGGTCAACGGTGAACGTTACAGAGCCATGTTATCTAACTTTTTTTTTTACTGAAATCGAAGACATGAATTTGAACGATTTCTGGTTTTTGAAGGTTGGCGCGCCATGCTATACAGCCCATGTCACAATCGATCTTTTACGCACCAAATTCCCAAATCGTATTATCAACCGTCTTGGCGATGTCAATTGGCCGCCTCGGAGCTGCGATTTGACCCCTTTGGACTTTTTTGCCCCACCCCAACCATGAAGGACCAATGTTATGCCAAAACGATTCAAGCACTTAAGGCCAACTTCATCCAAGCAATCCGTGAGCTATAGCCCGAAACCATCAACAAGGTCTTGGAAAATTGGAGTGACAGAATGCGCTACTGCGAATCCAGCCGAGGCAGCCACTTGAACGAAATTGTTTTCCAACATTAATGTCAATGTTTACTCTTACTAATAAAGCCATAATGCATGGCAAAAAATTAAATTTTGTTCATTTTGTTGCATTTTTAAAAAGAAAAGTGTATTTGGCCTACCCTTTAGTGAAACGAAGAATAATTCATCAAAACTGAGCAGGCGGTTGAAAGTAAATAAGAGAAAAGCATAACACACAAACAAACCAGCTCCACGCTAAAACTAGTAGAAAATAGGATGCATGATAGAACAACGATAAACACAATTCTGAATTATACAAAAAAATACAGCTTCCAGAAAGCTAAATCATTAAGTTTGGAAATAAAAAATCTTCCACGAAGAAATTCGCGCACGGTTATTTTCTGTAAAAATATCCTTTTCCAAGAAGCTTTAGCTCAACGCTATGATCTTGTATAGCTTTTGATGTGATCGTAGGGAATTTGGGTATTTTATTTGAATATTTGGTCCCCAAAATGAAGGAAGACGATTTCATCGCCAATTTGACGGCGAAATATATGAACCTGATTGTGAGATAACTGATAAGATCAAGCACAGAAGGCTGTGAGGGGTGCACATGCCCCGTTGAGTGCGGAAATGTTGGCTCAGAAAATCTAAAAATCTACCGGTTAATATTTTTTGGATAGAGTTGCAAAGTTAAGCCTTGTTTTCGATGAAGTGATGTTGTATGTTAAGACGCTAGGCAAATGCTAATCGCAAACGATATCCAACTGAACAATAATATTGCGAGAATCGGATATTTGAATCTCTGGAACTGGAACTTTGAAGCTATATTCCAACAGACTTAAATCAGACTAGCGGTTGTTGTATTTACTTCTCATGATGATAAGTATCTATCGGGTCCAACTTTTTTGTCACATCTAACTATTTCAAATCTCATCACTAGGATAAAGTTAGTCGTCTATTTTTAGCTGCATAGAATAAACTGGCATACGAAATACTTCTAGCCATGGTTTTGTCTTAGTTGTGTTTTTTTGGTTAGAAATTATGGTTGGTTTTAGCAAAATAATGTTTCCAAGGTGTCCACTTTTTTGATAAATGATCGTTATGATCGTTAATCTTTTTTCATTGATCGTTAATTTTTATGTCAAAAAAATAGCAAATAAAAACAGAAACAACAAAACAGTCAATTATTTGAAAAATTTAATAGTAACAATGTATATCAAACAATTGTCCTGTTGACTTCAATTTTAAATCAATTTTCATGTTGAAAAAACGTGTTCAGTAACGTTTAGTTACATTTGATTCTGTTTCTTGTACAATTATGATTACGATAATTATCTAATATATGATCACAATTCACTTTGCATCGATTACATCATTTATACATTTTACGTTTTATTATCTTAAAGACAGTACAAGTTTAACCATGGTACAAATTTATTTCAGATTTGAACGAATTACATTATAATAAAACATCCGTCATATGATTTATGGCTATCATCTAAAAATTTTAACATGTTATTTTTTTATTTCATCGACAAAATGTTTGTTTTTTGTTATAGTACAAAAATTTTCAGTTTTTCACTCAGTCATTTTCAATTCCAACAAAACAAAAATACGTCTAGAAAATTAATTCGCAAATTTATTAAATAATAGTTTGAATCTTGTGCAAAATACGACTAATAATACTATTTTGGGAGCTTTCTTTAACATGATGTTATATATGGTGTTATTTCATGTTTAATTTTTCCCATTTTCAAAAAACTTACTTTTTGTTTCAAATGTAAAAGATTGGAATATGATTGTAGAAAAAAACTGGAAATCAATAAATCATGAATATATCGTACCACAATATTTTTTTGTGCTTTAACAGCTACTTCATACTTAATATTATTATACAGGCCTTTCCCAGACAAAACCTTAGCGGTAATCAAGAACTGATAATTTTATTCTCATTTGATTCGAATGAGATCCACAATGTGGGCTAGCTTAAAGTTTAAGATAGTTTGAATTACGGCTAAAAGCTCGATTTTGATTATGGCTAGATCGAAGGATAGTTTTACGCCCTTGCAAATGTAACATAATTAATGGAGTGGTGAATTTAAAGTTTTTTATCATTTTTTATAGTTTCATATCAGCTCTTTCAAACGAAAGCAATAAAAGTAAAAATCAATTTCGAGACATTGCCTGAAATATTTGATTGAAAACTTGATGACAGCAGCAAACGATGTGGTAAAAATAAGATCCTTACGTATCACCTGACTCAGGTTTATTCATATTCTGTGCATCCTACGCTCAATACCATTATCATGCAAGAAATCACAGCCACCTGCCAACAATCAGTCATAAGCCTCTTTGACGTCAAACATGTGAGGAAAATATCCATGCAGCCCAATATTTTCGGCAATCCCATTGTCCACTGATTTCATTATATCGTAAAACGTTTGCTTCGTACGTGGCACAATTCCTTTCGCACGGCATAATCGAATCACGCCTTTATTCAATATCACATCATAAGTTCTGAGTGATAAATGATGATCGTTTATGGTCAATGATTTACTTTTCGCATTAAACCCACGTCGAATGTTCCGATATGTCAGCAAAAAATTACCGTTTTAGTAGAAGACGGAGTGCTTTGGAAATGCTTTATCACAAATGCAAAGGTACTGACTACTCCTGTCGAGTTAGTATCGGACGGAAGCAGAAAAGGCGTTGAGTAAATATTATCCCGGTCGACTAGGAGTATGTAAAGTAGCCAAACTACAAATCCAATTTTTCTGCTACCTCCGGTGGTTGCCTATAACTCTGTGTACTTACTGTAAACGTGGCATGGCAAAAATCTACTGAGCGTCGAAATATTTCAACGTGGTATCTTCTAAAATATGCACATGAAATTTATATGAGCATAGTCTCGAGCATCTTCAAGTATATTATACGCCGAACCTTTATTATTATTATGCTCATAAAACTGTAAATTCTCGCATTTTACATTTGATACTCCCTACCTTTGCGAAGGATTTTCCATCCATATTTATTCAGAAAGATGCATGGACCATTGTGGAGATGGCAACGCAATAAACAATGAGAAAATCAATTGTAAAAGTTAGGTAAGCTGTTTGCGTTGTAGTTTAAATCCTTTGGGGGTTACTTCTTAATATTTGTTTCAATTTAAACTTTCTCTTGTTTGAGTAGCTTTTCAAAACATGCATACATACTTATTCTATTCGATTATTTTACTGAACGTTGCAGTCATCTGCTGCTGCATTTTGTATTTGTTGTTTAGCTTTGCGAGATGATCTCCTTATAAGTGATCTAAAATGAACAAAAAAAAAATATTTCAAGGGATTAGTTTCAGGTTTAAAGCGAATATTTTCATTACTCATTATGAACTCTTAATAATTGATTATTGACTTTATGTTAAATTTCATTTAATAACAAAAAGTCTAGCGCATCAGAACCGCTAGAAAACTGATTTTCGAAGAAATTATCTTTGAGTGACTTAAAAATGTGTGAAGACGTAATACACTTCTTTGTAGTATCATATCAACCATTTCTTAGTTTAGTTTAGTTTATTGACAATTTCATCAACAGAATGATTACTACAGAAAAAATATTTACATATGAAATTATGAATGACAATTAATCGGTCGTTTAAGCCGACACTTGAACATATCAACAGTATAATTAAAGTCGAACATTTGATACGCTGAGTTAAAGTTCTATTGCGCAGGTTGGTTCATTCCATCCATAGTTGGTTTTATGAAACGGGATGGATAAGGCGCTATGGTGTCTACGTTCACCGTGGCAAACACGAAAGCAAAAACTCAGAGTTCACGTTTCCAGTGAGTAGCTTCGCAGCAAATAGAGCTTTGAAATTTTGACGTCGAGTCTCAAGAGTGTCCATGGTCAATAATTGCAAGCGGTTCTCATAAGGAGGTAAGCGAATAGGATCAGACCACCGGAAAGAACTAAGAACAAAAATTATAGATCTCTTTTGGACAGACTCAATGCAATCCATGTGCTCCTTGCAATAGGGAGACCACATCAAGCACCCATATTCTAGGATAGGTCGAATCAGAGAGCAAAACAGAATCTTAGTCAGAAGAATGTCATTGAATTCTTTAGATCGTCGTTTTAAGAAGCCAAGTGCACAGTTGGCTTTTATTATTATTGAGTCAATGTGGTCATTAAAAGTGAAAGCGGAGTTCAATAGCACCCCTAAGTCACGAACTTTATTGGAGCGAGTTAAAAGAGTATCGTTTAAAGTGTAGCTGAAATTAATCGGAGATGATTTGTGGGAGAATGAGATAACTGAGCATTTTTCAACGTTAAGTGAAAGTCGGTTTAGAGTGCACCAATTAGCGAAGCTTGACACATTACGTTGCAGGATCGTACAGTCATTAAGTGATGATATTGTATTAAAAATCTTTGCGTCATCAGCGTAGAGTAAAATGGAAGATCCTGGAACAAAAGTGATCAGGTCATTTATATAAATGGCAAAAAGAATGGGACCAAGGTGCCTGCTTTGTGGAATAGCTGATATAGCAATTATGCCAGTGGATCGAATGCCACGAAATCGAACGTTTTGCTTGCGATTAGAGAGATAAGATTTAACCCAGTCTATAAACTTATTAGGGAACTCAAGAAGATACAATTTACATATAAGAATGTCATGATCCAGCTTATCGAAAGCTTTCGTGAGGTCGGTGTAAATGCAGTCAACTTGTTTACTTTCTTCAATTACAGGGATGACTAGGTTTGCAAGTTCTAAAAGGTTAGTGTTGGTAGATTTACCTTTAATAAAACCATGCTGGCAAGGTGAGAGTAAAGACTTACAGTGAAAAGATAACACCTCGGTAACTATGGCTTCAAAAAGCTTGGCGACGCATGGTAATTTGGCGATTGGCCTACAGTTGTGTACGACTTCTTTGTTTGCTTTTTTTGTGGATCGGAGTAATTGAAGAATATTTCCATAAGTTTGGGAAAATACCGGAGGAAATCGATAGATTAAAAAGATGATCTAATAGTGGGGAGAAGATATTGCCGCAACGTTTAAGCACTACGGTCGGGAATCCATCAGGACAGGGATGAAAATTATTTTCAAGACGAGATATATGTCTTAAGATAGTGGGAATGTCGATGTAAAGGTCTTTCATTCCCAAAGTCGTTTTAAGGGAGTGCATCAGGTAATCAGGTAATTTAAATTAGGTTTATTGAAGTTGGAGAGAGGTAATCCATACACGGATTGGAAATAATCTGCAAATAAGTTACTGATTGCTTGCGAGTTATTAATGACCATGCCGTCAGATATAAAAGAGCTAGGGTATCCGTCATGATACCTTTTTGAGTTTACAAAATTCCAAAAACGCTTGGGGTGGCTTATGAAAGACTGCCTAAGTTCGTCCATATAGTTGGAGTAGACAGATGAGGTTTCAGATACGAATCTATTTCGTAATTCCTCATACACTTTATAATCCTCCTCTAGACGTGACGAGCTGTAAACTTTCCACGCCTTGATTTTAAAATTTGTGAGATTTATTAAATCTGTTTTGATCCATGGAAAGCATTTCAAAGGTACAGAGTTACTCAAAGGTACACAACAAGCAAAGCAACCGAATAAGATAGAAGGAAAGTTTATGGCTGCAACGTTTACGTTAGATTCATTCACTACTCAAATGAACAAATATCATTTTTTGACAGCATCTTCTGTACACAAATGATGAAAATGCTCAGCGCTGGCAACATTTGTCTAACACAGTAGCAATAAGTCTACCATAACATGCTCGTGCTTAATCAACCTATCTTTAGAATTTCGTTTTCATTCAAGGATATCATCGAACGTTTCAGCGATTAAACTCGGAAAATTTAAGCATCGGTTGCTTACTCATAGAAAATGGAAGCATCTGTTGGTGGTATATTTACGAAATTGTCGGGTACTGGCAATCATGTGTTAGCACCAAAGCTGCTTCATGTTGTGTTAAACCCACTCTGTGAATTTCGTTTCGATTGAATGACTGCGCTCGAAATTATAGGAGTGAGTAAAATTTTTACATTTTCGAAACCCAAATATTTGTTGTTAATTTTCATTGCAGGATCATTCCCATTTGGATATTTAATGACAACATCGCATGATAAAGAAATGTCAATAAATTACGAAATTCATCATAGCTTTCACAATTTTTCAACGAAATTCCTACAGAATTAGAAATGCAGTAAGTTCCACCTATCACATAAGTTTCGTTTGGATTTCGTTACTGCATCGAAAAATATAGGGAAAAAACCTTTATTTTCCTGAGCAAATTTACAATATTTAGGCAACAAAAATTGCCATAGCTGGCAGCCCTATTCTAATTTTTCAACCAAATTTCTACAAAATCTGTCCTAGAAAAAGGTTGATCTGCTGCGTGAATTTCGTTAAAATCTGGAAGTTATAGGCCAAAAACCAGTTTTTTTCTCAGCGATTTTTTAGAATGGCACCACTGTCACAGTGTTGGCCGTATTTCTAAATCATTTCTATCAGACCTGACTTTAGTTGATTTCAACATGTTCTGTATATTTCATGTTGATCGCATAATCCGTTCGTCAGTTCTCGTGAACAAAAGTTTTGAGTGCTGAAAAAAGAGGTAATTTGATCATGAGCTGCCGTTCTTGTGCAACGCGGAATTTTGAAAATTTTAATTTGACGTGGTAGACAAAGGTCAAGATTTATCAATAATTTGAACTGATTTTTAAAAATCAAAAATTTTTCAGGAGGATCGATGATATGAAGGATATTTTTCAGGAGCCGGCTGTAGGGTTGCTCGCACCGTCTTGAAAAATCATGTGTGTTAAGCTTTAGTTTACATCAATACGATCTGCAAATTTCATTATGATCCATGGTTTTTGTTAGAAGCTATGACATCTCGAAAGACACAGAATAGCAAAGTAAAAGCCTTTTGTCATATCACAAATGTACTCTCTTTTAACCACCGTACTTTGGAAACCATCTGCATTCTTTGATAAACTGTACAATATTCTTGAAGACGTTATAGGATAGATCAGTCAGATTCTAGGGGAAGGGTACTCTGAATAAGCGACTCTGCAATTCCCGCAAACCGGACACTTGAATTCGAAAGAGAGGACATATTTCTCTTCATTCTCAGAGCCACATCTCCGATAGAAATCGTTGAACCCAACGCCTGATCTTTGCGCGTGCCATCTTATGAAGCAGAGGCCTGTGAGCACAGTAACTACTCAACGGAGAGCACTACAGGCTAAACTAGTGCATAGAGGTTCAGGATTTTTTTCAAGCGCCCAGGCCAGGACTTCTTATTGCTCTCAAAATATTTTTGCGTAAAATCTAACATTCTACAGCATGGAGGTAAACCTTGCCAGTTTGTCATCCATATAGTTTTCTCGAATACCCTTTTCCAAGGCACCAAAATCAATTACATTGCCGAATGTTTGGCCATATTCCTGGGATGCAAGTACCATTCAATTATATTTTGAATTTATATTTTGATTCCGTTATGGAATTCGAATATTCGATTGTACAGTCAAAAGTCTGAAAAACAGCCATTATATTTATCTGAAAGACATAACTTAGCTCATCCGAGTATAAACGACTTTCTTATTCAGATAACAGTAAGCCTAAACCTATTCCAAATCCATTACAAATCCATTCAAGCTCTAATCCCACATCAAATCATCTCCACAAAGAATGAGAGCTGAAAACTTGACATCCAATAGAATGTCACTAGTTCTATAGTCAACGTTCACTTTAGTTGGAACTCCTGCAGATAAGATTTAAGTATGGCGAGACTTATTTATAATCTATGCCGAAATGCAATGCAGTCTCAAAGCAGCAAGCATAATTTGCTGTAAGAGTACTTGGTTAGTTGGTAAATAAGGCAACAAAAAAGTGCATCATTATGCGTGCTTCAAACGGCAAACTCTTTCTGGTATGCTTTCGCTTCATTGTAGCTTCGAATCAAGCTACGCGACCCTTTAGTTCAAGTGAATGCAGACTCCTTTCGAATTAGTTAAGTGAAAATAATTTTTGATATGGTTGTAATTTCTTGCATATAACTATTACTAGAGCCTCTCCAAAAAGCGTGGAAAGCAATCACTGGCAGGGTCTACCCTCCTCACAAGAATGCTTACAGCAGGGGAGAGAAAAGAAACCCTTGAAGTGTGCTTCTGCTGACATCTCTTTGTTTTGAGAAGCTGCTCAGTAAAAACTATCAATGGCATACCAAAATCTAGCTCTGACCTGAAGTTTTTTAAGGCCCCCTCTATTTTTAGGAAGGTGACAGGCCTATTTTACGCAAGAGCAACATGCATGCTGCGACTGTAAGATTAGCCAACAGAGTTTAGGATTATCAGAGAACATTCTATAAGTTCAACTTGCAAAACTTTCTCTGCTTTAGAGTATATATATATATATATATATATATATATATATATATATATATATATATATATATATATATATATATATATATATATATATATATATATATATATATATATATATATATATATATATATATATATATATATATATATATATATATATATATATATATATATGAATATCTGCACAGAGTGCCAATATTTATATGCCACCATGGAAGTTATGAGTATTTTATGACCTTAGTTGGGTTGTACGCTGCCCGAGCTGCAGGGATGAGAGGGGCAAGCAAGAGTTTTAAGCATTAAGCTAGCAAGAATTTTATCCAAATTCTGGTATCTTTCGATGCTTGTCAGAGAAAGTTCCAATAATGATCGGACCAGTTGAGTTTGACAGAGATCGAACATCCCTTTATAACATTCCATTTATTCACAAGCTGTGTTTGCTGCCCATTAAGGTAACATCAATATCCGATTTGAAGTGAAGAAGGTCGGTGCATTACCCACATTTGTCATTAACATTTTGTAGGCTGAGATCAAATCAAAAACAGTGTTTTACCATGATCGTTTGGATTAATTTTGCCCCGCACTTCATGATGTGCATTAGAGTCAGCTCTTTGAAGAAGAGCCACATAAATTCTAGCGACTGCAGCCACTACATTCTTGATGATGCTGTAATGAGAATTTGTGCGATGATCCTGTGCCATATAACAAGAAACAAACCAACATGTCCTCTCTTATCTTATCATTGTCTAAAAAAATGTGAAAAACGCGAAAATGAAATTCTTGGAAAATTCAGACTTCCCCTTCCTATGTTTCCAAATCTTGAAGCTCTAGACATCCTACAAAATAAGAAGTAGTTGTGACATTGACCCGATTAGAGAAGAGCGATTCCGCATCTGATTCTCGCTAAGGTGCACACTTAGAAATAATTATGGATCCTTTATTAGATAAATGCTCCATTACCAGAGCCACTTGCATTGGTTTGTTTTTGGTGGAATCAAGGTTCTTGGGTCCAAAGCCCTTAGTCTTATCATTCATCTATCCAGAAAGGAACAATACTTCGAACCCGTACCTTATGATGTTTCTTGTGGACTCCTGAGAGCGGTTCCGTTCGTTCATTAAGAACAAAGAGAGCTACCTATCAATTTTCAAAAAGCTCACCTAGTTTGGACATGCTCCAATCTTTCGACGAAAAGTTAGAATTTCCGAATTTCTTTGAAATCAGATTTCAAGTAGGAAATCCATGCCCCGCGCCTGGGGCGACTGAGCATTTCCTCCCTTGGTGTTTTGGCGTCTGGCCAAAGTTTCTCAATTTCAGAGCTACTTGCCTAACTCCTTTACACCAGCCCACGTCATTTACCGTTGGCGGAGGATATGAGCAGACGGTGAACAAAACCTTCACCAAATAGTCTGTAGATGTGATTTAACTGGTCACAGCCTAGATGAGGCTCACAGTAGCTATTTCATTAGAAAGCCGAGTAAGCCCAGGACCAGTTAAGACGCTTTCGATTGTTACCTGTTTTGACACTTTTTCTCAGCTGATTTCTGTCGTTTCTGAGCAAAATCTGCAGGTTACTAGGATGCAGCATCCCAACCATTTTTCAGAAATCTTTGAATGTGGATCACAGGCAGGCTTTTTGATTTTTTGGTGAAAGCCCCGGGATCATTTGGAACAGGCGTTAAGAAAAAGTATATATGCACTACTTCTAGCAGATTTAGTTGCTACGACTCAGTTTTAGCTGCTCCCAACGACAATGCGGTTTTAGTCTCTAGCTTGACGTTTTAGTCCCCGCGTACAATTACAATTTGTTGTATTAAGTCAAATGAATGATAATTAAAAAGTAATTAAAAAGTAATTAAAAAGTTTCATACAAAAGATAGAGTGTAAATAGAAGGTGAAGGTAAATTTAGGATCTAGACCAACAAACACTGAAAAAAGGCAGATTTCCTTCAAAACATCTTTATCTGTCATACCTAAATTCTAAAGGAAAATTCGATCATTTATTAAAACTTGAAAAAAACCTAGAAAAAAAACAAAGACCTAGACCTAGAAAAAAACAAATCATGGTAACCAACAGGATGAACGCTCTATCTGTGCTCAAATTGATGTTTTATTTTCAAACCTACCACATACGTCTACGACATTGATCGAAAATCATAAGGTGGTCCAACCAAAGGCCACGAAAGAACAGCCATTAAAGGAACAGGTACGTCTCACCACCGGCACAAGAGGTGCAATTTAGTTTTCTGAGTCATAGAGAGCTTACACAGATATGTTATAGCTGCCAATAAAAAATATTCAGTTTTCTTCTAAATCTTAAGGCACTTGCCTTCGAACACGCAAAATGTCCTAGAACGAACGTCTTAGAAAAACTTTGCCGGTACATATTGCAGTATTGTAGAGAAAAGGAAACATTGGAGCGGCTTCCGTGTGGTTGACATCGACCTCCTATTAAGTGAGATTTTATCCTGCGTATCGTGCCGCAAGTACCGAAAACAGGTAAATATTGCACAGATTCAACGATTCTACCTTCACCATGACTTACCAAAAATGTGGACGCGTGAAAGAGTTTATTAACAATGCTAGTGTAGTATATCCTAGAGGAATAATTGATACCACAAGGAGCATAGAATTAGGCATTACTGGACCTAAAAAAATGTTTGCCATCATGAATTTTCACCTACCAAGCTGTTGTCTCAGAAGCTGATCTGTCGATGAAAGGGCGATGAGAGAAGAAGCTGAAAGATCACATGAAGTGTAAGGAAGTAGTGATAGCTACAAAAACGGTGTGGTTTTTATCGTCAGCTTCAGCAGACTGGCAAAATTATGGACCGCTTCGACTCCTACGAGAAACTTAAAACAGGAGATAATATGAAGCATGAAAAGCCTGTCATGATAAATTGTCAGTCGATGTAACCTTCATCTATGTGATTAAGAAAACTTTTACTGACCTCAGAGATGAATATTTGCTGCCACGTTGTGTGAGTGGATTCACTTTCACGCGTGATTACATGTGATCTTTCAAACGAGTCATTTAACTCACTTATTTGGTGTTATTTTTTTGTTATTCAGGGCGAACGCCGTTGATAAAGAAAGAGTGTGACACGGGCAGAAGTGCTCCTTTCCTTCAACCAAGGAGGTCAGATTTATCAGGAGACGTCTTGCACAGGAAACAGAAGAAAGACGACTTGAAAAAAGGACTCAGCTAATGTGTTGTGGTATTTTAATCCAGAATAGTAGAAAATAAATTGCTGTGAACTTTTGTAAAACTACAAAGATGTTTTTCGTAAAAAAAATGTCCACAGTTTGTGCGCAAGATTCTTCCAATACGGTAATATTTTTGTTGAATTTATTCTTCTAATTACCTTCAAATTGTCAAAGAGTCTTCGTGAAATTCTGTTTACTTTTTACCGTCCAGTGAAAAATGGTGTGTTTTTTGGTATGATTTAAATTTTGATGACAATTTTCGCACATCAATGGGGCTAATGTCACCAAAAATACATTTTTCTTTTTTCTATAACTGTTCTCATGAAACATTACGTGCAAAATCTGACTGCTTACTTCCCTTTCTTACAAACACTTCCTTATCAGAGAGTTCTAAGGCACTACGATAAATATAAACAGATTAAATTATCACCTTGATTTCGGAAAAGAAGGGACAAAATCATAGATTAGATCCAGAGAGACCTACTTTTAATCAAATAATTTGTGAATTAAGCTAAATTGTAGGATGTTTTAGTATCATACCCTCTTAATACGCATACTTTCTGTATACTTAACACATTTTATTACCCATAGTAAATATTGAAAAATTATGTTTGATGTGCTTTTCATTATCGCATCTATTAGAATTAGCTATGCCAAAGAATTAGCACTGTTTTTGTCCAAAATAGTATAGTCAAGAAATAAATCCAATATGATTTATAAGGCTTTTTCATGGAAAAATTTTATTATTTCGTATTTTAAGCAAAATAAAGTTTATATAAAGCTTTATTTGATATTAAAGGTAAAGGTACGGCTGGGAGCTGAAACTAAAAACTTAAACTAAAACTTATTTCTTTTTTAAGGTTAGCAAAGCTTAATGACGTCATTTTCGATTTAGTTTAGCAAGGAAATGCTGCCACTGGTTGCTCTAAAACGTATATGATAGACAAAAACTTTTCAAATTATCATCAAAATTTTTTCCTTGTGTGTTTTTTAATTATTTAACATTTATAACATTAATATCTGTCAAAAATGAGAAGAATATTCTAAAAGGATACTACAGGCTACCACTCAAACTCCAAAACACCAAAACTAAAACTGAAAATAATGAACATGTTCATTCCTAACTTTTAGTTTCTGAAAGCTCAGTTTGACAGAAGTTTCAGTTTTAGCTAAAGCTTTCAGTTTTAGCATTCTATCGCAGCAGCTGTATGCAAATACTCTGGCTCATTCTAAAATTGAATTAGATTCAGTTTAAGTTTTTAGTTTCAGCTCCCAGCCACAGTGTACCTTTAAAGACAAAATGCATGATTTTCATCAAAAACAAAATAAATAATATAAAAAAAATTATATTGAATTGTGCAACTTATGTCAATTTATTTGTTGGCTAATTTACATTTAAAGTATAAAAAGTACATATTTACGCATCAATAGTAAAACTAACTGAAATAAATACTTGCTTTCCAGCGTTTCAAAAGACTTATATATCATTGAAGTTGATTCCAATGAAATAGTAGGTGTCTAGTGTTTGAAGTGCTACTGGTAAAAGTAACTAGATAATTGGAAGTTTAATTCCATGTTTAGTTTTATTGAAAACGAATCAACAGGTATTGTATGAATTTTGTATGGAAAATACCCACAATGGGCGCAGAATTTTTATTTCTGTTTTTCATATTCGTAAACGGTTTACTACTCACTTTTCTACTTTTTCAGTAATATGCACTAACCTTGATCGCGGTTTCAACCTTGATTCACCTCCTGCAGCTGGGTCTGGAATTGGGGATGATGAGCCTAATAATGAACTACTACTGCTTGTTTTTTCTGTTGACGATATTGATGGGCTTCCTATTCGAGATTTCGCTGAAACATTACGTAATGCACGTTAAATAAAAGAATTCAGTGTAGTTTATGCGATAGCCAGTTAGAATAAGTATCGTTATTATATCATCATAAAACTAATGAATATGGGTAGCATAAATTGTCTCTTCTTTCAGGATCTCGAATATTGTTTATTTTAAATTAAGATAGTAAATTTTAAATAGCTTTTTTGAGCCGGAAACGTTAAATACTGGCTTAAAATAATATGAACCATTGATTTTTTTTTTGATTGAATATTGATACCATATTGCTACTTATTAAGAGTAATCAAATGAAAATTAAATGTTTAATAAAAGTTCGATTAATTTAGACTTCATTTTGTTACTTTAAAAAAAAACATTGTTAAATTTATTTTAAAGAAAAATTTAACTCGAATTCAGTTTAACACTATTACTGATAACCTCAAAGACTTTGTGGTTCATAAATATTTACATTCATAAATATTCATTCTTTTTCATTTACATGAGCTTTTGTAAACAGATTTTACGTTATATTGTCCTTTATCTTATATAATACAAATTTTCAGAGACATTTCTAATAGAAAGAACGTATCCTTTTCCAACATCATCCAATTTGCGATGGATGCAGAGAAGAAATGTTAAGTGCTATTTCTTTGTGGTTTACTCACCTTTACTGGTTGTACTAACGTATGCAGAAGATCTTCGCTTTAATCCTGTCGAATTTTCATTACTTCCTACAGGTAAAATCCTCGAGAGTGATAGCAAAGCTTTGAAAAGTTCTGTTACATTGTAATCATCTTTTGCCGAGCATTCCATAACTTTAGCTCTAGAATCAGATAACGGAAAAGAGAAAATCCAGATAATTGAAGTTGAATCTCTGGTGTGAAAAAAATACTTGGACTAAGTTATTATAAGGAGTACATTAATAGGTGTATGCATTTTCATTTTTTTAGTTAATACAGCTTAAAGTCGAAGTTTACTTTTTTTTACTTCAAATCGGATAAAACTTGGCTTAATATTAGTTAAATCAACTGGGAAACATGATAAGTTTAAATAAACATTGAACCTATCAGCATGTTACGTAGCACTTCGTGACGTAATTGGAGTAAATGTTTTCTTGGAATAATACTGTGATGAGAAAATAGAACACGCACAAAAGTTTACCCCAAACATAATCATATCGAGTTTAAGAGCCTAAAAACTAACTCGAACTCATAGATTTCATTTAGTCTTATAGTCTACAGTTTTCGTTCTGAGAAAAAGTTCATCTTCGTAGCCAGAAGAATTTGCATGAATTTAGAATATAACAAAATCCCCAAAGTCATTTCCATGCAAAACATTGTCTTTAAATTTTATGTCAACGACCCGAATATCGAAAATTGATCCCATATGGTTTAAATGAGTTTATTGAAACCTCTTCAAATCATTGTATACCAGACTTGCGAAGGAACCGAATTTTCTTTTGAACATAACGATATGTTTAAAGAGAGCTTACGTAAGCCGCTTTTAGATACATTTATATGAAAAATTTATACAAATTATTATCCAATGAAAATGGCAGGTGTCTTGAACGAAAATTCTTGCAGAGCTGTCTAGTTACCAGAAATCTGGGAATACTAATAAAATATTTGTGTTTGAAACGTGACGAAAAAGATGATCGTAGATGCTTTGTAAATGCTTTGGTTAAAGCGCGAAGTTGCATAAAATGTTATCTGAAACAAAGTTGTGTCCTTGATCAATGGATTTCTGTTGATGCAATGAAAATGATTTGTGAATAAATAGTCCAGTGAAAATCGGCATAAAAAAGGCGAAACTTAGGCAAAAATTAGGGGAAAGCTGAATTTTGGTGTAAATCTTGATACTGGCGTGCTGAACAAAATGTCAAAAGTCCCCATCGATCCGAGTGATGCGCTACTTTTTATACGGGGTCATAAGTCACCAAAAGTGACCTTTCCCAAATATCTCAGCAACGGTCACGTCTTCAGAAAAAACAATATAAGACGAATTTGTAGCTTAAAAAATTTCCTACAAAAAAGATTATATAACTTTTTCTTGTAACCATAAACGTTTTTGAGATATATTGATCTAAACATTTGTAGCTAACAGTATCGGCTTTCTCAACGGCATGTTTATATTGTCCGATTATGATTACGACTTGGAATGTTTGAAAGTTTGTTTTTCTATCTTTAAGAGGCCAATAAAAAAACATGTAAACAAACTTATGTACAGTGTGTCATAGGGTAGGAGTATGAAAAACCAAGACAATATCATGGCATAATTCTCTCAACGCTCATTCTTGACATTATAAGAGCTCAACCCACTGCAGACTATCCCCGAATAATCAGTTTTTTACCAATTCTGTGATGACTGCATAGCGTCAAAGGGACATGACACATCTCGAAACCAATTTTCACCTGATCGTTCATGCGATAAGAGAGTATGGGAAAAAACTACAAAACCGTTTATTTCGGGGTAGTTTGTTTGCGGGGATTGGTAAGGTGTGGATAGGGTGTGGGGGTGGTCCTGCGATGTCAAGAATAGACAATTGACAGGATAATGTAGTGAGGTTATCTTGTTGTAACGAATAGCCAACGAGCTCATTCCTGCAATTTGGGGATGGGAGTTCAGGGATACCATTTTATGGGAAAAGGAGGGGGAGGGGGGGTGGTCATGAGCTTTTCGGAGCACACTTTATCACCTATCCTGGAGTGTGGTACATAATTTTATTGACATGTTTTTTCACTGGCCTCTTAGGCATAGAAAAGCAAACTCACAAATATTCCAAGTCGCAATCATAATCGGATAGTATAAACATACCGTTGAGAGAGCCGATACTGTTAGTTATTAATGTTTAGATCAATATATCTCAAAAAAGTTTATGATTACAAGAAAAAGTTATATAATCTTTTTTGTAGGAAATTTTTTAAGCTACAAATTTGTCTTACGTTGGTTTTCTGAAGACGAAACCGTTACTGAGCTATTTGGGAAAAGTCACTTTTGGTGATCTTTGACCCCGTATGAAAAGTAACGCAGCACTCGGATCGATGGGGACTTTGGACATTTTGTTCAACACGCCAGTACCAAGGTTGACACCAAAATTCAGCTTTCCCCTAATTTTTTCGAAGCACCAAGTTAAATTTTCCTGGACTATAAAATTAAGTGTACGAAGAGTCAGATTCATTTGGAGAAACTGCTACACAGATATAGAGCAATACGTATGTATGTATATATATGTAACCTTAAATTCAGCACATGTTTCAAATTTTCTTAGAAGCAAAAAATACGACTCAATCTCAGCTATTATGTGTACGCTTCGCATTATGTTAAATACTCTTCACATCCGCTACAACGTTACATCTTGTCTACCATATAAATACTTGTTCAACATCAGCTGAATGTCGCTTAGGTACCCACGTGTATGTCCTTCATACTGAATGTGACAATCAAAAATAGCTTTCATTAAATTGTGCTGCGTTCGGATCGAAGAAATACTATTATGTGCATCCGAGAATCGTATACGACTTCCGCTGAATAAAGTATGATGGAATAGGATCTGTGTTGTTAGACACATTCATTTATTTTTTGTGCACACGCCTGAACCATCAATAAGAAATCTTTCAGTTTGAGGTTTTACGTTGCTGGCTCAATTTGTATGGGAACATTATTGTATTTTGCGAGTAACGATTAATATCCGATTTTTTGTGTTAGGATAAGACAAGATAAGGCAAAATAACATAAATTTTGCTATTTACACAAAATTTTTTAATATTATTATTCATTTAAGAGATTGGCTATAAATACATTTGCGCAGCTAAGATATACAACTTTTAAAGTAGTCCCGGCGTTCTGCCAGTCTCATTTAGATAATTTTTTTTTGGCGCGTTAGAAATATAATGAAATTTCAAAGTTTTAGCAGGAAACAGCGCATGTTTCCTGGCATGTTTGTAAAAATTAAATAAAAGGGGAGAGCTAGCATCAAAAATCAAAAAGTTAAATGATATTGACATGTTGGAAGATCCGCTATAGCTGTACTAGGGTACTTCATCCAGATCGAAGAGGTGTTTTAATAGACGGAGCTGCATATGAATAGGGAAAAGTAGACGAAGTACATGCTGGCACCGTCTGCACGAAAAGCACCAAGAGTAAACCAAATCATCAGTATTGCAGTCCTAAAAATACTTCTGGCTAATAATATTTATTTGTTTATTTACTTAAGAGTCCATTTAACAGATTCCTGATCCAATTACAAAATGGAAACTGAAGATATGCAAACAAATAAGAAAACAAATTAAAAGATAACGGAAATTCAGGAATGCGAAAACGCAAAGCAAACAATAATATTACAAATAATAGATAAGTAATGAAATAAAAATACTAGCAACAGTAAATTAGTAACAATGGTTAATATTAATAGCAAATTAGGGTAGAATATGAAAACATTAACGTTGTAGGTAGACAAAAAACCCAAGAATACACCGTCTAAAACTAAACTAAACTAGCATATCAGAACTGCTAGAAAACTGATTTTCGAAGAATTATCTTTAATTATCTTTAATTGACTTAAAAATGCGGAAAAAAGTAATACCCATTCATTGCATATCATTTCTTACTCAAAGCAACAAAAACTATTTCCTGACCGCATCTCTTATAACACAAATGTTCAAATGAGAATGTTCAGTTGCTAGTAACATTTTTACAACGCTGCAGCAATAAATCTACCAAGACAAGCTCGTACTCAAATAAACCTATCCTTTGACTTTTGTTTTCATCCAAGCATATTATCGAAAGTTTCAGCGATTAAACTATCTCTGTGGCTGCCATCCGAAATTGACTAAAACTCGGAAAATTTAAACATTGGTTGCTTATTTCGTTGCAAATGCTTTACAAATGAGTACAAAATGGAAGCATCTGTTGATGCAATATTTACGAAAATGTCTGGTGCTGGCAATCCTGTGTTAGCACCACAGCCAAAAATGCAGCAAATCTGCCTCAAGTGAAGTTAAATCCACTCTGTGATTTTCATTTCGATTGGGTGACTACACTGGAAGCAATAGAGGTGAAAAATATTTAGGGTGACCACCATCAAAAATTTTCAAATTTTCGAAAAGTAAATATTTATCGTGAATTATCATTGCAGGATCATTCCCATTTGAAAATTTAATGACAACATCGCTTAGTAAAGAAATGCTAACAAACCACAAAAACTACCATAGTTGGTAGCCTTGCAAGGTTTTTCTTCGAAATTTTTATGACAGTTGGTCTATAACAAGGCTCATTTAGTCCATGAATTTGGTCTTGATTTAATGACTGGATCGGAGGTTATAGGGGAAAAAGCTTTATTTTGCTGAGCAACTTTACAAAATTTAGGAAATAAAAATCACCATACCTGGAAACTCCATCCTAATTTTTCAACCAAATTTCTAGAATAAGGTCCAAATTGTGTGATTTCGTTCAAATCTGATGGCTGAATCGGAAGTAATGGGTCAAAAAGTAGTTTTTTCTCAGTGATTATTTAAGATGGCACCACTGCCACAGGGTTGCTTGCATTTCGAAATCACTTCTTGCAGACCTGGTACTATTAATACCATGTCCTGTAAATTTCATATTGATTGGATTATCCAGTCATCAGTTCTCGTGAACAGAAATTTCGAGTGCTGAAAATATAGCTCGGAGTTTTGAAAATTTTAAATTGACATGGTGGACAAAGGCTAAGATTTATCAATAAGTTGAATTTTTTGAAAAAAAATTTAAGATGGGTGGATGATTTGAAAGATTTTTTTGGAGCCTGCCGTAGCTACAGGGTTGCTTCTCAGTCTTAAAACTCAATGTTTATATAGTTTTAGTCAGCATCAATACGCTCTACAAATTTCACGATGATCCAATGTTTCTGTCAGAAGTTATGACAAATTGAAATTTGAAAAAATCCTTGCCTACTTTTAGGCACTCCGCGCCCACAATGGGCTCAAAATTTCCAAATTTTTATGATAGACATGCATTAAACATAAGAAGTTTTCATGATCAATGTTTACTTTAAACAAAAATGTACTCTGCATAAAAATATGGAGGTACCTGAAAATTCACTAAAATGCCCGTCGCCGTAAAAGGGTTAAAAAACCGACTTTCAAAAATAAGTTGTGACTAAATTAGAGTTTTTTATTAGTAAATTCAAAGGTTGAACTTCTGACAAGTAATGCATTTTGAGAATTGCCTCTCATCTGTTCTCAATTGCTCTAGTTTTTGCGACTTTTTTTGACAGTTGCTCTATTTTAATTTGCCTTGAGATGATCTGGTTATATTTACAAGCTGTGGTTCAAATGTCACAGTATTTAGTTCGACATAAGTTTGGAAGGGAAGAAAATGAAAATTCAAAATATTACTGAAAAAAACTGATCAGACTCTAATCAATATAATGAAACTTCTGAAAGAATTCAAAATCATTCATTTTCGTATTTAAAATAAGCCATTGATTTGATACTGCTTTCGGAGGCTTATTCCGCAAAACGATCGAATTTCTCGTACCAAATATCTCTGCTTAGATAAGCATTAGAGGTGATATAATTTGTCTATGCTAATATATAGACAAGAAGGGAACCGTGATCACAAACTAACAACCTTTCTGTGTAATATTTGTACCAAAGGCATGTTCAAAGTTTTTTACTGAAGGTAATGTGTTAGATAAGTAGATTTAAAAGCTATAGGTATTTACATTAGTTCAACATGTACCTACTTTAACTTAGGCAAATAGAAAAATAAATAATTAATAGTGGTTTCATTTTTCTTTCGCAGCATTATTTTTGACTAGTTGAATATTAATCCTAATAATGTAAAGTTGTTCAAAATTAAGTTACTACTCGACACTTCTTTTACGTTTCCACGATACATTCCAAATTAGCATTGATTTTGAAATTTAACATAGAAATTCATGAAAAAATTGGATAAAAATTATTGAAAATCGCGACTGTTTTGCTTAGAAAACCACAATATCCCCCAAAATATAAGACCATATTCTGTCTCCCTCATTTCATCCACAAACAATAAAAACATACCTTTTTATGCTGGGAAAATACTCCAAACTAGCAGCCTTGATACTAAGATATTGAAAATTGTAGCGACTGAAACTGATCCATTAAACCCTTTATCTCTAAAGTTAAGTATTGACTTGAGCGTGAATATAAATTTTGGCAAATCTACATTATGTGGTCATTCTTTCGAATGAAAATGTTTTAAATGTAGAAAAGAGGAGACTGTGCTGGTTGCGGACAAGATTTTCTTGACAAGACATTGGCTCAATTCAATTTTCAAATACAAACGCTGATGTCAATAAGCTTTTTCGCTCAAAAGATTGAGCTGTACATACTACATTGGCGTAAAATAAGTGGAGACATATTGCCAATACCATCTGCATTTTCACGCAAAGAAGTGATTACAATTCTTACTAAATTTCAAACTAAATTTTTGCTGAAGCAAATTTCACGTGAAATTTTGTATGAAAATATCAAGTGAACCTTCTAGTCCTTTGTAGAGCAAACAACTAGTGGAGTAACTTTCTTTGATTTTCAATCCAAAATATACACATCCTCAATTGTGAGGGGTGCACAACATCATTTATCTGCTAGTATGTAAGGTTCTAAAACTAGCGGAAGCTTCTTGTACTAAGGTAATAGTTAATAAAGTTTCTTAAAAGAAAACTCTAAGAACCCATGTAATAAGCATCCCATAGTATTGTATCCTAAATAAGCTTTACTAAAATTAGCTATAGGTGCCTCAAAATCAATTGTTTTCTCGTTACGACACAAGCTATATAAAGCAACGACTTTCCCGAGGGCTGAAAAGGTTTTGCACGTAGTCGTGATTGATTCCAGGGAATCTCGTATTTTCGAATGGTAGTTGAAATAAAATAATATAAGCCAAAGAATCATTCTTAAATATAAAAAGAAAAGAAAAGTTTGCAGCTTGTTTGACCTTTTTTCTATGTAAAACATATAACTTAGTTAAAATAAAACAGGCAGTTAGAGTTTAGTATGGAGTCCAAGAACATGATAAGTTGTTGAACGATAATATAGTTAAAAAAAAATTAAGGAAGCAGTTTTTCATCACAAGAGCCATTTTAGTTTTGTTAGCGTAATTTTTATCGGTACATAACAATTCATCATCAAGTTTATGACAATAAAAACTTACATAAGCCTTTTTCTTTCAAATAATTTCAAATAAGTAATCTTCCTATGCCTGCATTTTTTCACGTTAGCTCAAATTAATCATCCGTGGCAAATGACTACGAAAATTTAATCAACATCTCCAAATCACATCGTTATTTGAAGAGAAAAGCAGGTCACTTGCTCCAATGCTTTCTCATTTTCCCTCTCACATCTCGCTGGCTATTCGTGTGATTTAATTAACACTTTGTCTGGGAGTTTATTGTTACTATGGTCGGTCTTCCAACAGTGACAGTATAAACATAGAAAAATTCTTTTCTTTTTGCAGGCAAGCGCAAATTCGCTCCATTCGAGCATGATATATTGGTGAATTTTCTCAGGTGTTTTCCGGATCATCTGACGGAAAATTTCCAATTGCTTCTCGAGATTCGTTGAAGCGAAAAATCTTGTTTGGCAAAAGGATAGAGTATCGAATTTGGAAAGTTTTTCGTCGAGATAACGTTAAAGAAAAACATAGTTGGAAAATATGGTATTGTGCTGAAAGTGCTTGTTATCTATATTTATGGAACTTAAGATGATTGCAGCAAGTGGGAGAAATTGACTTGGATCGATTATAATACATCTGATCTTGCTTTGTGAATACTATTTCTGACCTTTCTGTAGATGCTTAAACTAAGTCGGCTTTTTTACAGCATAGTGACATTTTATATCTGTCAATGAAATAAAGCTTAATATTTTTAATTAGCATTGATTTCCTTAAAATTATTGATAAAAACAAATAAATTGTTTATTGGTTTTTAAAATTTAGATGACCATGTTTAACTTGCAGAGAATTATTTGCGAACTCATCTTGCAGAAAATATTTTTTTCCAATCAGTCTTTTTTATTAACAACAATTGAGATTCATCTATCATCTACCGTGACGTATACGTAGCGTAAAGCGTAAAGCGAGATTTTGACGAAACGCATCGTGGGGTCCTCTTTTGAGCCACTCTTTCAAGCATTTGAGGTTTATTTTCAGCTTGAATAGAAATATCAATTAATCAGTGTAAACCAAAATCCGATAGGTGCTAAATCTCATGATCTTAATGATATGCAAGCTCTGCATTTTTGAAAAAAGGGAAAATAATGCTACCAGCAGGAAGACGTCTTTTGTTTTTTTTGCGATTAAGTCCTATGAGTTAACTGCGATTTTGTTTCACTTCAGACACGAAACTTTTGCTGTTATGAAATACTCATTAAACGAAAAGTGAGCTGTATCAATAATTGCGTTTTTTACTAATTTTCGAAGAAAAGTAGTATTAAACTCGTTTCGCCGAAAATTCATATTTCTTTATATATATATATATATATATATATATATATATATATATATATATATATATATATATATATATATATATATATATATATATATATATATATATATATATATATATATATATATATATATATATATCATTCAAAATGATTAAGGGAGATAATCTCTGGAGTGGCCAATTTGATTAAGCTGAAACTTCCGGAGAACGTAGATGTATTTAGTAGGTAGGTCCACGACTTGCTAAAATTCAGATATCCTAAACCTTTTGGCGGCGGCGAGCGTTTTAGTGAATTTTGAGGTACTCCTATATTTCAAAGCAGCGTGAATTTTTGTTCAAAAAAAGTATTGGGAATGAAAACTTATTATGTTTTAAGCTTGTTTATGGTAAAGAATTGGAAATTTTGAGCCGTGTGTGGGTGCAGCGTGCCTAAAAGTAGGCAAGGATTTTTTTTCAAATTTTGATTTGTCATTACTTCTGACAAAAACATTGGATCATCGTGAAATTTGCAGAGCGTATTAATGTTGACTAAAGTTTAATACACATGGATTTCCAAGGTACTGCGGGTAATCTTGTAGCTGCGACAGGCTCTTGAAAAAAAATCCTTCAAATCATTGAAACTCCTAAAAAATTTTCTATTTTTGACAAAAAATTCAAATCATTGACAAATTTTAAGGTTTGTGCATCATGTCGATTTAAAATTTTTAAAATTCCGATTTGCACAAGAACGGCAACCCATCACTAAATTACCTCTATTTTCAGCACTCAAAAGTTCTGTTCACGAGAACTGACGACCGGATTATCCGATCATAATGAAATTCACAGAACATGTTGGTATTAACTAGGACTAAGTCTGATAGAAATAATTTTGAAATGCAGGCAACTCTGTGGCAGTGGTGCCATCTTGAAAAATCACTGAGAAAAAAACAGCTTTTGGGCTATAACTTCCGATTCAGCCGTCAAATTTAAACAAAATTCACACAATATGTGGATCTTACTTAAGGTAACATTTGGTGAAAATTTGGCTGAAAAATTAGAATAAAGTTGCCAGCTATGGTGATTTTTGTCTCCTAAATCTTGCAAATTTGCTCAGCAAAATAAAGCTTTTTTTCCCTATAACTTCCGGTGCAGTCATGATATCAAAATGAAGTTTATGCAGTAAATAGATTTTGATGTGAGCCAAATGTCATAGAAATTTCGTACAAAAATCGTGAAAGGGCTGCCAGCTATGACCGTTTTTGTAATTTTTTGGGATTTCTGTACTGCGCGATTATGTCATTGGATTTGCAAATGGGAACGATCCTGCAGTGAAAATTAACAACAAATATTAACGCTTTAAAAATTTGAAAAGTTTTGAGGGTGGTAGCCCTAACATTCTTTTTACCCGTATAACTTCCAGCGCAATGATTCAATCGAAACGAAATTTACTGGTTGGGCTTAACTTAACGTGAAGCAGATTTGGTATATATTTTGCTCTGCTGCTGGCACAGGGTAACCAGCATTAGCCATTTTCGTAAATATTGCACCAACAGATGCTTCAAATTACGAACTCATATGCAAAGCATTTGCAACAAAAATATGAAACCAATTTTTAAATTTTCTGTGGTTGAACATTTTTCGGATGGCAGCCTCAAATAACGTTTAACCGCTGAAACTTTCGATGAAATCCTCCGATGAGAACGAAATTGAAAGAATAAGTTGATTTAAGTATGAGTTTGTTATGGTTAACTTATTACTGCTTCGTTGGGAAAGTGTTGCCAGTACTAAACATTTTCATCATTTGTGTTATAGTTGAGTTTTGTTGCTTTGGATAAGAAGTGGTTGATATGAATCTATAAAAAAGTGTATTACGTCTATCCACATGTTTTTGTCACTCAAAGACAATTTCTTCGAAAATTAGTTTTTTTTATAAATAGTCCGCTTCAAACTTGAGCAGCAGCAGTTCCTGCGTTTTCGATACAAAGTATGATCTCGTGGCTTTAGTTGCTGTACCTTTACTTTAGCTAGATTTCATGCAGGTGTAAGCCGAGATTTACTTTTGTAAAATCTTTGTGGCCAGATTATTGGGATAAGCACCGATTAGAGAATTTTGCAGTTTTTCTTACACTCATACTTATAACAACTATAATACTTTCCGCACGCTCAATTAACACGACGATTTTTACACACAAAAATTTATCCAGAATTTGACATACAGAAAATAAAAAAGTTTATTTTTAAATAATTTCATTTATTAATATTATTTGAACAAACTTTTTCCAAAATTATTGTATGGCTCAAAAGTTGTTTGCAAGTTCACTTAGATCCCTCAAGAGGGCACGGTCAAAGACCTCTTCAATGTCCACAAATATCCGATTCACTTACAAACCCTTACAAATCAGACTCTCAGCTTCGGACACCATAAAATGTAGGGCAAAAAGATTCTCCTCGCTTTATGATTGTCCTCGCTGGCACCCAATCTGCGCATATTTGTTGGCACTAAGCGCCTTTCAACAGGCTTCAACACTTTCAGCATTTAGGCTAATCGCCGAAAGTTTCTTCGACTAAATAGTCATCCATCCCAGGTTTTCGTATAAACATTACCTAAACCTGTCGCCAATGTAGCGGAACCTAATCCAGGGCTAAGTATGCCAATAAATTTTTGTTGGATCTGCCTCCAGGTACACTCAGAAAAATTTCACCACTTAAAATTTTAGAGAATCAAATTTAAATCAAAAGTTGAAACACATTTAAATAAAAAACGAATCTTATTTGAATTAAATAATCCCCCACATTTAATAAAAATGATTCCACTTCATTATGAAAATGTTATTTTCATATCAAAATTTTCATCATTGAATGAAAAAACAAAACATTAAAACAAACAAGACACACTTTCATACAGCGTTATTGAAATGAGGTCAGATTATTTGAATTAAAAAGAAACGTATATGACGCCAAATCAATAATTTTCAAATATGATTTAAGAAGCGAAAATTTCGCTCTGGAAAGCAAAAATGTCGCCCTGTGAAGCAAAAATTTTGCTCTGGGAAGTGGAAATTTCGCTCTGTGAAGCAAAAATTTCGCTCTGCGAAGTGAAAATTTCACTCTGGAAGCGAAAATTTCGAACTGTGAAGCGAAAATTTCGCACCGAAAAGCGAAAATTTCGCTCTGGAACGAGGAAATTTCACCCTGGAAAGCGACTTTAATTTCGTGAAATCGAAGCGAAAATTTCGCTCTGGAAAGCAAAAATTTCGCTCTGAAAAGCGACAATTTTGCTCTGGGAATCAAAAATTTTGCTCTGGGAAGTGAAAATTTTGGCTCTGGAAAGCGAAAAGCGTGAAGAATACAATATTGACGCCGTCTGTAGAAGCTTTTGTAAAGCTTTTGACAGAGTTGATAGCCCTACCTTAATTCTAAGTTTTCATAAATTTGGACTTGCCGGATCTTTGTCTAGCTGGCTGATTTTCAACTTTCGCAATCCTGACTTTCTACTTTGGCCCACTTCTTTTTAATATATTTATTTCTGAACTATCTGACGTCCTAGCAAATATACCTCATCTATTTTATGCCGACGATCTCAAAGTTTATCACATCATTAAATCTAAATCCGATGTACTCTTTCTTCAATCTTAACTTGATTCACTTGATCATTGTTGCAATGAAAACAAGCTCTCTTTCAACATTGCTATGTGCACGGTTATAAGATTTTCCCGAAAATGCACCGCCTCACATAACACGAACTTTCTCGGCAATAATATGTTAGCTCGAGTTGAAAACGTTGTTGGTCTTGGTGTTATCTTGGATGAGAAACTCCGTTTCACCCTGCACTATGATAAAATACTTTCCCGTGCAACCAAACAGCTAGGCTTCACCAAAAGACGTGCCAAGGAATTACGTAACCTGTGGGTCACAAGGTCTTTATACATCTCATTTGTACGCCCCATTCTGGAATATACTTCCATTTGCTGATATCCGGCTTTTGAAACCCACAGTAACAGACTCGAGTCCATACAAAAGCAATTCTTACTTTTTGCATTGAGATCATTGAGATACAGCCCTTACGATTTTAATACTTGTCCTACTTATGAGTTTCGACTTGGTCATCTAAACTTATTGACACTTGCATCCAGAAGAAAGATGATTTCGGCCTGCTTCACATTTGACATCATTAGAGGCGCTATCAGAGTTAAGTTCTTCAATAGTAAAATGGTGTTAAATAACCCTGTAAGGAGTACCAGGTCCTCTCGTTTACTTAAGGAATATCCACATTCCACTACTTACGCAGCTAATTAGCCGATAAATAGATGCTGCAGGATATTCAATAGCAAAACTAATCTGTACTATCCAACGACCTCCAAATCATCCTTTAAATCCTCCATTTTACAAGCCATCCTTATCTTAAGCTATATGTCAATGTTTTATTTATTTGTTATTTATTAATTGTTATTGATTTCTTTGTAAATTATTTAATTTATTTAATTTTTCGTTTTATTTTAATATATACATTAATTTTGCTTTGTATTGTTTATGTAACCTGTACCTTGCTTGGTTAATAAATAAAATAATAAAATAAGATTGAAGAGAATTAATAAAGCTGATTATTGATGTATTCCAACAAAACAAACTCTACATATTTTGTGCATTCTGCTGAATGCAGGGAAAATCTTTAACCCACGCTGGGCGCAATTCTAAATTCACTAAAAATAAACTTGTGAACCATCATGCTACCAACTTAAACACAACTAACCAAATAAATACAATGTCGCAACAGTAACAAATAAAATCAATTAAAATATATCATAATTAAATATTGACAATAATGATTGCATATTTATTGAAATTGTTTTCATCGACTGATTGAATGATTCATGGTTGGTTATTTATTTCAAAAGCAAGCAAACAACACATGAAACCAAACGTCACATTTGCTTATTATTCGAGCCATCATATTTATCCTGGCTCGTATAATAAGCTGTAACGGATTTGCATCGCTAATATAGCATGCTCAGATCAACCTCTCAAATCATTCGGCTGAAAACTGATTTGTTGGCATAATTTTGTCTAGGGCTTCATCTGTTTGCTAATATCACGGAAAACTTTTTGCTAAAATCCGATTTCGCAACATTCGAATCCGATTGACGTCATTTCTAATTGCCGCTTTTGTTTTGTCTTTCCTTTTTTTACGACTTCCTCTTCTTCGTAATTTGGTACTAAATGCGTTGTGTTTTTTTTCGGTAAGTTTAAAACGATTCATACTTTTCTATTTCTCTCTGTTTACATGTAATCATTACGTTTGATTGAACTGATTAAGATATTGTTTAAGATATTCTTAATATATTGTTAACTTAAAATAAATAATAATTTTGTACATAACTAATAATTTTAAAGATCAAATTATACAATAATAATTTCAACTTTTGCTTTGATACATTTTACTTTTACTTTGATACTTTTGATTTGTTACTCAACAAACAATAGCTCGTTATATTTATGCTATAGAGTAATGGTATATCATATGCTTGTTTACCATTAGTTTATCATTCGCAAATTGCAAATAAAATTACGCACCAAATTATGCGTCCTTTCTAAGATATACAAAAGTATATAAACAAGTAGCCAAGCATCTTTATTCTATGAAATGGGATATGAGCTCAGGCAAGATAACGGATATTGCATCGGGAGTTATGGTTTTACAGCTGGTGTACGGATTTATTGATGCTGATGCAAACTCCGGAAGACACAAGACTGAAATCAGGAACAGGATATGAGATGATGCTGAACATACAGAAATATTTCATGAAATGTGTCTATAAAACCACTCTCTTGTTGCTCGAGACAGTAAAGAATATCGGGATTTTTTACGGTACCCTTCTTTAACAGAATTTTCTAAGTGCTTTGTGTCCCGGATCAGAGGCTTACCTGAGTCTTGGCAGTTCACAGTAAACCCAATCAGATACTTCATCTAGTCGAACTTCCCGATGTGTTTGCGCCAGATCTGATTTATTTCCTGCTATGACTATTGGAATGTCCTGTGAAAAGTGAAGAGGAAAAATTTGTAGATATAAAAATGCAAAAGAGGAGTTTTAAGATATTTGAAAAGAATGCACTTCTGTTTAAAATAGGAGAATGTATCTATTCTCGTTCAAAAATTATGAATAAGTTGATTTTTAAATGTGATTTCAATCATGAAAATCAAGACCATTTCAGCGAATCCATTTTAAAATTTTGTATAATGCAACAACACACAAATCGATAAATAACTAAATACCTGAAAATCGGCTCGTTGCTCTCGAATTTCCTCGAAGCACTGTTTCACACATTCGAAGCTTGGAGCGGATGTCGTAGCATAGACCAGCAGGAATGCATGAGCGGTTGCTATTGAAAGGCGTCGCATTGCAGGAAATTGCATATCCCCCGAGGTATCCAAAATGTCGACCTACGATTGCAATGAAAAACGGGAAACTTGTTAGGTTTGAATGAACGAACTCAACTATACACTAATGTGCCGCTTTGTGTACTTTGAAATACATAATTCTATCTCGATGATTATAGGGTAGGTAGTCTGCTTTGTGTTGTACCCGATGCCCGATTTCCGTATTAATGAAAGTAAGTTTGGCTCGTAGCCAACAGTGTACTGTATCAGATAATGGATATGACATTCAAATAAATAGCAAGTCTTTTAGCAAGTCGATATAACGTCGAACAATAGAAAACAAAATTCAAACGGCAGTGCGTGACTTTTTGGTCATCTAGAATAGTCAAACACATTCTACGAGGAACCGATGGGAATAGAACGTAGCAATTAAGATGGTTCTGATAACTGGGAGTATTAATGGAAGTGAACATTCAATACAATATATAGGTACCTTATAGTAAATAACTTGGATGTATAGTGAACTTAAATTGATAGAGGTGAATGATATCGGACAAGAACGGTAACCCTGTTCACGGGAACTCACGACTCGATATTCAGATACAGTTGAAATTTACAGAATGTATTGACCATTCCAGGACCAGGTCTGATAGAAGCGATTTTGAAATATGCACAATTCTGTGACAGTGGTGCTATCTTGAAAAATCACTAAGAAAAAAAAACTGCTTTTTGCTCCATAAGTTCTGATTCAGTCAACAGATTTTGACGAAATTCACACAATAAATGAATCTTACTCTATATCATCTTTGGTAGAAATTTGGTAGAAAAATTAGGTTGGAGCTGCCAGCTATAATAATTTTGGTGTCTTCAATTTTCAAATTTGCTCAGGAAAATAAAGCTCTTTGCCCTCTAGCTTCCACTGCAGTCACGGAATTATAACGAAATTCATACGGCAAATCAAATTTATTTTAGACAGTATTCAGTATAAATTTAGTTGGAAAAATAATTATAGGGTTGCCAGCTATGGGTGATTTTGTTTTTTTTGTATATCTTTAGTAAGTGATTTCATTATAAAATTTTCAAATCGTAGTGATCTTGTGGTGAAAATAAACAGCAAATATTAAGATCTAGAATATATGAAAGGGGAACTCTAAATTGCTTTGTACCCCCATAGCTTCCAATGCAGTCATCGGATCAATACGAAATTTGCAGGGTAGGTTGACTTCAACGTGAGGCAGATCTGACATATTGTTGGCGTTGGTGCTAGCAAAGGGTTGCCAGTGCGAGGCGTTTTTGTTATTTACATTAAGTATTCACATCGCGAACGTTTGCAATGAAAATAGGTAAATAATGAACATTAGTGTTTCTAGCGGTATTTTTTGATCTTGTATGATCTAGTCACGAGTTGCTGCACACGAAAATTTCTGGTGCTCAGAAAATAGTTAAGCTTGAGAAAGGCAACCGTTCTTCTGGGATTAGAAATCCGAAAAAAATTATATTTAGACGGTACGAATGCAATAATTTATCAGACCGTAAATATAAAAAAAACTTAGTCGTAAATATAAAAAAAAACTCGATGGTTTAAGGGTATTCAATTTCACTGATTTAACTTTAATGTAATTTTTATGTCATCTGAGCGGAATTTAAATGCGAAATTTCTTTCAACTGATGGCATCAGTGTCGGAACTACCTCAAATTTGGACGGCTTCCTAGAACTCCCGAAACTGGAAGCAGAAGAGGGGAGTGAGTCAGCTTTAGCATTCGAGAAGGACCTTGCCTTAACCCTGATATATAATAATAATAATAATAATAGCTTTATTTTATAGATCGAACGGATTTAGAAATATTTTCAGTGTTTGAGTTAAATCTAGAGTTAAGACAATGTCTTTGCAGCTAGTTTAAAATGATTAATTTTATATAGAGTTACAAGTTATCTCAGATTAGGCAAAATTAGCTTAAAATCTACTGGAACACTTAAACTAAACGTTGGATAGTTTTTACAACTAGGGATTACAAACTAGGTTAAGGAAATGTATTGGAGAATACATCACCTTACGCAAGATTCAAGGATGCAATTAGTGGGTTAGACGAACGTGCACATTTACCAACGAATATTTGTTGAAGAGTAAGAGCTCTGGACTTGATTTGATTGACTTTTGCCAACTTGTGCAGACGAGTGGTGGAGAAGTAGTAGGGTTTGTTCAATATGATTTTGAGGCATTTATTTTGGAGTATTTGAAGCTGTTTAACATGAGAAGCTGCACAGCTAATCCATATTGGACAACCGTATAGGATTATAGGTTGCATCGCGGATTTGTATATTAGCAGTTTATTGTGTAGTGACAGCTTAGACTTACATTTGGTGCCTTCAATGTGCGAGTGAAACGTTAGTTTTGAGTCTTAATGGATTCCAAAATATTTAATGTCTTTGGACCAATTAATAATTGATCCAAGAGCATTTATTTGCGAATTCAGTAGGGTTTTTTCGTGCACGTTTTTTTTTGTGAAGAAAATTGCTTGAGTTTTATTTGAGTTTATTTTAAGCTTCCACCTTTTACAAAATTGATCTGTGAGAGATAATTGCTCCTGAAGATTGTTAATTGTCAACGCTGGGTCAGCTTCGCTGGCGAAGATTGCAGTGTCATCAGCAAACATAGCAAAGTTCCAACACGGTGATTTTTCGAGGTCAGACATGAAAACATTATACAGTGTGGGACTAAAGACTGAACCTTGGGGAAATCCGGCAGGTAAACCCCATTTTTTTTGATAATCTAAGTGTCTTTACATTAAAAGTGAGCGAATCTAAAACGGAGTGAAAAATTTTGCATAAGTAAGTGGGCTGTGAGCATTTAAAAAGTTTGAAAACAATGCCGTCATGCCATACTGTGTCAAAGGCTTTTTCAATATCAAGCGCTTTGAAACCAGTTGAGCGTTTTAATATGAAATTATCATTGATGTGATGAACAACTCTGAGTAGCTGATGAGTGGTAGACATACCAGGTTGAAAGCCAAACTGAAAATCTGGGATAGTGGAGGTAGTTTCGAGTTCTTTTCCAATACGGGAAAGGATAACTTTTTCGAAAAGTTTACTAAAGGAAGGAAGTAAGCTGATAGGGCGGTAGCTACTGAAGAGCCTAGTATTTTTACCTGGCTTTAAAACTGAAATAACGATTCCGTTTTTCCAGGCAGACGGAAAGTATCCTAGCTTTAAGCAGCAGTTAAAAATAAATGTAGCTAAAATTACTGCCATCCTATGAAAGTTTTCCGTCATCACTAGGCGCGGATTTCAATTTCAAGCTTTTGAGATGGGATCTTGTTTCTGCAGGAGAGCAAAAATCACTAGGTTGGAAATGGGATCTGGCTTCTAATAGTTTGGCGATTGCAAGGTCAAGTTGGAGACTAGTGTCGGGGTCACTGCAGAGAAGCGTTGGCTTGTGTGAGCTTTGAAAGGAGTCAGCAAGTGCATCAGCTTTCTCTCTTTCAGTATAAGTGACATCGCCATTAGGAAAGAGTAAGGGAGGAAACATACGTTTTTTGTTCTTCAGCAGCTTGAGCAATTTCCAGAGACGATTTGACCCAAGTGCCTGTGAGCATAGTAAGTCATTCCACCGTTTATTACGAAATTCAAGAAAGGTTTTACGTATTTGGGTGTTCAGTGTGTTTAAGTGGGCTTTTAATTGAGGACAACGAGTTTTTTGTCACTGCCCAACGGGAAAAATAATGCTTACGGATATATTCGGTAAGAATTTCGCGTAATGCGTGCAAGCATTACCGAACCATTGCATGTTTATTTCTTTTTAACATTGCATGTCCTTGGCTGGGATACAAGGGGAAACTTATGCTTTTAGCTTGATAGCTTTATGTATAAGAGCTTTTTGGAAAGTACGATATCGTATTCTCGCATTTCCGTCATCTCAATACGAATTGAAGCTTTAGCCAGCGGTCGATCGAACCTCTGCATGTGTAGCTATTGAATGCTGAGTGATTGTGACGATCATTGGAAATTCCAATAGCACATTCTCTTTGCTACTAGGGGGAATGGGTACTGTTGTTTTTCACACATTGTACTTACCCGTGATGATTTGAAATGCTGCGAAATTTTCATTTTTCCGCTTTATATAGCACACTAGCCAAAGCCGATGTATGCTCGCAAGTTTTTGTCCCCTCATTTGTGCGAGTGATGTTCATTGGCCAGTCATGGACTCTTAGAAAACCCCTTGCATTACATTTTCATTACCAAGAATGTTTTCTTCATATATTCCGTCCGGAATGCATTACAGCGATTCCCGTTGGGTGCCTACGAGTGTCATTGCGGTGTTTGATTAAAGCAGCAGTGGCGTTGTCAATAAGAAATTTGGAAATCACTCGCTTTGAAGTGGGGGTGGAGTTGTTTCGGGCTAATGTGAGCTTGTTAGAGAAAGTAGAGATTATACTGTCAATTTGGGAGCCGTTTACAATTTTCGAGAGGTTGTAATCGTTAAAGTTAATATCATCCTCCAAGATTCTACGATAAGAAACCCAAGCGGTTTTATTGTAATTGAAACAGGAAAAGGTCAAAAGCTTTAAGTGATAGTTCGTTAATCACTGATGGCTGAGACAAGGGAACATTGCTGTTGTTTATAATAAGATCAAGAGTTGAGGGATTTTCTCTTGGAAGGAAGCATGTTGGACCATCCAGAGTATGTATAAAAATGTTTTCCTCTAATGAAAGCTCAAATAAAATTTTCCAACCTTGTGGGCTTTCAAACAGTTCCAATGCCAGTTTCGGGCATTTAAGTCACCACCGATAATGTAGTTTGTTTTCAAAGAAAACAGCAATTTTAAGTCGTTATAGAACTGATTTGTCTTGTGGGAATTCAATTTAGTGCCACTAAAGTAAACTGAAATAGCAATGACGTTGATTTCTTCGATGTACACTGCTACCGTTTCAATGTTAGACATTGAATTTTCTGTTTATCTATAAACAAACTTGGTCTATAGTTGTACGATCACATTGAGTTGATCGGTGAGCGTTTTAAACAAAGAGAGACATGTAATGAGCTCTCGAGACAAGTTTATTAACTCAGTAGCGGAAAATAGGTCTCTAGAACTGGGAAAAGACGAGGCACTAGTAACATTGTGTAAGCTAAGAGTAGTACTATTGTTATTATTGTAAATGGGAGCATTGCGGGCGATTGCACTGTAAGCTTTATCCTTCTCAGGTTTATTGTATATATTACCGATACGACTGCCTCTGGAAGGTAAGGACGGAAAGTTAGCACAGTCTAGAGCTGGCGGCTGTTAAGAACATGTTGGGTCAGTGTAGCTTTGAATAGTGTTTGAGCGGCGGGAAGAAACAAATTTACGGATTTTCAAAAATTATTCTCGTTTCGGGCAAAGAACGTGATTGCTCAAATGCGGGCGACCCCAGTTGACACAGGCTATTTCTGATGTGTTTTTACCTTTGCCGCAAATTAGATATTTTGTCGGAAGATACCAGACCAATGTCCCTCTGTAGTTGTGGAGAGTATTAGGCCACAACTTCTTTCAGCTGGCCTTCTCGGTGTCCGTTTTCATGTCAGTCTTTCAAAATGTTCTAGGATGTTCTTCAGACAGGTCGCGTGATATATATACTCCTTCAGCAAGAAGTTCTTCTCAAGGTCCGCGCCATTGACTGGGTACTGCAGAGTGTTTCCCGTATTTTAAAAGAACGAATAAAGCTTTGGCACATATGGTGGATCAGCGAAGTGGTGTTCTGAAGAAGGAACTCGGTTTGCACTCCTTTACAGGATAGGTCTTTTGCATGACCTCCGGCATTGTCAATGAGAAGCAGGACATTAAACTCAAGTCCATTATTCGCGAGATACAGTTTGACCTGGGGGCATAGGCGGGCCGTGGCCTTAAATCTGGCAGGGGCCAGGGACTGAAAGGTTCAAGACATGCGATGATTTTGTTTTTGTTTGTACAAGTACTGCTCATACAACTTATATAATTTACTAATACATTATATATTTGTTGATTTATTCTTTGTCATTTGCTAATGCATAATGTATTATCAAATAATCTTATTGTCTGTGAATGCGCATGAGCTACTACCACATGCATATAATGTGAATGGTAGGTATGAACTACACATAAATTATCAATGACCGCTAAGAAAGAAAGCTTGTATGAATTATGCGAGAATAGAATAGAAATAATTAGAAATGTAAGAATATTTTTTCGTTTACAAGCTAAATATATTGCAACTTATACTTGAAGAAGAGGATAGATTAGTTTCAAAATATCTTTGAAAAAATTGGAATATATTAAGCTTAGAAGGAAGAAATTGATCTCTTACTTCAAACACTTGTTACCTAGAAAAACCGAAAACAGTTTGGCAAGATGAAAAGTGCTGTAACTTACTCTTTTCGAGCCATTTGGTTTGCAGGAATATCTTTGTAGCCCTAACTGCGTGTCCGAGGCTAAATGAAACAGCACAACCTTTGAAATTAGTGCTTTTTGCTGTTCTCCGTTTTGGCGATCCTCTGGTAAATGTGAGATTCAGACAGTTGTTTTCTGCGAATGATTTAATTTTTCCCCAAACTACATACAAGTCTTCTCGTTCAACTAGTAGTGTTCCATTCACAAGATTTATCCCATCCCAAAGAGTTGCTTTTTTAGTTTGGAAATATGTGCTAAACATGTTCGTTATAAAAAGAACATGATGAAAGATGAAAAGATTTACTTCAAATTTAGGATTACTGATTGAATGAAAGATCCCCAATGAATAAACTGTGTCGTTGTATTTTCCCTCACGCATTTCTTTTTCTAAAGCCTCTTTCATAGACCATAGCTATCGATCACATATTTGCAATTGCGAATTCTTATTGACTAACAAGTGAGCTTAAACTTCTCATTCCACGCCTTGTGTTTAGACCAACTGCCTCTTCAAGCTGCTTCAACAATTCGTGTTGTGTGCATTAAAAAGGATGTACACGTTTCGATTGTGAAAAATGTGTCCATCACAACCAGGATAATTTTATGAGGTAAACAGTGTACAAATGTGGCTGCAGGGTGTTTCATCTTAATTTAGATTTGTACACCACTTTTTTGTCCTGACATGACACTAGCACCATCATAAGACTGTCCAACAACAGGCAATGCGGGAAGTCCGTAGCTGTCAAACAGGCTCAAAATTATATCTGCTAAATACGAGATATTTGTAGCTCCTGAACAGTCTACAAAGCTTGAGAACCTTTCTTCGACTGCTAGCTCTTTAGCAAATCTGACAACTACGGAGAGTTGTGCCTTCTGTGGACCCTTGTTGCAAAATGGATATCAATCCGCAATCTTTTATTTCAGCTGTATTATCCTTGCAAACGATTTCAGCAATTATTTTAATCAATTCATTTTGTATTTTACCACTACAGTAGATCGCAATCTTGTTTTTTAAATTATTTATTAATAATGCACAAATTTCCAAAAAAAATCACGGTTATCACTGGCACCACTTTCATCATGTCCTCTGAAAGCACGTCTTTGGCGACTGAGACACGTTGTAAGGTCAATAACCTTCTCCAAATAATTTCGGTTCATCTTGGCAATATTCCAAGACTGTTCAAGTACCATATCATTTACTGTCTTCCAAGTAGTATTAGAGTTTTCTCATTGTGCATGAACTTTACCATCCGGATCGCGAAGTTTGGTCGAGCTGAAATTTTGGTGTATTGTTGGAGACAATGGAAACTCTATGGAAAATTTCACATTGTGATAACTTCACACCGAGTCATCAGATCATCACAAAATTGACAAGGCTCATCAATGGGCATAACAACTAAGTTTCTGTCGTTTTTAAATAATGTCTGGGCAACCTTGCAGCTACCATAAGTACGTAAACACAAATCTTTCATACGGCTGTTAGAATAAAATGCAAATGATTGATGAATTTGATACTATATTTATAAAGTCAAATCTAAACTTGTAAAATTCCCAATCGCACAAAAATTGCACCGAATTATTTATATTTTTAGCACCTGGAACTTGCGTTTACGGTATCTCGCGACCGGATGAAATTCATAGGATATAGTGGTCTTGAGTAGATACAGGTCTGACAAAAGTTTAATGAATATGATAAGAACTATGTGGCGGCTGTGTCACTATGAAAAAACGTTTGGTGAAATTGAAGTGCTATGCCTTTTAACTTCCGATGCAAATTATAATAAATCAAATTATAATAAACCAAATTATAATAAAATTCACTTACATTTAACCTGAGTGTAAACCAAATAGGTCATTTTTATTCTCCAAATGACTTCGAAAATTGTATTCTACGTTAATTACCTTATCGCCTACCATTTTAATACTAAGCCTATGTTATGTGAAAAAACATAATTGCATAAAACGCTATATTATAAAAATGTTCTTACCTAAATACCTGTATATTGCCTAGTTGGAATGAACAGATAATCTTAATAAAAAAAGGATGATTGGCGAGGAGTTTTTCATCTTTTTCTTAACGTTTAACTTGTATTACCGTCCATTTCTCGAAATAAGTTAATATTAATACCGCAAGTAACACAGTCTCTATGTCATAAGTAGTGTAAGTTGGTATAGGCTTTCACTGTTGCACTACACAGCTCTTGCTGTAACCACAAAAACCTAAGAGGCGAAAACTTAAGTGTCTGCTGTTGGAAATATTTATTTTTCTGGGAGGGGCCAACCTAGGGTGTGGGGGGGTCCCGGCCCCCCCTGGCCCCCCCTACGGCGCGCCTATGCCTGGGGGGTAGAAATGCTCGTGAAACCAGTCCCATGATATCTGCTTCGTGATTCAGACCCTGCCATTTTGTATTTAATCCACTAGCACCAGAATCTATCTTTTTACTTCAGGATTCTAGGATCCAGGATTGAAAATAAGAGCAGTCGTGAGCAAAAATCCCTCCGAATTTCCGCACATAATGTAAGTCGCGCGATATTTTCATGCCTTGAAGCCATTGACCTTGGGCTCATCCTGGAAAATCGCTGGAAACGCATTTTGTTCCAGAATAGTCTTATTTTATTCATATTGAGTAACTGTTGTGGATGATACTCGCATTTCTCAAGGATGTTTGAGAAAGTGTTGTCGAGGTAGTTCTCTGCTGCAGCCTCGTCAATACTGGCAGCTTCGCCGTTGATAAAAACACTCCTCAGATAATAAATTTTCCTAAATTTTTCAAACCAATCTTTGTTTATCATGAAATCCATTAATACTTCGAAAGGGGGTCCAAAATTATGTACGTTCACCATAAAAAGCATCTTAACCTTCTCCCAGATGACCAGCAAATCAAACGGAATGTTATTCTTGCGATTGTTGCTAATCCAAAAGACTAAGGAGGACTCTGTTTTCACTATGAACTTATTACGTTTTGCTTCCGTAATGAAAGTGACAGTAGTCATTGTGCGGATTTTTTTTTCATCTTTAGAACGGTAGACTCATTCAAGTCATAACGGATAGCAAACTCCACGACTTTCTTGCCATAGTTGATCATACATGTATCGATACCTGATGATACCTGTATTTCTTCTGGATGGTAAACATGTTCCTCTGGTGCATGGTTTTATCGTTAAATGGCTTTAAAACAGCATCACGCTTCGAAGTTAATGTGGGGCCTAGGTAAAATCTCCCAGAAATCGCAAATACTTACACGAGGAAAGATACTTTCGATGCACAGCGAAGTAGAAACGTGTTTGAGGGAAACAAACTTGCGTTACGTTGAGCCAATCAGTGGTAAGGCTTCAAAGAAAAAAGGATAGCCGATTAGTGAAAAAGCTGATGCGGGATATGGCGAGAGACAACTGTATTATTATATGTATTATCCTTATCAACCATGCAGTACAAGCAGACTAATTTTACCCATTCAGTGCAGATAGTTACTGAAGGAACCAAGTCTTGTGAAGAACTGACAGAGGCGACGATCAACCTCCGCACAGCTTACCCATAGGCTCAGAAGACTTATGATAAGACTATCCAGCGACTCTAGTTTCTTGCACACCAGTATTGTTGCCAAAGCTAGAGACTTCATATTCGCGCGGACGTGAGAGCCGCAGTTCTTTCAAGCTCCACGCGGTTGACTTAACCTTGCTTGCGCCTGCTGGTCTATTGGGATAACTCCCAATACCAATAGCACAGTATGTTCCGAAACCGTGCGTTAGCTGCAAGCGATGCCTTAAATATGTGACTCCAGCTGGCCAGCTTATCACTCCGGGGTACCTTAACAACTTGGTGGCCTGGACTTTAAGGTGACACACTCCATCTTAAGGAAAACAGTTGGTACCCTTCATTTTGTCAATATGAAAAACTTTCTCTCTCGCTTAAAAACTTTAAATTTTTCTAGCGCTGGTACTAACACGCTTAAATTAAAGAGAAAAACACGCAATTTATTTTTACTTGAGCAAATTTCTCCACCAAACAAAAATCAAATATTTTTAGCATCATTTTGGCCAATTCTGAATAATTTGTTATAATGTTATACTGTTTTTTATAATGTTATATTGTATATATGTAAATATTTCCAAAAAAGCTGACAAATTATATGTATTATATGAAAAATATTATATGAAAAAATTAACTTCAAATTTAATTACAAAAATAAAATTATCAACAAAAGTCGAAGAAGACCAAAGAAGCATTAGAATAATAATTTAATATAATTGATCTTATATTAACTGGATTGCCATTTTAAATTAAGTCTTTTAATGATACTTGCAGTTTTATTAATTAGACTTAAGGGGGCAGGTACACTTAGAATTTTGAGAAAATCGATTTTATTTTCTTTGCATTTTCTAAAAGTTGCATATTTCAAGAGCATTCTCTGCAAATTTCAGACGAATCGGACAATTCTTTATGGAGACAAATAACTTTGAATGAAGTCGTCTCTATTGCATTAAGCGTTTTTCGCATGCTTTAAAAGCATTTTTCTCGAAACTATGTTTTCGAAGTCGGTGATCACTGTAACTGGAAAACGGCTTTATCGATCAGGATGAAATATTCCTCACTTATTTGATATGTAATTATCCTCCGGATGACGACGATATACTTTTTTTGAATAGCCGAAAATGTGAGTGAAATTTTGGTCAAAAATACAATTTTGAATTTCAACAAGCGCCATTTTTCGTTAAATCAAAATCTGCCAAAGTCCTTCGTCCATCCGGAGCACTATGTCATTAACTAATAATACCCGATTTTTTTTTTTTTGGATGATCCAGTGACAAGCTACAGTGATCACGGCAAAATAAGTTTTTTTTGGACCCCTCGAAAATTTACTCTATTTCGACTAATTTTCAGCCTTGTGCCTTAAAAAAATTACAATAGCTTCTACAAATATATTTCTTTCAAGTAAAAAAACACTTTTTATTAATTACTTAAGTGTGTGTCGAAAAAAAATCCGGAAAAAGAGCTTTTTCTGGACGTCTTTGAATTCTTTCTTTGAATTAAAACCATGTGGAGTTTCAAAACTGGTAGCCTTTTATAAACTTATGGTTTTTTAAAAACTTTTTCATATGATCAACTTATGTCTATAGTAAAGAAAAATTTGCATTCACTTCACGTTTTAACAATGTCCATTTCGATGGTTTATTTTTATTGCGAAATTTTCGCATCTAAAAAGCTTTGGAATTTTCAGTCATACTCAGGCGATTTCGTTGTTTTTTTTCTGAATTTATGTTAAACTACCATCATAAGAAAGCAGTATTTCTCAGTTCGTTTGCTGATCTGAATGCAAAAAGAGTCACTTCCAAAAAAAAAACCTTCAACTGCTCAGTGACTAATCAATTGCTAAAATCAAATGGCAGATTTCCATTTTCTGTGTAAACAATTTTCATTCAGAAAGATACAGCCTATACATGTTATTATTATTCCAATTCCACCAGGAATATTCTTCCAACAGTCTACTAAATTATCTAAATAGGTGTAATAATTTCTTCAAATAAATCACAGAAGGTTCGTTCTAAAATGGAAAGCTGTTTGAATGATTTTCATTATTCCCAGTTGCCAAGTGAATCTCAAGGCGGTCACAGATATCGAACATCAACCCACTTCTTAAATCGTCATTTGTATAAATTTACATTTAAACAAGCTCTAAGAAGCCCTATCCAAAGTGTGTACACAGATCCGTCAGGCCTGAGATCGAATTCAACTTTCTTTTGAGAGGGTACCATACCAAAACATTAGAGATACATTTAAGGGTTCCCCGAGCAAGCACGATTCGAATTAAGTTGAATTGCGGGTGTAATCGAAACTCTCGAAAAAACAGATCCTTTCGATGACTCTTGCCCTTTTTTAAAATTGTCGCATTCTATGAAAAAATAAAGGTACAATAACAACAGCTTCCACCATGAGTGAAATGTTTCAGAGGCAGAAAATAACTTGGAACGGAAAAATTGTTTTTACTGCAAAGTAACCGAACAATTTTTTCGGAGAGCTTTCTTTACTCGGCAGCAAACGACGAGTATTTTTTATAGTCGATGGACCTCACTAATTCAAATTGCGGTTTTGTGCTTTTTACGAAAAGTCAAGTGAGGATGAGAATTGAATTGAAGAAGTGACAAGGAGGCGGATCCATCGGACAACATACTGGCGAGGTGCAAACATTGTGTCATGTCACACCGCAGTTGGGATGATGTAAGCTTTTGCCATTGTTAGCATTGTAGGGTAGTGATTTGTTGACAAAGGAAACCGAAACGATTTCGTACCTGAGCTCAATTAAGTTTTGCCAAGTAATGTTGGTGTCACATTAAATTGGGAACATTGGTCCTTTTGGAAGCGTTGCATTTTCGAGTATTTTCAAATTCGTGCTTGGTGCTTTTTATGAGCTTGAATAGATTCAAAAATATTGATAACTTTAAAATTAAAAAATAAAATTGTTGGTCTAGTATTCAGCTCAATTAATTTTATGGGACATGATAGGTTTACTACGGGTTTTTAGCTAACTTCGCTCTTTGTGGTTACCTGAATTAAAACACGAATAAACTGAGTCGTGGAACATATTACTTCACGCTTGTACGCACTGATTGAGAATTTAAGCTCCTCGAACTTACAACCCTAAACTCGAAAAGGATTGCAAAGAGAAGCAAGGAAGTCTTTCATATCATATTTTAGAAAATTTAATACGCGTCGTTAGATTCTCCTCGACTGTAAATGTTTGATCGAGAATAGTTTTCGATGATACCGGTTTTCGAAGGAAATTGATTCAAAATATAAGTAAATGCATCGGCTAGAATTCCAATATCTAATACAGATAAGTGTCTTGAAATACTTCACAAAACACACAACCTTCAAAATTTCATTTAATTTTCCATCTAAATGTTCACAGAGAGAACGCGTATGTATGGTAAAAAATGCAACATAAATTCGCAAAAATGCAAAAATGTCACAAAATGATCCTCATGTCGTTATGTAGTATGAACGTTGACATTTATGCTCATATTTCACTTCAGGTAACTTCCCAAGGAAATTTTGTTTTATGTTGATTTTGTGCAACGTATTTTTCTCGACTATAGGAAAAAAGAAAGAAAGCAGTCAGTTGAAGTTGAATTATCATGAACTACAAATGATGTCGTCATGCAAACAAGGTTCACAAAATATAATATGTTTGCGTGGTTTCAAGAAAACTTTTCTTGGAAATTGACATAGAAAATGATACATAGTTGCTTAGGTACTTTGACTATCAATTTTAAATTTTAAATAATACTCAGAGAGTAACTGAAACTGCGAAAAATAGTACGAGGAAATAGAAGTTGTTCATTTTCTATTGACTCTGAGCTACTTGTGAATAAATTATTTTAGTAGTATATCAACAACGATAAGATATCAACAACGTTGAGAAAATTTTCATTACTACATATGCAGTAACCTGCCTGGTTAGATGACATCTGCGAAGGATTTTAATTGATAATACTGAAGATAAAGCAACGAAATAGCTACCACAAAGAGTTTTACCGAGTTGAGGCTCCGCCGTATAGAAAGCGGTCTGTCGCCGTGGGAAGCGATATTTGGCCGCCGCAATCTGGCGGTCTGGTTGTATGATGCAATGTTGCCTCAGCCCTGTCAGACCGAACGCGGTCTACCGAATTCTGCCAGTCTCTCTCACGGCGACAAGCGATCCGCTTGTACAAAATTACAGATTTTTCTAGTGACCGCCTAAAAATGAGTGGACAAACTGAATTATTCATCGAAAGGTATCGCGTCCTACCTATGTGGCATCCCCAAATCGCAGATCGCTACGACGAACGCTTGATCGCTTCCCGCCGCGACAGACCACTTTCCATGTGGCCAAGCCTGTGGAGTTTTGGACAAAAGACTTTGGAACTAAACATACTGCGATTAATAGAAAAAAATTAGACCCAAACCTTTGTTGAATTTTTTGATCATGGTATTACTTCGACGCTTTTTTCCGCTGCTGTACATAAATAAAACGTGTGATGAATGCGGACAATATAAAAGAATAGTCCCGTAACTCTACAGAGAGACGCTATTGGAATATTCTCAGAAGTAGAAACCCAAATCGACGCCGAGAAAGCACAAGATTATTTTTTTAACCAGACGATACAGGCAACAGTCAACAACCAGACGGTAGACTGGCAACGAACAGTCAAACACTTAGCACTTTTATGTGACAAAAGACTCTCAAGGACCACACATATAAAAGAGAAGAGACAAAATATTAATGGCACATGGCTTACTGCTAATTGCTTACGGAGATTGTCACCCATCATTTCCTGCGAACGAAGGAATAGCTACTTCGCGATCTTCGAGTACCTGAAGATCACCTTCAAATCATTCAAAAAAAAAATGCTCATCGGGAATCAATGGCGTTCCTAATGTTATCTTAAAACACCTGCCCGATACAGTCATCAGGCAGTACAATATGATGGAACAAAGGAAGAATTTTTTCGATCTAAATAAATAAATACGTTCAAAAGGCTAACCTGATCAGCAACAGTCAGTTTAGGTTTTGGGTAGGCCATTCGACTGTGCATGAAGTCACAAAAGTAGACTACGACATTTCTTGGTACGTCGACAATAAAGAATGTGTTGGCGCATATCTCATTGATATGGGGAAGGCATTCGATACGTTCTGGCTTTTTGGACTTAACTTCAAACTCCTCCAGCTTAAATTCCCCAAATACTTTGTGAGTATCATATAGAACATGATTTACGGAAAAAAACTTCGTCCTTTTAAACGACAAACGGAGCTTTGCCAGACCCTGCCAAGTCACTGATGGCCTCCATCAAGGCACCATCACAGCACCGCTACTTTTCGTCATTTACATCGTCGGCCTGTTTCCTTCCTTCGTCCCCAAATCGATAGATTGTTGCTTATGCTGATGATCTAATCCTCTTTACTACTAGTAGAAAAGCCAGTGTCAGTCAGATGGAGCTCCAGATCATGTTCAATAGAGTCCAGTTGTTTGCCAGTGCGTGAAAGATGAAAGTTAATCCACAGGAATGTCAGACCATCCTATTCTGGCCGTCACTGGAAGAGGTCAACAGAAATTTGAGGCAAAACTGAAAAGGCTTCCACCTTAAAGGTGGTGACGACAAAAACGATCCAGATTCTTGCCGTATCCCCTACAATACCTGAGTTAGATACTTGAGCGTATACCTAGACCAGCATCTGTACTACTTTACTAGCAACTGAATAAAACAAAGAGAGCCTAGATAGAAGAAACAAAGTTTGATCAGACCATCAGTTTGGTCAGCACTTATGGATGCTTGATCTGGTTCAACTTGAGTGCACAAAAGATGTAGGGAGGGAGAGTCATCAAACGGACATGTCTGAGTGCTTATAGGGAGCTTATAGAAAGGCAGAGACAAAAATCAGGAAATCTTTGACATTGTATTCCTCCTCAAGCTCGTACGTCATCAAATCGTCAGATCATCCACAGTCGATACAGAAAACGAATAAATACGGAACCCGTTCTTCTTAAACCCGCTTTGTTTTGAGCGAGAGAGTCACATCGGTTTCATTTCGCCCGAAACCTTCATATGCCTTGGTCAACAAGGTTTCATATCTTATCTAACGAAATTCCCATAACATATCTTGCTCCCCGACGACGACGTAGAGATTAACGACATGACATCCGATAAAATGCAGATTTTTGAAAAAGAGGACGATTCAAACCTGTTCAATAAATATAACTAGCAGTTTAGAGTACATCGATAGTAGTAATTAGGAAATAAATAAAGAAATTCGTGTAAATGCCCGCGGAGCCAATTCGAGGCCAACGAAATCTTAGGCTAAATTCATAATATTACGCAAATCCAAATAATCAAAATGTTTGTAACTTCGAGTACCCAGGTGGCTATTAAGTTCTGTATAAGTCAGCTTTAAGGATTTGGATCGTCGTATAATTATGAGAAAAAGAAAGCAATTTCAAAACTTAAACTATAATTACTCAACAGGCAGATTATATGTACGTCGCATACTGACATACTACATAATACTCCCATACTGAATGCCTTTTACCAGACGTGCAAGATAAATAAACACCAACTGCAGATTTACCAAAGTCTCGTTCTAAAGAAAATATTCAGAATTCAATGGTAGGTTTTAAAAATAACGTATGTTCGTAATACGGACATTTACAGAGAACTAAGTGTTGAGGCAGTAGACAACTATATACGCGAAAAAAACTGTATATCTGTTCAACAGAATATAAGAACATCCTAACCGTGCCACTAAACAATTGAAAAACATCATAGCTCGTCCTAACAAGTGATACTCAAGCCTCCGAAAGCTAACGGAATGAATTGAGAACTGCACTTAGTGGCATGTTTGAATTTGGGTAAGAAGTAAGTTGGGCTGAGGAAGTAACTCATTCAGAGCATTCAAAGCAGTAATTAGCATTCGAAATTTCTTTTAATGTTTGTAAGATATAGAGTTTGGATAGAAGGTTTAAGATTTTGATCAATAAACACTGAAGAAGAGGGCAAATTAAAATCGAAATGTTAATATCTGACTGTTAATAGCTTCTAAAGGAAGAATTTGACCTATAGTATAATATTTTGTTTTACACGTTAAGATTTGCTTACTCTGTGAATTTCGTTTTGATCAGATGACTGCAATGACTATGGGTAGAAAGATTTTTAGAGTTACCGCCCAAGAAAACTTAAAAATCTTACAAATTGAAACATTGTTTGCTTATTTAAACAACATGGTGATCATCATTTGAAAATTAAAAGGTGGCAGCTGTTTTTAAAAAACTATAAACATTTACGTAGCTCGCAGCCATAGCCTTATGTTGCAACCACAATTCTACCAGACTTGTTCTACACCTACTGTAATTTTATACTTATTGAATACCCGCATCAGAAATTATAAGGCAAAGTACTTTTATTTGGCTGACCGTTTTTTCACATATATCTGATTATCCGGTCATGAATTCTCACCGGACACAAATTTAGGGTGCTAAAAAAAGTAATTTGGTGAAGGGTTACCGTTTTCGTGCGATGAAGAATTATGAAAATTGCAGTTTGACATGAAGAGCCTAGCATAAAATTTGTCTATGGTTTGATTTTTTTCCTTAAAAATGAAAAAAAAAAAAATTTAGGAGGGTCGGCGGGTTGAAGGATTTAATATTGCGTGTCTGCCGTATCCAGGGCCATCTTTGCGCATGGGCACACTGGGCAAGTGCCCAGGGCCCCGTGATCAATGGGGCCCCTTATTTCCAGATCAACAACCGATAAGTATATTTATTTTATGAAAATTAAACTATAATTACCTGTCTATACTTAATAAGTATCGATCTGCTTTTATAGTAGTCTCATATACCTGGGGCCTAACACTGACAAATCATCTATCTACTTACTACTAGGTGATTTCCCTAAATTATTTGTGAATGAATAAACCAGTGATGCAATACCTTCACCAACAACTGTTTTAATTGAAAAACAGCAGTCGTCCGAACCAGAAAATACCGGCCCTGCCGATTATTTTAACGAAAATTTTACCGAAAAAATATGGCAAATCAGTAATTAGGTATTTCAATAAAGCATTATTTAATCGTAAATAAAAGAACAATGAAAGTGTTGAAAGAAAATGGTTGATGTATTCGCCTTCGAAGAAATCTATAATTTGTTTGTTTTTTGTTTTGTTTTCCCAACCTATGCTCTCCAAGTGGATGTATATTAAAAACACATTAATCAAATAATTTTACATCATGAAAATAGCCCTGCACCTAAGCAATCTATGATGTCCTATCTGTCACGAAGTAAAGCAGTTGGTATACTAGATACAGACTTGCTATGTCAATATAAAAAAGAAGGAAATAACTGCAAACGTGTACTTAAACGAGCTGTTGCAGTTGTAAAATGTTTGGCATCGAAAGGGCTTCCGTTTCGAGGAGACAATGAAATCCTTGGATCTCCCAACAGTAGAAATTATTCAGGATGTGTGAAGCTATGAAGTGAACTTGATGAATTTCTTGCAGATCATCAAAAAAAAATTGGGGATCCTGAAAGCAGATATTTTTTCATTTATCAGCGAATGTTTGTAATGGGTTTGTTGATGTATTGGAAAACAGGTCCTAAAAAAACTATAAAGGAAGTTAAATTAGCTAAATATTTTCCGATTAGCGTTGACAGCATGCCCGATCTGTCTCATACTGACCAGTTAACTTAAAGACCGTGTTCCAGTTGCAAGGTTCTTGGAATTTATACACATCAAAGAGCATAAATCAGAATATTTAGCGGAAACCAGCCTAAAATTTTTAGAGAATCATGACATACAAGTCAAGGATTGCACAGGGTAAATCTACGACAATGCTTCAAATATGTCAGGAAAGTATGTTGGTCTGCAAGTGAAAATCAAGGAGAAATAAAAATTTGCTACCTTTGTATCATGTACGGAACATTCTCTAAACTTGGTAGGCCTTCATGCCGCTGGGTGTGTACGAGAGGCAACAAGATTTTTTCCAAATGGTTCAGAAACTGTACAATTTTTTTCGGATTCCACCCACCGATGGAATACATTGACTGAATATTTAGGTTCAATAAAAGTTCTTAAAAGTTTTTCTGACACCAGATGATCTGCACGAGCTGATGCAGTAAGCGCCTTGCATCAAGGTCCTAAACAAAATATAGAAGCCTTGACGTCTGTCGCGGAGGATACAGAGCAGACAAAACAAGAAAATAGGTACGAAGCTCTTAGTTTGTCCAAAAAAATAGAAAACCTGATATTTATTTTACTGACAGAAATTCGGAACATCATATTGGAAAGAATAGACAAAACAATTACGAGTACTTATCTTCAGAAAAAACTATAACAATGGACGTTGCGATTAATTTGTTAACTTTACTAGGTGATTTTATTTTTAACGACACGGATAAGTTTGGTGACTGAATCGTGCGCCAAAGAGAAAAATTCGGAATGTGACAACAAAGACCTATTTCAAAGAATAAGAGGTAGAAGCTCACGACAGAAACTATTTGATGGCTCTGCGCAATCAACCCAACTAAATGGGAAAGAGAGATTCAAAGTAGAAACTTTTATTCCCATAATTGATACCCTGAGTGTTCATCTAAAACAGCGATTGAATTCTTACAAGGAAATAAATCATCGGCTTGGTTTTTTATCTCGCTTGAAAACTTTGAGTCCCAAGGAGCTGAGACGAAGTTGCACAGAAAACACTAAAATCTATCATAACGACGTTAGCGAGAAAGAGGTAGAACGTCTGCATTTAACAGAATACTTGACTAGTGAATATGAAGAAACTAATAATATTTCGGGAATATATCATCTTTTGAAAGAAGACAAAATTGAAGACACGTTTCCAAATGTAGAAATTGCATTGAGAATCTTTTTAAGCATGATGACAACTAACTGCAGTGAGGAAAGCTCCTCAAAATTGAAAAAAGGAAATAGAAAAAAACTGTAGCGCACCTGAACCGCTAGAAGCACTACTGTTCGAAGAACAGTCGAAGAATCGTGCAGATTTTGAGATTTACCACACGAGCTGCTTATTATAGCCAAACTGTTTCAAATGCCAGGTTTTACTTTGGTCTGATAACTCATATGGTGGAAAGGTTTCAGATATTACCAGTGGCATGAATTTCAAAGTTTATGAGAGCAACACTTGTTAATTATATTCGTTATCAGTTGCTTATTTCACAAACATTTTCAAAGCAGCATCTTATAAAATATCAATGAAGAAAATGCTCCGTACCTGCAACACTGTAACTGAAGTTGGTGTTTGGGACTGCGATCCGAAAAATTTGCAGAACTTTGGGAATTGAAACATCGGTTATTTATTTTCATTGTAAATGTTTTCGGTATGAATACTAACTGTAAGCATTTATTGATACAAAAGTAGCACAACCGACTCGTCCTGGCAACCTTTTGCCAGTATCAAAGCCAAGAATATATCACATCTGCTTCACGTTGTTATATTACATTCGAAGTTATAGGAGAATAAAGAAACTTGGGGTTACCTGCAGCAAGTTTTTTCTAATAATCGAAAGCTTAATATTTGCTGTTTATTGTCACTACAATATCATTACCAATTGAAAATGCTACGATAAAACCGCTTAGAAAAGATATTGCAATTAAACACAAAACCAACAATAGCTGGCAACCCTATCATGGCTTTTGAACCAAATTTGGCCTGAATAATGTCTATAATAGGTTCCATTAATTGTATGAAATTTGTATTGATTTCATGACTGCACTGGAAGTTATAGGGCAACAAGTTTTATTTTCCTGAGTGAATTTTCAAAACCAAAGACACAAAAATTATCATAGCTGGCAGCACCAATCGAAATTTCACCAAACAGAGTTTAGAGTAAGGTTCAGCTACTGTGTCAATTTCATGAAAATCTGGTTTGAACGTGCAGATAAAGCATAAGATTTGTATACAGATTGGTTTTATTGTAAAAAACGCACATTTTTTAGGATATTCGATGGTTTGAATGTTTTCACTTCCAAATTTTTATTTTTTCAAATTTAAGACACCAAAATTATCATAGCTGGCAGCTCCAACCGAATTGTTCAATCAATTTTCTACGAAACGTGGTTTAAAGTAAAGTCCAGCTTTTGTGTGAATTTCGTCAAAATCGAATGATTCAATCAGAATTTATGGGGCTAAAAGCAGTTATCTTTTTTTAGTGATTTTTCAAGATGGCACCACTGGCACAGAATCACCCGCATTTCAAAATCACTTCTGTCAGACCTGGTCCTATTTAGGACTAATACATTCTGCAAATTTAAAAAAATAAATATCTTGCCCCGCGATAATAAATGTCTTGCTCCGCGAAAAATAAATGTCTTGCCCCGCGAAAAATAAATTTCTTGCCCCGCGAAAAATAAATGTCTTGCTCCGCGAAAAATAAAATTCTTGCCCCGCGAAAAATAAATATCTTGCCCCGCGAAAAATAAATGTCTTGCCCCGCGAAACATAAATTTCTTGCCCCGCGAAAAATAAATGTCTTGCACCGCGAAAAATAAATGTCTTGCCCCGCGAAAAATAAATGTCTTGCCCCGCGACCATGGGGCTAAAAGCAGTTATCTTTTTTAGTGATTTTTCAAGATGGCACCACTGGCACAGAATCACCCGCATTTCAAAATCACTTCTATCAGACCTGGTCCTATTTAGGACCAATACATTCTGCAAATTTAAAAAAATAAATATCTTGCCCCGCGATAATAAATGTCTTGCTCCGCGAAAAATAAATGTCTTGCCCCGCGAAAAATAAATTTCTTGCCCCGCGAAAAATAAATGTCTTGCCCCGCGAAAAATAAATTTCTTGCCCCGCGAAAAATAAATGTCTTGCCCCGCGAAAAATAAATATCTTGCCCCGCGAAAAATAAATGTCTTGCCCCGCGATAATAAATATCTTGCCCCGCGAAAAATAAATGTCTTGCCCCGCGAAAAATAAATTTCTTGCCCCGCGAAAAGTAAATGTCTTGCCCCGCGAAAAATAAATGTCTTGCCCCGCGAAAAATAAATTTCTTGCCCCGCGAAAAATAAATGTCTTGCCCCGCGAAAAATAAATTTCTTGCCCCGCGAAAAATAAATTTCTTGCCCCGCGAAAAATAAATTTCTTGCCCCGCGAAAAATAAATTTCTTGCCCCGCGAAAAATAAATGCCTTGCCCCGCGAAAAATAAATGTCTTGCCCCGCGAAAAATAAATTTCTTGCCCCGCGAAAAATAAATGTCTTGCCCCGCGAAAAATAAATGTCTTGCCCCGCGAAAAATAAATGTCTTGCCCCGCGAAAAATAAATTTCTTGCCCCGCGAAAAATAAATGTCTTGCCCCGCGAAAAATAAATGTCTTGCCCCGCGATAATAAATGTCTTGCCCCGCGAAAAATAAATTTCTTGCCCCGCGAAAAGTAAATGTCTTGCCCCGCGAAAAATAAATGTCTTGCCCCGCGAAAAATAAATGTCTTGCCCCGCGATAATAAATGTCTTGCCCCGCGAAAAATAAATTTCTTGCTCCGCGAAAAATAAATGTCTTGCCCCGCGAAAAATAAATATCTTGCCCCGCGAAAAATTAATGTCTTGCCCCACGATAATAAATGTCTTGCCCCGCGAAAAATAAATGTCTTGTATATGTAATATTAAATTAGATATATGTAAAATGTTATTAAATACAATGTATTTACTGATAAAAAATACAAATAATTCAAAGCTGAAGGTTTCACGGTTGACCTTGCATTACACTACATATGGCTGAGTGCTGCGCGCTTACCGCCTTCTATTGGAAAAACGGTTGAGTGCATGACAAAATGATTTAAATAAAATTTGTCGCAAATTTTATGTTCTACAATTTTTATCCGATGTGTTAACATCATTGGAGCAATTCTGCTTATCGGATCGTGAGTTTCCGTGAACAGAACTTTTTGATGCTAAAAATATAGGTAAATTGGGCAAGGGTTACCAGGTGTGCCCGTTATACCATATAACATTTTTTTTGCCTATGTAAACAAAGCACAAGATTTACATATGAGTGGCTTTTTTTTGAAGAAGCGGCATTTTTTCAAGAGAGACGATGATTTGGAGGTTTTCACTTTCAGTGCCTACTTTAGCTATAGGATTGCCAGCACGCTCATCAACAACTAAATAATGCCAATATGTCCTCAAAATTTCGTAATGATTGAATAGCGCTGTCAAAAGTTATCGCAATTTAAAAATTTTCAAATTTTCCCGTTCTCTTTTTAGGCACCCAGCGCACACATGGGGTTAAAAAATTCCAAAACATTATCCGATTCATATGTAAAACACGTTCGAAATTTATTTCGTCAACTTAATTTTTGCAAAAACTATTTGTGTACGGAATAATAGGTATATTAAAAATTTCACTAAAATGGCCGCCGGCGCCAAAGAGTTAAAGATTATTAACTTTTTGAGAGATTTGGCACTATTCTGCATATACACCAATATATCCTGAAAGTTTCAGCTCAATCGGATAGCGCGTTCCTGAGATTATCTCACTGAAATTTTTTGATATATATATATATATATATATATATATATATATATATATATGTATATATATATATATATATATATAAGTATATATATATATATATATATATATATATATATATATTTATATATATATATATTTATATATATATAAATATATATATATAGGTTAGTAAAGAGGGCTGCCGGGAAACGCGGCTTGCATTAGGCCACCAGTTTGGGCCCATTTGCCACCCTCCGCTGGCTATTTAGAGCTGCCAAGTGACCGCTTCGCCAAACTGGATCAGCTGACTCAGCGTGACGGTACCAGCCACCTCTGCTAACCCTTGAAAGTGGTATGCACCAAAAATTTTGAGGCGTTTATTATTTAGGGCCGGACAATCGCAGAGAGTATGCTCGATGGTGTCCTCTTCCATCTCGCACCTCTTGCATAAACTGCTGGATGTCAGTCCCATTTTCTTCGCATGAGATGCGGTAAGGCAGTGCCCTGTGAGCAAGCCAACCGTGGTTCTCAAGCAGTTCCTGCTGAGCTTGAGCAGCTTCCTGCTTTTGCTTGGATCAGGTGATGGCCATAATGTCCTGGCCACCCTGCAGTCCAGCCTGTTTTCCCATTCGGACTTTAGTTTGGCCCATATGGCGGCATCAAGTTTGTTTGTGGCGTCCGCGATTGACCGAGGTACAGTGATGCAGGGGCAGTTGCTAGCTCCTGAACCTTTCCTCGCCAATTCATCAGCTTTTTCGTTGCCTATGACCCCACCATGCCCTGGCACCCACATAATCCGGATAGGAATATGCCTTGCCTTTTCATTGAGAGCCACTCTGCAAGCGTTAACAGTTTTTGAAGAACATCTGTAAGACGCAAGAGCGAGAATGGCTGCCCTACTGTCGACGCAAATGGTCATTGGTCTGGTTGATATTCCACTAATGGACTCAACTGCCATGCGTATAGCATGTAATTCAGACTGAAAGACGGTAGTATGATCCGACAGTCTACACCACAGGTTAAGGCTCAAATCCGTAGAAAATACGACCGAGCCAACTCCTGTGTCCGTCTTTGACCCGTCCGTGTAAATCCAGGTGCCCCTATCGGTGGTAGCTTCCTTTTTCTTCCAGTCTGTTCTTGTGGGTATCTTGACCTGGAAATTCCTGCCAAGATGTATTATTTTGCTCATGTGGTCCGTGTCTTCTGCAACGAGTCCGAATCTTTTGCGGCATTCTATAAGAATACCGCTGTGATCCCACTGATTTGAATCGTTCCACATGCCAGAACTTTTAGCGCGTATCGCCGCTAAGCTTGCGCTTCTAAAGATGAATCGATCTAGGGGCATGAGTCCCAAAATCATTTCCAACCCAGCCGTTGGGGCGGTTCTTAAAGCACCCGTAATACATATGCAAACTAACCTTTGCAGTGTTGTTAGCTCCTTGATATTAGTTTTACTCTCCGCTGCTTTCCACCACACGACCGCTCCATACACAAAAATCGGCCTGACTACACATGTGAATATGTAATAGGCCGCCCTAGGTTTAAGACCCCAGGTATTGGAGTAGGTGGACCAGCAAGCGAAAAGTGCTGCGCGGGCCTTACCAATTCTGTGCTTCACGTTAGCCCCCCAGTTCAGTTTCCTGTCTAGTATAAGGCCCAAATATTTAACACTATCAGCAAGCTCCAATGTTATTCCGTTGAGGTTAGGCGTGGCAATAGCCGGTACCCTGTGTTTCTTTGTGAAGAGCATAAGTTCGGTTTTTGTCGGGTTTGCCCTAAGACCGACTTTTCTGGCCCAGATTTGGCCCAGAATATGGTCCAGCGCCGATTGCATAAGGTCCGACAAAGTTTGTGGGAACGCACCCCTCACAAGTACCACAATGTCATCGGCATACGCCACTACCTCAAAGCCACTGGCCCTTAACTTCTCCAGTATTTCGTTGACTGTCAGGATCCAGAAAAGGGGAGATATAATCCCTCCTTGTGGTGTTCCGGTACCGACTGTTCTTTCCGCTTTGGCCTCCAAAAAGGTAGCCTCAATCCGCCTGCTCTTGAGCAAGTCAGATGCCCAGGTCGCCAGGGTTTTATCCACTCCATATCGAGCCAAGGCATCAATGATACTCGCGACAGTGACATTATTGAAGGCCCCTTCAATGTATAAGAAGGCTGCCAACGTGAATTCCTTCTGCCGTAAGGATTTTTCTATTGTACCGACAACTTTGTGTAATGCCGCATCTATTGATCTGCCCGCTAGATACGCGTGTTGATCAACACAGAGTCTCGCGACATCAATCGAGCTTTTGATATGCAGATCAACAAGCCTCTCTAGTGTTTTGAGCAGAAACGATGTTAAGCTGATTGGTCTAAAGTCCTTCACGTAATGATGATTCACCCTACCAGGTTTCGGAATGAAGACCACTCTAGCTTTTGTCCATTGCTCGGGTACTACCCCGAGGCGGAGGCATGCGGTAAAAATACGCTGCAGAATGGGAATGATGGCCTTATCTGCTTTTTGAAGCATGATAGGTGATATCTCATCAATCCGTGTAGCTTTGTAAGGTCGGAATGTGCCAATAGCCCATTCAATCTTGACCTCGTCCACTACTTCCTTGATCAGTCGCTCAGACGCCCGGTGGGTTCCACGAAGTATGTCACTACGCGGTGTCACGCAGGCTGGTTCTGGAAAGTGAGTTTGCAGTAGCAAGTCCAGGCACTCTTTCGGGTCCTCCACCCAATCCTCGTTTTCCCTTCGCAAGAGCGTAGGTACGCCGGGGGTTACGCTTAGAACCTTCCTGATTCTGGCAGCCTCTGTACCTCCTTCAATGTTCTCACAGAATTCCCTCCATGAGTCACGCTTGGCTTTTGACAGACCCCGTTTCCGGAACGCCTTGCGGTGTTAAACGCCCTTCGTGTGCGACCTCTAGCCTCTGTGAGTTCGCCATTCCACCACAAGGTAGCGTTCTTCCTTACGGGCTTTTCCGGACACACGTCTTTGAAATCTGACACTAAGATTCCCGTTAATCGGTTCACCTGCTCGTTAAGCCGTCCTGGACTCGTCAGTTCCAGATCGTCTAGTGCTCTGAGGTGTCTATTTGTTTTCCTTGAGTAAACTTCCCATTGTGCTGTATATATATATATATACATATATATATATATATATATATATATATATATATATATATATATATATATATATATATATATATATATATATATATATATATATATATATATATATATATATATATATATATATATATATATATATATATATATGGAAATATGAATTTTTGGCCGAATCGATTTTAATTCTAATGTTCTTCGAATCATCAGCTTGCCCCTGATGTACACAGAATTTGATGCGCTCAAAGATATAGGCTTTGATGAAGTGATCAATTATTTTGCTTGTATAAAATCTAGCAAGTACTCCTTCAACCAGCATAGACTTTTTAATTACTAAAGCGTATAATGACTGAAGAATTACTTTTCCGGACTATAATTACCTATTAATTTAATGTTACTTTGATTATATAAAAATAACAGATAAATATATCAAGGATTTTGCTTACCTGCTCCTGCTCTTTTCTATTGCCTGGTGTTAACAACCCTCTGACTTAAGGGCCACATTTATTTTAAACTGCCCAGGGCCCCACAGTGATTTAAGACGGCTCTGGCCGTATCAACGAGGTAATCCGCATATTAATCAAACACTACACAAGCTAGATTCTTAAACACAATGTGTCCTGCAAATTTCGTGATCGGACGACTCTATCAAAAGTAATCGCAATTCGATATTTTGCAAAATTCCTTTGCCTACTTTCAGGCACTTAGCGCCCACATGGACCTAAACATTTCAAAAACACTATCATAACCAAGCTTAGAACATGATCAACTTTCGTTTTGCATGCTTGTTTTTCCGGAAAAATTGCTTTCGATGGAAATATAAGGTTACCTGAAAATCCGCTAAAATTCCCGCCGTCGCCAAACACTTCAAAATATCCTTGTCAAAATAAAACAATCAAATAACTTTCGATATAAAGCAATCAAATAACTTTCAAAAATTTAAATTTGATCGGATTGCGCAGTCGTGAGATAATTTCACACACATTTCTTGTTGGTATATAGATATATGTATATGTACATATATATATATATATATATATATATATATATATATATATATATATATATATATAAATAAATATATATATATATATGTATGTATATATATATATATATATATATATATATATATATATATATATATATATATATATATATATATATATATATATATATATATATATATACAGACTAGTTAGACTAGTTAGAAAACCAACAAGACCAGGTATTAACCCTGACAACGTCAGAGACAACGCCATTCTCTTCCAAGAAATGCTAAATTCCAAAATGCGTAATAAAGACGCAACGCACCTCTCAAAAAACATCTTGAAGTGTGCCGAAGAAGTAGGTGGGCCAAGCGTAGACAGTAAGCATCGCAAGCTCTCAAACGAGATAAAGGCCTTGCTCAGAAAACGTAGGGAAAGGAAGTTATCCTCGAACATCCAAAGGATTGAATACATTGAAACCTGCAAAACAATCAGAAAGAAGATAACAGAAGATGTAAGGAAATACAACGAAAAATTAGAAGAGAGCGCCATCGAAAGTAATAAAAGCATCAAAAAGGCGAAGAGAGCACTAGTGATTGGTAGAAATCAAGTGATTGCTATGCAACCCGAAAATGAAATGGTAACCGATAGGAAGTAAATACTAGAGATTATAACCAATTTCTATCAAGATCTCTACAAAGCCCCCGAAACAAGCCATACAATAACAGTGACTATAAAAGCAGCACCTGAAGAATATGTCCCAGAAGTTCTCATTGATGCAGTGGAAGCAAATGTGGAAACAAATGAAAAATGACAAAGCAGCTGGCAACGATGGCATCACTGCGAATTATTGAAACACGCAGGCAAGAAAACATGAAGATTCTGGCGGACGTATTCACAAGCTACTTCAGAACAAGGCAAATTCCTGACCAGTGGAACAGCGCCAACATAATTCTGATCCACAAGAAGAAACTATAGGCTGATAAGTCTACTCCCTGCGTTCTACAAAGTATTCACTAAAATCATGAATAACAGAATACAATCAGCCCTAGACACAGAACAGCAACGAGAACAGGCAGGCTTCAGAACTGGCTTTAGTACCATAGACCTTATTCACACTCTGAAAGAAATCATGAGCAGAGCGAATGAGTATGAACTCCCCCTCGCTCTGGCGTACATTGACTTTGAGAAAGCCTTTGACTCAATATACCCCGAGGCAATAATAAGAGCAATTCTAAACCAAGGTATCGAGAAACCATACGTAGAAACACTGACCAGCATCTATAGGAACGCCAAAGCGAAAGTCAAAGTGTTCGATGACACGCCAGAGTTTCCCACACAAAGAGGTGCTAGACAGGGGACACCATATCGCCAAGACTCTTCAACGCTACCCTGGAAGAAATCATTCGAGGCCTAGCATGGGACAATAAAGGCTAAATCATAGATGGAGAACGGCTAAATCACCTACGATTCGCAGATGACATAGTCCTACCAAAATCAGGGGGAATTACAAACACTACTCGAAGATCTAAGCTCAGTTAGTGAGACAGCAGGACTGAGAATGAACCTAAAAAAACATGTACAACGAATTCCTAACGAGCGGCCAGGATAGAATATATATATTAATAACACAGATTTCGAAGTGGTAGACGAATATGTGTATCTGGTCAAAACAATAAGCAACTCAGAATCTCTATTACCCGAAATAAACAAAAGAACCAAACTAGCGTGGAGTGCGTTTGAGAAAAACTCGATAATCTTCAAATCAAAAATGAAATCCCACCTAAAGAAGAAAGCGTTTGATGGATGCATTCTGCCAATCATGATCTATGGCTGTGAAACATGGACTCTGACAGCAGATACCACAAGAAGCTTCAGGTTGTCCAAAGATCAATGGAGAGATGCATGTTGGGCATCACATGAAAAGGCAGGAAAATACTTAATTGGATAAGAACAAAAACACAGGCAACTGATATGATTAATAGAATCAGAAGTCTCAAATGGCGATGGGCCGGGCATTTGGCAAAAACATCGGACAATAAATGGACCACAAAAGTCATGAATTGTTACCCAAGGAAAGTCAAAAGTCGAAGACGACGCCCGACACTAAGATGGGTCCATGACATAAAAAAGCTAGCCGGCATAACCTGGACACGTATAGTCAAAAATAGACAATAATGGAGGGAAATGAGAAGCCACCCGTCATTATTGTCTTTTTCTACATGATTCGTATGCATGATATATATATATATATATATATATATATATATATATATATATATATATATATATATATATATATATATATATATATATATATATATATATATATATATGTATATATATAAAGATATATAAATTTTTGGGTAAAGTCAGTCTAGTACTAATGTTCTACGAAAATCATGAGACTATGATTTGAAGGATTTTCTCACGTGATTTTTGCAATGTTGCCTGGCTGATCAGTCACCAAAAATCTCAAAGATCCATTTTTAGAAATCGTTAATATGTTCTGGAAATTTCGTAAGTTATCACAATCCAAAATTTGAAAAATATTCTGTATCTACTGTGTCTACTACTGTGTCTACTACTGTGTCTACTCCCAGCGCCCACGAAGGGTTAAAAACTTCGACAACGTTATGATAGACAAGCTGTAAACATTACTAGCTATCATTTCGTATCCTTTTTCTTTCCAAATTTCTTATTTCCATAGAAACACAGAAGTACCTTATAAATCACTTAAATTCCCAACGCAGACAAAGGGTTAATATTATGTTAATTTGATCTTGATCCCAACCAACTTCTTATTCTTATACATCAATATGTCCTGAAAATTTCAGCTCGAACGGTTAACGCAATCATGAGTGACACTCACTGAATCTTTGTGGTGATATATTGAATTACTTCGACTTGCGCAGAAAAAAGCAATGGGGGCTTTAAACTAATTGGGCTTAAGTTTATTCTCCTGTTAACAGGTTAAGTGAAAAATGGTAAATTGATTTTTCAATGAAATATTATACATTTTCTGGTTATGTTTTTATTAATTTATTTTTAATACGAATATAGTACAAAGTTTGTTTCACCTCGGTTTATTTGAGGAAATGGTGGAAGGCTGCTATTCTAACTTAATTAAGCTCCATGAAAAGATGTCATTATTTTGTTTCCGTTTTCCCTTAGTTCTAATTTGATTGACTGCGTCCATGAAAATCGTGTGACAGCAAGCGCAGTGACCTGACCTAAAAAAAAGTGACACCAATAATAAGCTAGGGCTTTCAATTATCCCTAGGCCACCAGACACGCCTGATTCCCATTGTGATGACTACTGAAAACTTTTTTTTTGCAACGATTCCCAGAAAATTAAGTGCAGAGCTTGCTTCTAATTCATTGCTAAAGGGGATGTAATTAAGACAAGCAACATAAGTTTGATTTCATACTGATGTTAAGAAATTCGTTTCGAGTGAAAAACATCAAATAACATTAGTAATGTTGTTGATGTTTTTCACTCGAAACGAATTTTGTTTCATGAAATCTCTTTTCAATGGCCATATGCTTTTATTGAACGAAAGGAGTTTAGTCAAAATATTTAACAGCTGCATGTTACTTCGAAAATATGACAACAGTTTGTCTAGAAATCATAATAAAGGAAACAAAGGCAAACAAAAAATTAAGGCGGTTGAGATTTTTTTTGACAGATCTGTTTTCAGACAGATACGAAATTAAACTCACAAGAACCATAATTTAATCTCACTGTAACAATTCATATGCAAGCATTTATATGTAGCCAATTTCACAAAAGTGACATACCTTTTTGCTAATAGATACTGCAGAAGTGCTTAGTCTAATTTTTCAAAATACTGATCTTGTTGTTTTGAAAACTATTTTTTTTACAAATCGACGAATATATGCCATAGCTTATTTGCGCTGAAAGTTTACGTCAGCATGGAAACTTTGAATTCTTGTACACAAAACTTTCTTCAGTGCTGGAGATTCGTTCATTATTGATTACTTTTCAGCACTTTTATGCAATGTAATAGAACATTCTACGACAACTATCAATATAACATTGCAATCTAGCACCACTAGCACCATACCAAATCAGGACAAAGAACACTAAAACACTTACCTTAAGAGTCACTCCACCTAGATCGTATTCCCTATTGTACAGGTCCTCGACGGTTGCTCGATATTTATCCGAGTACGTCTTTGAGAGAAAACGTTTAAGGATACAACTTTTCCCTACACCGGCGCCACCAAGTATCACTAACCGAATTCTTTCGAAGTCTCCCATATTTCACTCTTCGTTCTATTTCCTATTCAACTTTCTCTTGACACAGCCAGTTCTTGTACTTGCCAAAGGAGCACGGTTTCTTACTTTGGAAGCGTCGTCAGTCTCGAAAGTATTATTTTTATTGTCTTGACCGGTAAACTTCGAGGATTCTGTTTACAGCGCCGGGGTGTCGTTGCTTGCTTTCTGAGACAATCTGTTTTTAGTATTTTCGTGCGAAAGCTTTTCACGTTGCAGCAACAGCTAATAATAATGCCATGGCTGCTGCTGGTCACTTAATTAATCTGTTCCGAAGGACTCTGTTCTATGAAACGATGAAAAGAGCAACGGCGACGACAACATAAATGTAAACCGAAATAATTGGTACGTTTCTGTGTTTCTCAATACGTAATTAGGTGCTTTGATGTGCTTTGAGTTTGGATGTTTTACTTTTTCAATCATTGGTTGACATTTTTAAACGCAATCTTCAGTCCTCGGGCTGCGTTTAGTCTCTGTAATTAAAAAGTTTTAAGAAGAATTATTCGAAGTCTGCAAGCACATTAAACTTAATTTTACGATTAAATTTGTCCACGAACAATGAATACAGCATTAACAGGTAACGGTATGTTTAGAGAAGGTATATATAAATTGTAATGGCTACTATTGCGTTGTTTTAGTGAATAAGTATTGACTCGACACAAAGCAAAATATATGATAGCGAGGAAAATGGATCCACATTTGATTAATTGGAAAAAATATTTTGATTTTACCAATCAAACTCATGGCAAAGATAAAATCATATGTGAGATCTATGACTAAGAAACAATTTTTTTAAAGTTTTCTCTGCAGATTTTTCTCGACCAAAAAAAATCGAAACTCGACGCGAAATTACTCTTTCATTTATACATTAACCTCAATGTATAAGCAAACGTGCACTTGAATAGAACATCAAATGAAAATATTCAAAGCCAATTTATGCTCATCTATCCTATGCCCATCCCGATTCTATCGTAAAATTTCCGGAAATTCAATTTTTCTTGATTTAATTTTTTCTTGTCTTCATGGTTCCGGCATTTCGACCTTCATCAATTTTTAATTAAGTAAGTGATTCAAACGAGAAATTTACTGTGAGTCCTTACAAAAAAAGCTACAGACCTTCGGACTGGAGAGCTGTCAGGACAAAGAAAAAGACCATTCGACAATCATTTGGTCAACACCGACAGCATCAATAATGATTGGATCATTGATTCTGAGAAATTCACGTTAAAATCAAACTGGATCCATAAAAAACATGCTATCACCAAGTATTTTACAAGTCATAGCAAAAAATGCGTTCATTCTATCAAACTTAATTAAAATCCTTGCCATTTGTTCATCAGAAATATATCTAGCATCGTTACACCGACCAGTGAACTGAAAGGACGAGTCTTTTCGAAATGGAAGAAGATAACAATAAGTGGGGCAGGAAGCAGGACCTACAGCTTGCGAATTGTAAAATTTTCCCATGGCAGTTTGTCCTTAGTTGCTAAGAAACAGAGTTTATTGCGTTTTAGATGAAACTGAGCTGTAAGTGTCATTTGGTTTGATATACATATTTCATCTTAGCTGCAATGTCACAATTGAGCGAATGAGCATTGTTGCAAAGTAATAAAGTAATGCAAAAAAGTGGCAACTTCGTTTTCGAGAATTTTCAATTTTCTCGTCCACTTTTTCGAAATAAGTTGATTATGTTGAATACTGATGACGGCAAATGACGTTTTTTCAAACTGCGGACACTTATTCTCCGGATTGGCCGAACCGATTTAAATCAAATTTAGTGCACTACCTTATTCACTATCTTCTGTGATAATCTGCCACAATGTAGGCCAAAAATTAACCCAAAAAAATTTGGCAATCGAAACAAAGTGAAAAAAAAACGATTTTTCCAAAAATATTTTCAAGCAACCGCCATTTTTTGATAATTTTTTTTTTTGTAAATATTGTGGTAGATTACCACGTAAGAAATATTCCTCTTTAGAATGCGGTTTGATTTTTTTTGTTTCAGATTCTTCATTTCTAAAATTATCTGTCCGCAGTATGATGAAGCACTTTTCGAGACATCAACTTTGACGCCCTCTAGAAATAAGTAGAAAAATGAAAAAAATAAAATAATATTTATTTTTGTCATCTTCAAAACGTGTATTTTACACATGCAAATTTTAAAATATATACATAATAGAGGAGGTGAAAAAAAATATTGAAAATTAGGCTGTTTTTAGCATTCTAACCGGTACTACCCCCTTAAATCGAAAATATCACATTTTTTTTAGTGTGTGTGTGTGTTTTGTTGCGATATTTAAGCTTTTCAGCTGTTTAATTCATAGCTACCAGCTCTTGTGGTGAACAGACGTAATTCAATTTCTATTATGCTATATCGGTTTTCAATTTTACAGTACGTTTTCTCAGGTTTTAATGTTTGAAAGATAGCCGAAAAATCAAATCAATCATTTACTAGCGATTTTTCGAAAACGCCAGAGATCGTCTTCTCTTGATGAGGACGAAACTCGTTCGAAAAGCAAACTAAAAATAGTGGTTGCGCAATGACCTTCAACAGGAAGAATAATAAAAATAATAACAAATAAAAAACTCGACTCACGCCCACCCTAGCTGCGAAATTTTACCACCAAAAGGCAAATAGGTGGTAGCAGCGATCAACAATTGCAGAAAAACACACAAAAGTATACAAAAAATACACGAGAAGCCAGCTCATTTAAGAAAAACGAAGAAGCGCCTATGGGGGCATGCAGTGGCGTGCATAAACAATTTGCACCGGGTAGGCAGTCACATACTCTTAGAAGTAAACATAACAATCAAACGAAAAATTAGAATTTAATTCAAAATATATTTTATTGAAAATGTTTTTTTAAATTTTAAATATTTGTATTTATGTTATTCTTAGTTATTCTTAGTCTAACTTAAAGTTCAATTAACAAAGAAAATTTAACTATTTTTGCCTGCTGCTTCTTTTGGTGTTCTTTTTTTATATTTTTCCGGCCCAACGTTTATTTATTATGCACTAATGGTATTACTTAGCCTGTACCGCAGCTACACCGATTTTCCATGTATTTTATTTTCTTGCCCGATATTTACATTTCGAGGATAATCTGCTGTCTGCTTCAGTGTCTATCGGTCTATTCAGTGTCATTCTACATATTTTTTGTGCTGGCGAATATAATACACGGTAAACAAAAAAAAAACGGTTAGTGTGTTTGCAGGCATTCAGTCAAGTAAATTTATCATCATACTTGTGATTAAACTGATGAATAGCATTCCTTTTTTTTTAGTTAAATCTAACTCTGGCGTCATTTGGCCTGCTGAGACAATTCGATATTTGTTTCCGAATGAAAGGATTAAGAGCCTAAATTCCATCAACTTTGATGCGCATACGCTTTCACACAAACGACACACTGATGCTGAAAACTCTGAGTTTTAGTACACTTCATTTATTTGTTGATTTAATTTTCTCAATGTATAATAACTTTTATTATATTATAACCGTTGTCATGCAGTGCAAATACGCTCTACTCAAGAACTAATGAGATAGCAATGTTACTCAAAACTTTAAAGGTATGGCTGTCATTTTAAAAAATTGGCAAACATTGCCCAAATTTTGGTACTCAAAGTAGAATTTTCCTATCGAAATTCTAAATCTCGAGAAAAAATGGGCGACTTTTTTATTTATAATCAAGGAAACTATAATTTTTAAAATTTCCTATCTGAGACTATGTACAAAAATAATACTAAAACTTGACTAATATACAAAGCTAACACTCACATTTTATATCAAAAATAGATTTATATTATACAAGTATTTCTGCTGGCAGCTCCCTCGCATAATGAAAACTTTGCCTGTGCAGTGTGGCTGTTCACTTGTCAGCACCGTCGTGCACTTGTGCTGCATAGCTGCAAATTACTTCTCCTTGCACAGCGAGCGTTGATGTTATGCAGCGATGGTATCATTTCTCCTGAAATTCATGAAGGCAGGCATGCCTTTGGCTCATATAAAATAGTACTACATCTTACACATACTGTTGTAGCTGAGAGCAGTTGGGCGTAGTGTATTGATACGAAATTCATGTGAAGGTGTGCGTAAGGTAAAGGCAGTGAGGCTGCATGCCTTCCAACGCTCATATTTGGGTATTTTTTGTTCTTATTTTGCTGGACTATGCTTGCGAAATCGAAAATGAGGAAATTAGAGCATGAAATATAGGTAGTTGCCAGATACACGTAATTATTTTCAATTCATTTTTCAATTTTGAACCAAAATTTTAGAATTGGATTGTAGATAGATATATTAGTAAAATAAATATATCGAAACAGAAAAGCAAAACAGCAGGGTAGGCAGTGCTTTTGTGCCTATATGAAGTGCACGCCCCTGGGGGCATGTAGTCAAGTTTAGCCGCCGTCCAGTAAAAACACTTCGTGACAAAAAAAATATCTTGGTTCCGTTCGCTGCTTTAACTGACAGACGCTTGGTCATGGTGCTAAAGATCAGCCCCGGATCTTAAATTTTTTCAAGACGGGGCAAAAACTGAAAAATGCCGCCCCACCCACCAATATTTTTACCTTTATCGTCATCATCATTTCAGCCATAAGACGCGCACTGATGGACACAGGTCTCCCCCATAGAACGCCACAACGACGGGTCTAGCACTGCTCTTTCTCTGTAAAGCATACATATGTTTTTTCCAAAAATACATGAACTTGTCGGACATCTATTTTAATTAGGATAGGACAGGATAGGGTCTGAAATAAAATGTGAGATTAAAGGTAATTATTATGTTGCACATTGAAGTTCTAGATTTAATCTTCGAGGATTTTGTTCTTCAAACAAATCTATGGTATTGTCATAATTAATCACATGATCAGTTTGATTTTGTATTGCTAATATTGCGAGACTCGACAAACGTTCCTGGCTCGTCGACGATTGTAGATAATTTTCAATAAATTTAAGTTTGCCAAAACTTCGCTCACAGCTTGCGGATGTAGTAGTAAGCGTAGTGTAAACTTCTAGGGCAATACCAGTATTAAGAAAATCATTCTGCAAATGATGCACATAGATCTGTTGCAAGAGATTGAAAGCGCTAGCATTTTTCATATCTCCAAAGAAAAGTGGAGTTTGCTCTTTAAAAACGTAGAGTTCATAGCAGAATTTAGCTGTGTTTAAATCTTGTTCGTGTTTTCGTCCAAGATCTACTCCATGCTTCTGCAGTTCTTTTATTGACATATTCAAAATTTCAGTACCGTTGAGAAATGCAAAATTCAAATTAAACGTGGTAGCACTATTCACCCCTTTTTTAATTTCTTATAGGATTCGATCAAATACCGTCATTGTTGCCTTAGCAAAGAGTTGAACATGTTGAAGTCTTTGTGATTCATCAAACATCTCATCAAATTGTTTTTTGCACTTCAGAATTTGTTTATTTGGCAGAATAGGTTGAACGCCAATTTTCCATCATTTTCTTTAGATTCTTCTAACCAATATTCAAATGAATTTTCTCACAATTTTTGCAAAGTTTTCATAGGGCCATTTATTGGAACGCGCGACGATTATATCTTCCTTTTGAATTTCGACATTCACTTTTTTACTATTGATTTCGCGGAGAATATTTGCCAAGTCAAGTTAAGAATAAATTTAAAATTCTTTACAGCACTTAAAAGATAGCCTGTTTCGTACTTTGCTTCTGGAGCATGGGAAGTTTGCTCAACTTCTTTCAAGGATTTCACCACTTCCGAAAAATTATTTAAGAGGGCTTTCATAGCGACATGTTTCGCTGACCATCTCGTCTGACTGCTTCCTTTAACATTATTTTTTAACATATTTTTCCATAGTATCTCACCGAGTAGTGTAATCGAAGAAAAGCATTATAATTTCTGAATTACTTCAATTAGGTTTATTGCTTCCGGGCATGATGAACCAGAATGGACACTGGCAAAATTTAAGTAGTGAGCCAAACACGGCTCGAACTCGGCCAGCTCATTCTTTTCTGCAAACCGGGCTAGCACTCTGTTATAGGTGGCAGTCATATTGAACCCATTATCATAAGATTGGCCACGACATTGTCAAATATCTAAACCATCAACTGTCGATTTTTCCATAATCTGTTGACCAATTTACTTCCGTCTTTCCAGCAACTTCTATGAAATCAATGAAACTTTCTTTAATTTTACACACATCACTAGTCTTTTTACATAGCGAATGACCTTGCTCATTTGTTCTGTATGCGAGACATCTGGAGTGCAATCGAACATCTTGTGTAGTATTTGGCTTCTTTGATATCGTTTAGAATGCTATTCCTAACTGTTTTGCCATTATGTCGAAAATTTTATTCTGTATTGTCTTTGATAAATATGATATTTGTCCCTTTTTTAAGTGTTGCCATTGAAACTTAAGAGTTGAATTATGTTTGGAGAGCAGGAAAACTAAATCCAAGAAGTTCTCTTGACCAGGCTGAGGACATTGTGTGATGAGGTCGCTAGGGGTTTCGTGGGACCCACAAAAAGAAAGACAGTTTGTTGAAAGATACGATACACAATCCATAACAATGCGCTGTCTAAATATAGCGGCATCCCTTTCCAAAGGACACTAACTGCCCTCAAATGTAAGTGCGTTTCACTTGCACACTGCCACTGAATCAGCCGCCGTGACCGCGAGTTTCGCGGGCACCGGGAGAGTGCGATTGTTGTCTTATCTATGCTTACGTGCCACGAAGAGAATAATTTATGTGCTTAAAGTACTATAGGGCATATCAGGGCTTTGCCAGTCAGAGATAATATATTGGCTCGCAGATTTTGCTGTTGTACGAAGCAAGTTAAGGTAAGACTTTTCCAGGTATATTGCTTTTACACAGGGGAACTGTGGGTCAGATATGCCAAAAGATCGCTGGACACTTTGCGCATCCAATGTAATAATATCTTTATGATGATGATGGGATGGAAGTAGGATATATCGCTGTTAGGTTCCCTTCGCCACTATGGAGCTGCCTTGTGCGAAGAGTGATCACGGAAACCAGCTCGCTTCCTTAATCGCTTTCGGCGCAGCGAAATGGATTTTATCTTTGTTTTTTATGTTTGTATTTAAAGTGTTTTGTGTTTTTAGTGATACTACCCTACTCTAAGCCTCACTACCACACTATGAATCATTTAGTTGTCCGAAATAAACAATTTATATTTTTATTTTTTTATTATTTTACTATACTGCGCGCCTCAGTCATCGCAAAGTCGCGATAATGGTGAGTAGTGAATTCGTCTGCTAAGCGTGTTTTTGCCGCCCTCTGAATCTGCCGCTCTCTGAATCTGCCGCCCGGGGCATGGACCCCGGCTTGTCCCCCCTAGATCCGGGGCTGCTAAAGATTGTATTTTACTTATAGTCAGCCAAGGCCATAAAGGTGCCGTGCTGGCAAACCTGTAGCTACGGCAGCCGCTGAAAGTGAAAGCTTTCAAACAATCGACTCTCTTCAAAGATTTTTGCTTTCAAGAATACAGGCAACTCATATAAACTTTTCCTCAATATGCCTACATTTTCTGTTCACGGTAACTCACGTCACGACCCGACAATCAGACACAGTTGAAATTTGCAGAATGTACTGATTTTAAGAATGTACTGGTTTTTTATTTTATGTGTGCAATTCTGTGCAAGTGCTGCCATCTTCAAAACTCACTAAGAAAAATAGCTGATTTTGACCCTATAAATTCTGTTTCAGTCATCAGATTTTCACGACATTCACACAGTAGCTGAATCTTACTCTAAGCCACATTTGATAGAAGTTTCTTTGAAAAATTAGGTTGGAGTTGTTAACTATGGTAATTTTGGTGTCTCAAATTTGGAAAATTCGCTCAGGAAAATAAAATTCTTTGCCCTATAGCTTACAGTGCAGTCATGAAGTCCTAACAAAATTCATATGGCAAATCAAACTTATTGCAGGCAATATTCAGTAGAAATTTAGTTGGAATAACAATGATAGAGGCTGCCAGCTATGGTTGTTTTTTTATTTTTTTAGTATGTCTTAAATAAGCGATTTGATCATAAAGTGTTCAAATCGTAGGGATCTTTTAGTGACAAAAAACATTAAATATAATGATCTAGAAAATTTGAAAACTGTTGCGGGTGGTAGCCCGAAATTTATTTGCATCCCTTTAACTTCCAATGCAGTCATCGGATCAATACGAAATCCACAGAGTGGGTTGACTTCAACGTGAGGCAAATGTGACATATTTTTGGCTTCGGTGCTAGCAAAGTGCTGCCAACATGAGGACTTTTAGTTATTTTCGTTCGAATAAATGCTTATTTAAAATACTATGTTTAAAATTTTTAAGGTTTGGACAAATTTTCGGATGGCAGCCCCAAAGACTTATCTATCGCTGTCACTTTCGATGAAGCTATCGAAATTAAATTGGCTTAGGGTCTATTATTACTTAGGGTGTATTGATTTTAAGTGGGAGAAGTAGCTAGTAGTAGTGGTCTAAAGTAGTTGGTGGTAGAAAATGCACTCAAAACCTGCACAAATCCTCCACTGTTCTTCGAACATTAGTGCTTTTAGCGGTTCTGATGCGCTAGGGGTTTTTTTTACATCGGATCGTTACGGGGGATAAAAAATGAATATATTTGAGTTCTTTAGTTGCAAAATGAGACTGAAAGGTTTTTCAAAACTTTTCAGAAACAGCAAAAAACTATATTTTCTTTCCTGGTCAATATATCAAACCCATATTTTTTTAATAAATTGAAAATAAAAAACTACACAATATTACAAATTTTCATAAACTATGGATTATGTTAAATATTAATTAATTAGCATTTACAGTTCATCAGGTCGCGTTTTGGAACAAAATCGCCTTCAGGTGTGGTTTTGGAACGAAACTTCATGTGGGAGTCGGGTTTTGGAACAAAACAAAAACAATTATATATTTTCATTTTTGCAAAGTGAGCATTTTACTTCTAAATATTAATTTATACGAATCCTTCTAATTTCTCTTTCAAACATAATCAAATTAAAAAGTAATAAACACACAACGATAAAAAGATAAACAATCAATCAATCAGCATAGAAGCAAATAATGACACAACTTGAGTCAACGCACACATTTAATGTGTCGGCGCACGATTTCTAAGAAGAAACATGTGAAGTCGCAATCAGTATGGTCAACTTTGAAATATTTCTTATCATTCTAGAAAAAGCCCGCTTAATTTAAAACAAGATTAATAATAAAAATAACCATTTAAAAATATGTGACGAACAGAAGTTTAGCCTTTTCTTAAAGTTAGAACATTAGGTCCGTTTTTGGAAAAAATAACAAGAACCGTTTCCGACATTGCTAAGGTTTGAATCGCTTTTTGGAACCAAACCGTTCAAAATATTAGACGCCATTTTGAAAGAAAAAATCTCTGTTCAGGTCGCGTTTTGGAAATAAAGCTGTTTTTTAAATCACTTTTTAAGGCATTTAGACTGGGTTTGGGGTAAAATAAAGTGCACAAATCGATTCCTGAGAAGATTTCCTATAAGAAATGGTGTTTAACTCAGTTTCGTAAAAAATCGCTTGAGTCTCATTTTGCAACTAAAGAACTCATTTCGAGAATTATATAGATCATGCGTGGACCCATGACAAGAAACAACGTTGACTGCAAGACGGAGTCGGTTCAGAAAGAAGACAATTCTGTGCATTGGGAGAAGAGTGGCGTGTACAAAAAATTCTGAAATCAGGTGAAACAGTGACTACGAACCGCTACAGACAACAGCTGATCAATTCCAACCATGCATTGATAGAAAAGCGATAAGAATTACACCATATCTACACTAGGCTGGGAACTTTTGCTCAACCCTCAATACTCACCAGACTTGGCCTGGTCCGACTAAGTACACGATGGTAGTAAAATATTTTTTAGACTGCTCATAAGTCGAACGTGATTGTTAACGAAAAAATAAGAAGTATTAACCACCACCTTTGGTGTATAGAAATATGAATTTTTGGGCAAAGAGATTTTAATACGATATTTCTTCGAAAATCAGTAAAAATCATCTTATGGTTGGTAGAGAAGTTGTTTAGATAATTTAATGTATGGCAGTAAATTTACGGCACAGATTTGAATATTCATCGATTCATCGTTTTTAAATTTAGTTTGGCAGTATTATAATAAATCTAGTAAACTTTTAAGATAAGCTGGTTTGAATGGAATAAGCAGATTTGGTAATTCAATTTAAAAAAAAATTTTCTTCGAAAAAATCAGCTCCTTAATTGATCCCATAAAGTTCATCAAAGCCGCTCATTAACTCTGTCACGTGCAGATATCAGTGAGGCTATCTAAATCTGTCAGTCATTCATTGAAAAGCGCCTTGAGTTGACAGCAATTAATTACAAAACTCCAATCCGCAATAACGACGACAACGAAAAGTTAAATAAAAAAAATCTGCTGAATCGCTTGATGTGTACCTTGAGAACTGTTAGAAATACCTTTTTCTGTTTGTCGAAAAATTTCAAGTCTCAACTTGCCCAGGAAAATTAATTTCGTGGAACGCACCCAGTTTATATTTTGGATATTGTAGTTAAGAAAAACTTTTCGTACGTTTCTCAATTCTGAGATCTAATCTCCGTTGTGTTTGACTGCAAGTAAACAGTTAACCCAAACTAATTGAGAAAGAAAATTCCGGATGAGAAAATAAAAAATTTCTGATTGCTCTTCAAGTTCATGAATGTTCAGGTCAATGTCCAGATAAAATTATGCATTGGCTTGAGCCAAGTTAAGAGCTACGAGATTCATTTTGTAGTAGTTCATAATCTATTTTCACTCACACATTTCTCTCTCTTTTTAGTTGTTCTTTCGGAGAGCATGAGTATGTGTATTGTGCATGTCAAACATCTTAAATTTAAAAGCAACTCAGCAAGAGCGTCGTTTTAGAATAAAAGCACCACTAAGCAAAATTCATAGCAATGCTCATTCGTGGTATACAAAGAGACACCTTTTCTTGACGACATCTCACACATTTGCCAAGCAGACATTTACAACAAAATACATGGCCGACACCTTCCTCGATAAGAAACTGATTTTGAGGATTTTGCCAGGTTGTTTTTTAGCCGCTTTCGTATGGTCGAGAATGGTTTTGAGAAAGATGTCGTGAATCTGATGAAACAGAGTGAAAACAAACCAGGCGAGAAAGAATCCAATTCCAACCACTTATTTTTGACTTTGACCCATTTTACATGGGAAAGACGTAGACATTTTCGAGACATTGTTTCTGTTTCTGTCCACACCGCCAGTAAAGGCAACTCGTCACGATCTTAGACGGATTAAGGACTGGTGGATGAAGTGTATTTTGTGGTGGTATACATTTTTCATGAGATAATCTAAATGTCTTTCACGTAGAACGTAAAACTGTGAAGTAGGTAACGAATGGTTGTGCAAGAAATTTTTTGCTGAGAAATTAAGTTAAGAATTCAAAAAGGTTTTATTTATTTGGGCTTTCATTTGGCCTTGCATCGATTCCATTTGCTTGTAAATGTTTCCCTCTACCATGAAGCAGTGTTACCGACACGTGCGCGTTGGTTGCCAAGCATTATTATTAAGATCAAAGTATGTTGGTGATATACACCAATCAATACAAAGAATATAACATCAAGAATACATATATTAATAATATCAAACAGTAGCACCTATGTATTTTCTTTTTAATTAAATATTAAATACTTGGCTGTTTATCGTTTTCTTTGGAAACCGTAATAACAATGGAGGTAATTACATAATTGCAAACGATATTACTTGAAAGAAGTACATAGGTGCGAGTACTTCTTATGAAAGTTTGATCATGTACTTAAGCAGCAAATTGGATTAACAATGTATCAAAAGTCATTATCCATCTGGCGGCCTTGAATACATTTTGAAAGCAAATTTCGAAAGAAATATTTTCATAATAAATAAATAAATATTTGCTTTTACAGCACATTTCAAGGAGATTGGAATATTCAGTGGAATACTACGCAGTTTATCTGCAGTTGGTGTAGTCCTTGGAAATGTTTGTGAGCTGTTTTATTGACTCACTGAAAAATTTTGCAAGGAGTAAGATTTAAATTGATTATAGAGGATTTCCTAATAAGAGTGATAGAATTCGAAATTGAAATAAAATGCGGATATTTTATATATATATATATCTTTCAAATAACAACCGCGACTTATTTTGCATTGGTGCATACGCTCGCTCTAATTTTCGATGACTCAGTACACCATTTCCGCTGGAATGGCAGCAATAGTGGATCGTACGTTGGCTTCAAGTTCATCAAGAGTTGCTGGTTTGTTGGCATAAACCTTAGACTTAACATAGTCCCAAAGAAAATAATCCAATGCTGTTAAGTCACACGATCTCGGTGGCCAGTTGCGAGGACCATTTCACGGTATTATCGAATCACCGAACTCTCCGCGCAATAAATCAATCGTAACTCTGTCTGTGTGGCATGTTGCACCATCTTGTTGAAAGAGAATATCATCACCATCGATTTCATCAATTTTCGGGAAGAAAAACTCAGTCAATATTCCACGATAACGCTCGCCATTCACGGTTACTGTGCGACCCTCAGCATTTTTGAAAAAGTACGGCCCGATAATGCCCCCATACCAAAATGCACATTAAACCGTGCGTCTCTGTGTATGTAATGGTGATTCGTGAATCATTTGTGGGTTTGACTCACACCAGTAACGGCAATTTTGTTTGGTTCAGCCAGAAATGCGTTTCATTCGAAAATACGATTTTTCTTGATATCTGATATTTCGTAAATTTTTCGAACTTCTTGATATTTCTTAAGAAATTTGGACAATTCCCAAACGTTGTGGAAGCATGAATTTATTTATGATTAAATGGCAAACCTTACTAAACATAATTGACAGCTAATGTCAGATTTTCAGAATCCAAAATGGCCGCTATGAGCTGTCAAAATCCTATCATCCCTACTGGGAAGCACTATATATTCGTCTATATATGTCCATGTACAGTGTCCATGATTGTTGCTGAATGCCGTGCATCTTTTAGGGAGATATCGAGACTTTCGGTTGTTAAATTGATTTGGGTACAGGGACATATGGGTTTACAGGGCAACTGGGAGGCCGATGAACTAGCAAAGCTTTGTACCTTGCTACCGGAGGTCTCTTGCTGCTTCTCAACAGGTATACCGATGACATCGGTCAAATTGGCCTGTAGGCAAATATATCTTGAGGATACTGGGAAGTCTTGGGCAGATGAATCATCCTGTGTGATAACAAGAAAGTAATGGGTATCCATGGATGCGTATCGCACCAGGCAGCTTTTAGGCTTAACTCGAAGCGCACTGCATTGTACTGTAGGCGTTTTTACGGGCCACTGTCTCATAGGGCGGCATGCGCAACGATTGGACGCAGGGTTTAACGACTTCTGCCGGAGCTGTGGCCTTGAGGACGAGGAAGAGTCCGTCCTCTATCTCATGTGCCAGTACCCAGCTTTGGTAAGGAAAAGGGTGGTGGCACTTGGTGCACCCTTTCTCTCAAGCCTGACCGAACTGTCTCTGGTCAATTTAAAAGCTATAGTGCGGTTTGTCAAAGGAAGCAGATGGTTTCCAGAGTTTATTTATTTATTTATTGATATAATGTCTACAACAGACCAAGTCCAATTACGCAATAGACAATGATAAATAAAAATATATATAAAACAAACAAGAGTATCATAATTCAATCCAAAATTTAAATAATCAATAAGCCAAGGAACATGCATTAAAAACAATATGTAATTTCTTTATATTTTAACATGTTTTTGAAAAGCATCAAGGTCGGTGGCAGGGAACCAAGTCTGAGTTCGTTATGCTGCCTAGGTAAACGTAGCAGCGGTAAAAAGTAATATGTTGATCTACATGACCGATTCAATACACGGCAGAGGTCAGATGGGACATGTCGATGGTGTAGTTTAAATAGAAGGCATTCATCGAAGAATAGCCGACGCGATTTGAGGGATGGAATTTGCAGCATGGTAAGTCTCGCGCTATACCCACAGTAAGTCAAATTGAATTTGAAAAGCGAGAGCGGGTGAACCTGCGTTGTACAGATTCAACCGCATCAATTAAGTACTGAAAATATGGGTACCATATTTGACAACAATATTCAAGGATACTGCGGACAAAAGATCAAAGCAGGTGTACACAGGTGGAGATATCAGTAAAATGCTTAGAACCCGAGAGCCTGAACGCTTTGGCATATGCAATATGTGTTGGTCAAATAAGAGTTTAGTGTCGAAAATAACTCCCAGGTCTTTAAAACAGAATACAGCATCGAGAGCGGTACCGGAAACGCAATAAGAAAACATTAAAGGGTTAGTTTAACGCGTGAATGACATTTGGCGACATTTTAAGACATTCAAAATAAGATAATTTGCACTGCACCAGTTGCCCAGAGTGTGCAAATCATTCTGTAGCTGAAAACCGTCTTCAATTGTATCAATTACTCTGAATATTTTAAGATCGTCTGCGTAAATAAGGGACAAGGAGTTTAGGAGACCTGGCAGATCATTAATGAAGATTAAGAATATCAAGGGGCCAAGTATCGATCCTTGCGGAGCACCAGAGGTGGGAAAGAAGGGAGCAGAGGAGCAGGAGTTCACAGTTACAACACAAGCAAATTCATAAATGTAAGAAGAAAACCAGGAGAGCAGCGAACCATAAAAACCATATTTCTCTAATTTTAAGAGAAGAAGCACGTGGTTGACAGAGTCGAATGCATTAGAGAAATCAGTGTAAAGAACATCCACCTGTCTTTGCTGATCGATGGCAAAAGCAACAGTATTGCTGAAAGATAACAAATTGGTAACAGTGGATTTACCTTTGATAAATCCATGTTGTTCGTTGGCAAGGAAAGGCTCAAGTAGAGGATAAATTCTGTTGTAGACAACTCTCTCAAGTAGCTTGCTAAAGCAAGGTAGAAGCGATAATGGACGGTAATTGGAGATACACGCGGGGTCACCTGCTTTAATCATGGGAAAAATGTTGGCTGATTTCCCTATGGAAGGAAAAACACCAGAAGCGATGCTTAGGTTGAAAATAATGGACAGGGGTTCACAAAGTGAAGAAGATAGTGACTTAGTTAGTTTATTAGGAATACCATCAGAGCCAGAAGAAGAGTAAGAATCGAGACAACTCATTCTAAAGGATTTGTACGAAATGAAGAGAGCGCTCTAAGGTTAGCGCAAAACGACGAGGGAGTGGTGAAAGAAACATGTGGAGGAGAAAGAGGGTTTTGTTGGGAAGGAAATGGCGAGAAAAAATGAGCAAAGAGCTCACAGGTCTCTTCAGTTGTAACGGCAGAAGATGAATTAACAAACACATTTTGAGGAATGACGGGGAAGGAATTGAGGCATCCTGTTGGCTTAAGTTGGCTTTAAAGAAATTGAAGCGCCTATAGAGACTTTGGATCTAAGAGGAAGATTGGAAGAAATTTCTGAAAGAACAGGAGGGTGGTAAGGGTCGAGAGGGCATAGGGTAAAGCGTCGGAATCCAAATCAACAGAAGACACTGGGATATTAGAAAAAATTAGATCCAATATTTTCCATTTTTATTAGGTACCGAGTTCAATTGGGAAAGAGAACATAAAGAAATGACCTATCAACGAGAGAACATAAAGAAATGACATATCAACCTACCTCCTATCAATGCTAATATATTTTCAAACTGTAAATCGTATTCCCAAAGCCGAAATCAACTAATATTTCAAGCACATTCATGGGTGAAAAATAAACAAATGTTATAACAAAAAATAATGATAAAAAATAATATAAGAATCGCAACTACTTCAGGATAGTAATCAAAATATGTACCACTTACCACTACAACTCTGCTCATACCTGAGGTATAGATTGCAAATATAACAAAGAAGATTGTTGATATCAACACAACAATTATGAGTTAGCAAAAAGAAGTCCTCGCCTAGGCAAGAAAAAATTTTACCTAAAAAGCTTAAACCACTATATCTTAAATATTTTAATTTAAAGACTAATTTTTCCTTTCGAAGCTAGATACATATATTTCGATTTCTTGTCAGATGTCACTATTTCCAGCCTAATCTACGTTTTTCTATCTAGACCGGTAGACACTGAAGAAGAGGGCAGATTAGAATATTTAGAGAAATAAGACAAACTTAGAAATTACTGCACAAAAGGTCAACAACTTTTTCTCGTATTTAAGAGTAGACATTTTCGAAATATTTCTATCAAAAGAATTTTAGGAAATGTGAAATTGCTGTCTAGTTCCTCTGGACTAATCGTTGCAACAGAAATATGAAGTCATTTTGGTGAAAAACCATCAAAAAATTTATTATATTCTGAATTCAAAATTATCTGCATTATTCAAATCTAATCGTATTGACTATAGAGTTAGTGATTTTTCCATGACTGAAAAACTATTTACACGAAACTTCGACTAACTTGGTGAGAAAAACCAACTATGTTGGCTGGCTGGTAAAGAAATCAAATTATGCTACACCGACATACATCCGATTGCTGGAGGCAAAAATTAATAAGGTTTTATTTAATTCAGCCGGAAATAAAATATTCAATAAAAACCAATTTGGAATAATGTATGCGTTGGCATATTAGCTAATGCTGGTCCTATTCCTCAGCAAGTCTTCGTGTAGAGAAAATAATATTATTCAGCAGCATATTGAGCATGAAATAGAATCATTTTTTTCTGTATAAATAATCGATACATCATTACGCCTATGAGATATGCTCTTAAGGGGGCAGATACACTTAGAATTTTGAGAAAGTCGACTTTATTTTCTTTGCATTTTCTAAAAGTAGAATATTTCAAAAGCATTCTCTGCAAACTTTAGACGAATCGGACAATAAATAACTTTGAATGAAGTCGTCTCTAATTAAAAGTATTTTTCTCGAAACTATGTTTTCGAAGTCGGTGATCACTGTAACTTGAAAACGACTTTATCGATCAGCATGAAATTTTCCTAACTTATTTTATATGTAATTATCCTTCAGATGAACGAAGGATTTTTCGATTGGACGATATTTTTTTTTCAATAGCCGAAAATGTGACTGAAATTTTGGTCGAAAATACAATTTCGTGTTTTTTCATCCGGAGCAAAAATTCATCCGGAGCACTAAGTCATTAACTAATAATCCCCGATTTTTTTTTTATTTAGGATGATCCAGTGACAAGCTACAGTGATCACGGCAAAACAATTTTTTTTTGACCCCTCGAACATTTACTCTATTTCGACTGATTTTCAACCTTTTGCCTTAAAAAAATTACAATAGCATCTTCAAACATATTTCTTTCAAGTAAAAAAACATTTTTTATTAATTATTTTAATGTGTGTCTAAAAAAAATACTAAAAAAGAGCTTTTTTTGGAAGTACCAAGTGCATTTGACCCCTTAATAATTTTGAAAGATAATCAGATTAAGACAGAAAATTAAATTATATCAATTTTAACGTACATTTAAATACCTGAAGTCATTTTTTTTGTAAAACTGAAACTAGTGATTTTTTGCCAATTTCAAACCTGAGCTTTGGACGATTTCAACATGAAAGTATCTAAAGGGACCACATCATATTTTATTATGCCAGGGCGGCATGAAATATTATATTTATATCTCCTGAGATTCGATGTGGCAAAGGACAAATAGCTTAAAAAATCTTTCGTTAGGAATCAGAGCAAGACGTTACTATTAAGTCACGCCAGAAAATCTGACAAATGCAATTTTTTGACAACATTATTTGTATTACCCGGACATAAACATCATATCTGCAGAATATATCGATTGCAAGGCGAGAAAACTCAAAACAGCAGATGACCCCAAGCCAGAGCTGTTTTCTATTGTAATATTCAGCTCGGTTCTTTTGAAGAGGCTTGTGCCTGAGATAAATAACGTCACATTTGACAACATATAGAACGTTTATGGCTAGTGACAATCAAAAGAGTTGGATGGATTTGCCAATTGTATTTTTCAGCTTATAGCACACAATATAATGGAAGGTTATGATTTAACTGTTTTTAATTGGCTGTTTTCAACAAACGTATTTTTTTTTGTATTGAAAACAAGTTATTGGAATTTGTTACTATACAATAATGTCAAAGATGTACAGAAAGGTTGCAGATTTAAAAAAAAAAACATATCTTATGTGTTTGAAAATTTAATTCATTTTTTTTTTTTAATGTTGTAAGCTAAAAACTATGGTGGCTTATTTTTGGGTGTTTCTAAACTCAAACTAAACCAAAAAAATAAGGTTCCTATTAACACTTTATCAGTCTTGTCCAACCAACTTGGTATAACATAATTATTTGTAGGCTCGGTAACCTGGCGAAACGTCATAGAATGCAATTGTTTCATAAGTTCCAAATTACATTTCCTTTGGCCATAACGTCTAACCGCGTGTTATTTTAAGACCTAACACAAATACATTACCCAGTCATTTCTTCTAACAAATGATCTAAGTGAAAAATAGTTTTGAATGTAAACTCATCGTTAATTTTCATGCATATCCTATGAAGCAATTTATCAAAATTGCTTAAAACGCTCGTTTTCTTTACGTACATAATGCATCAATGGCATGATGCACTAATGCCAGTCTTCCGTATTTTATGAAGCACCAAACATAACTGAGCTCACTCAAATGTAGGACGGAATATTAAGTTTGCTATTATAAACCTTATGCATTCATCGTTTTAAGGATGCATGCAACATCATTTTATATCCTCGATATCGCAAGCATTCGGCATACCAGTTCATCGTAACGACACGCCTAAGTTAGTTCGGCAAGCTCATTAAAGACCGGTTTGCATGCTGATTTTGTAGCATGAACTTACTCTCAGTCGTCGGAGCCATTCATACAAAATTGCATTCTTTTTTTGGTTGTGAATAAACTATTTTAATGGATTTATGCACTAGAACGGCATACAAATAAACTCTAATACTTCATGTTAATGACTCAGTGAACATGAAATGTAGCAATTCACATGGTTAACATATTTTCAGAAAATGTGTTAGCTCAGAATGTGTTTTTTTTACTGTTTTTAAACGCTCAATATTGCATCTTTTGCCTCATAACATAGATGATAAGCTAATTAGGAGGTATTACAAAGTGTTGTTTTAATTCATGTGGTGATATAGACAAACAGCTGAATCGAACCGTAAAGCTTGTAGCCTTACAGTTACGTCCGTTGACTTCACAAAAAAAGATCTATATAATTTTCCCCATATTTTAGCCCACATTGGGCGTAAAAAATTTCCATTATTTTCACAAGCTTGTTGTAGTAATAGTACTTAGTCATTATAATTGAATCTCACAGGAGTGCGGCAGAAAAAATTAATGAGTGATTCAATTTTCTACACATAGGACATTGTATTACTTGAATGCGATTCGCTGTAGTAGAAAATAGAAAATTCTAGATCTACGCTAAGGATGAGAAAAAGTGTATTGAAAGTGCGTTATTTTTACTGTTAGATTTCATTGTTTTTGGAACATAAGATGAAGTTCAGCTAAAAATGCAAGAAAAGAATAACAGAAAAATTGAAAAGAAATTTCAGCAACGATTAGTAATTATAAAATTCGAAAAACGACTAAATTTCATTAGATCTCATTGCATTTTTGGTATTATTTAGACATAAATGAAGACTAAATATTAAATTTAAATAAAAAACTAGAGAATAAAATTTTTTAATCTATGTTTAAAGTAAAATTCACACTAAAATACGGAGTAAATTCAGAAATGCTTTAAATGACAGAGCTCATTCAATGTCAATTGATCATGCATCAACTTTTTATGTTTATTTTATAATAGAAAAAAAAAACAAATAACATTCTTTCCTTGATCATGATAACGGTATGGTTTTTTTTAGCCCTATACTTAAAAGTAGACGAATATATTTTTGTCAAACTTCAATTTGTGATAGATTCTGTGAGAAACAATTGATCATTAAGAATATCACAAAACGTATTATTGCTTGCGAGGCATAAATATTTGTGACTATTGACAAATGTGCGGGCAACCATAAAGCTACATCAGGCATGTGAATAAAATCCTGCAAATCATCGACTGTTCGGCGATGCCTAAAAGCATGCCCAAATTTACTAAATATGTAAACATGCCCAATGTTCGAAGTTCGAATCTCAAATCTCGTACCTTGTCTCACAAGTCACTGCCAAATTGGAATTAAAAACACAATCAAGTAGGTACTGAAAAATGTTTTGTGAAGTCAATTGGATTGGTCCAACCAAGGATCATCGTGTGGAAACCGTAAGTAGAAAATATGAGTTCAATATATCTAAGCTATCCTGAACAGTTTGTGAAGGATGTGCAATAGTAAAAGTTCTAATTGATAAATAATTTGTTTTTATAGTGGAATTTATCTAGTGATCCTGAACAGTTTGCGTAGGATGCATGGTAGTAAGAATTATTAATTGAAAAAGTAGTTTGTCAAGGTTCAAGGGTACAGCTTGATAAAGCACTTTTATAGTCGAATTTATCTAGCTATCCTGAACAGTTGCATAGGATGTGTGATATGAATAATTAATAATTACTATGACAAGTGATGATAGAAATTAAAATATGAATTAATGTAATAAATTAAATTTAACGTTTTGTAAAAAATCCGAAGTAGTTTTTTATTTTAACAGCATGAACGTTCAGTTGAATTTCAGCGGATCGAGAAAGTATTTCTCCGTTGAAAATCAATCTTCCTGAAATTTTTTTGCTTTTCAGAAAAAGATGAAACGATTTACCTTTCTAAATTTATTTACCTTTCTAAATTTATTTTTTCAAACTCCGCATCCTACAAGAACGATAGCTCTTCACTTAATAAGCAACGAATCAGAACAATATAAAATTCACAGAATGTTTTGGTTTTGAGTACGAAACGATTTGATATGAGTTATTTGAAAATGTTAATTAAAACAAAAATTATTTTTTTTTTAGTACGGTAACCTGTTTTACGAGGACTAGGTTGGCTGATATTTATTCGCATCAGCCATCGGTTTCGACAAGACCCGTTTATGGTTGGGTTTGACCTTAATATATCACTTGACAACACAAACACAAAAGCGTCTTAAACAACGCGACGATGCGAACACGCAGTTAAGACACGATGATCACGTTTTGTCAATTCCAGAGAAAGACCGTCCTTCGGAGAAAAGCAAATCACTCCACAGTTTTCCGGCTACAGCTTTCCACCACAAGAGACAACACGTGAATAAAAAAAAATTATTTAGGTTTCGGCAAAATTCACGCAATACATGAACTTAATACTAAACAATTTCTTTGTTGGATTTGAGCGAAAAATTATAAAAGGGCAGGCAACTCTGGAAATTTTAATCATGTTTTACTTGGAGGCACTATCAATAAATTTTCAAATGATAATGACTTTGTAGTGGCGATAAACGACAAATGTTTCAATTTCCAAGAAAACATTTTTTGCGGGTTGTAGTCCTTAAATTTCTTTTATCCCTTTAATTTTCAACGCAGTCATCGGATCTGAGCAGGGTAAGTTAGTGCAAAGTGCGAAGGCATAGTGCGAAGGCACTAAGTAAAATAAACTAAAGAACGCGCGAAGGAAAGAGAAAACGTTAATTGAGATCTATCTGATCGATTGACTTTACGTAAGCACAGCATATAACCAAGATCAGAGAGCATAGGGCAATGGAGTAACTTGAAAAGCAGGCACTCGTCAAGAAACGTTCGTCGGAATCTAATGAAGGAATTTGGAATAAGGAAAGCCTATCAATATACCCACAGTAAGATATGTTGAAATTAAAAAACAATGAGCAAATAAACCTACGCTGAACGTATTCCACTGCCTCATTAAGATATTTAAGTGAAAAAACTGTAGCGCACCTGAACCGCTAGAAACACTAACACAAGTGCTCCAACCTGTTTCGATTACAAAATCACTTTGATCTCAACAATGCATTTAAACTCATAGGATGGAAAGGATTTCAGGAATTACAAGATTTAGGAAAGCCAAACACTACAAAACTTTGAAAGCAGCATTACAAAAGATAAACAAAGAATATGCTTAGTGCTTGCAACATTTTACCATCACTGCAACTAAAAAACTCCAACAACTGCTTCACGTTAAAATCAAATAACTCCATCGATTTCGATTTTATCCGATGATTTTGTCGAAAGTTACAGAGATAGAAAGATGTTTAGGGTCAAAAAACGAAAGATGTTTGAAACCAAAAATTTTCTAGAACTTAGAAAATTCAAACATGGGTATATTATTTTCATTGTAAATGTTCGTGGTATGAATACTTAATGTAAGCATTTATTGATACGAAAATAGCAAAAAACACCTCGCACTGACAACCCTTTGCTAGCATCAAAACTAACAATATTCCACACCTGCCTCAGATTGAAATCAACCTGCTCTGCGAATTTCATTTTGATCCGATGACTGCATTGGAAGTTATAAGGGTACAAAGAAATTTAGGGCTACCAGTCGTAAACGTTTTCAAATTTTCAAAAACTTAATTTTTGTTATGAACTGTCACTACAAGATCATTACCGTTTGAAAATTTTCTGATTAAATCGCTTAGTAAAGATATTGCAAATAAATGCAAAAACAACCATAGCTGGCAGCCCTATAATGGTTGTTTTTGGCAGATTCCTTCTAAATAATGCCTATATTAAGTTTCATATATCATACAAAGTTCGTTTTGATTTCATGACTGCACTGGAAGTTATAGGGCAAAAAGCTTAACTTTCCTGAGCGAACTTTCAAAGCCAAAGACACCAAAATTACCATAGCTGGCAGCACTAAGCAAATTTTTAACCAAATTTCCACCAAACACGGCTTAGAGTAAGCTTCAGCTACTGTGTCAATTTCATGAAAATTTGGTAAATCAATCAGAATTCATAGGGCAACAAGTTTTTTTTCTTTATAATTTTTCAAGATGGCACCACTGGTACAGAGTCACCCTTATTTCAAAATCGCTACTATCAGACCTGGTCCTACTCAGTACCAATACATTCTGTGAATTTAATTTATATCTGATAATTGGATTGTGAGTTCTCGTGAACAGAAGTTTTTGATGGTTAAAATATAGGTAAATCGGTGGAGGGTTGCCTTTTTTGTCCGATGCGCAATTTCAAAAAAATTTCCTTTGGTTGTATAGACAAAGCATAAGATTTCTATATGAGCTTGTTTTCATTGTAAAAGACGAAAAATTTTCATTAGAGTCGATGTTTTGAAAGTTTTCACTTTCAATGCCTGACGTAGCCGCCGGGTTGCCAGCACGTTCATAAAAAAAACCACACGAGTCTACAACTTAGTAACAGCAATACTCTCTGTTAGTTTCGTAATGATTTGATTGTTTGGTCAAAAGTTATCGCAATTCAAAAATTTTCAAATTTTCCCAATCACATTTCAGGCACTTAGCGCACACATAGGGTTCAAAATTTCAAAAAAGATATCATATTTACATTTGGGACACGTTCAAAATTCATTCCATAAACTTTATTTTTGCAAAAGCTATATGTTGACAGAAAAATAGAGATATTAGATTACTAGATTACTTGATCAGATACAAAAATATATCAGAAATTCTGGTTTTTCCATTGAAAGAATGAAATCTTTTGACATAAGATACCAGGATCTTAGTTTATCCAAGAAGGAGAATTAATTTACTTCTTTTCTTTTCTGAAAAGACTTTATATTTTGCAACAAAATTTTTGGTTTTTTATTTACAGATTCATCAAAACAGTCTTAAATGTGTTGCACACTTGACTATCCTTAGTTATAGCGAAAACCAAGCATATGGAACAAAGCTGGGTTGAATGCGTGGATATTAAAATGTAAAAAGTGATTAAAAAAAATATTCATTCAATATGAAGCAACCATATAATATTGCCCCCTAAATATTAAAATATGGCTAATGAAACAGTGTTTAAAAGATTTTAACAAAAATGGCGAATTTTTCAACTAAATTAAAGAAATGTTTTCAAAATTGACTACTGATGAGAAAAAACTTGGTATTTTTGGTTGCCCTAAAATTATAAATGATCCAAATTTCACCACGTGTATGACAGCTGTTGAAAATACTGCGTGGACTAAATTCGTTTTAAAAGTGAAAAATTTCGTACGAAATAAAAAGTCTATCGACAACTCTCAATACACTGAACAACTTATGCAGCACTTTTAGCGATTTAAGTGCAATATGAGCATTAACATACTTTTCTTTTTCGGTCCCAGTTTCCTTGAAATTCTGAGCAATTTTAGTGAAGAGCAAGGTAAGATTTTCATCAGGGAAGCGCGATATCAAAGTTATTTGAATGCAATTATGGCAGCTGATTATTGCTGGAGTATTCAATCACAACTCTTTAGTTGGCTCATGCAAGAAAATCTTATGAAAGAAAATATAATACAAATTAAGTTTGTGTGACAAGAGAATTTAGCTTAAAATCTGGTATTTTTTTCTTAAATTCTTTCTTCTTCAAACCTTAATAACTAAAACTCTTATTATCAATTTTTCAATCAGCGAGGCAAATACACTAAACATCAGTAACACAACTTCATGCAGCAAAAGCACTGTTTACCAGTATAATATTCTATTCTTTTTGCTATGAGCAACGCTAGAACTAAACTCAGCTTGCGATCTGTATTTTATTTTACTACGAACGAACGAACGTTCACCTGCAGCCACCTATGTCAACGAAAATGTGTTTTCCACCCTTTCAAAAGCTGAGCATATTTACATAGTTTGCCTGGGAAATAACTATTTCTATTCAATATTATACACGCCATGTCAACGAGCCTGTCCTAAGCACTTTACCGTTCACCTGCTAAATTATTTCAACAAACAAATTCGATTTAATAGATTTTTGTTATCAAGTTCAAAGCGCCCAAATCACACTTAAAACGATGCATTGTGCACATGACAAACTGCCAGTTGACACACTATATTTTATATGAAATCCAATCATGGTGTTAAACGGTATGCAATAAGCTCGGAGCATTTTAGTTAGGGACCAGGATGGTGCTTTTATGAAGGTTTTGTTGTGTTATATTTTCATCTTCGAAGTGAGAGTGGTGCAATACCATGAATGGAAGTAAAGTCTTTAGAATACATTTAAAATATTGAAAATTTCATTATTCAACACTCATGGAGTGAGCTCAGGATGAAAACATCATTTATATTTTTAAAAGAAAGCTAAAGCTACCAATCATAGAAAAAAATTGAACGACCCATCAGGTAAATCGCATCGACTAGAAGGTGAAATGCATTGATGTGTGGGTCAATACAATTGCGTTTGGCGGAAAAGTAGTTTTGTTTAGAATATTAGGCTTAGCAGTGCTGTGAGTTTTCCGTGGCCGTAATTCCCTCGAAAATGCTCGTTTTTCCCCACAAAGTAGGGTACGAATCCCCACGGTTTTTCTTACGGACAAAATGTGAGCTATTCGCCACATTTTTATATTTATTTATCAATATCGCGCAAATGCCAATAATTTTAAGAAAAAAAAACAACAGTTTCATATATTTTATACACAAATATATATATTTGATTTATTACAGCGAAGAAAAAAAACATACATTCATTTGGTGAAAAAATCATTTCATTATAACGCAATATAAAATGCATTCATTTTTAAACTTATCAAATAGATTTTGTACATTGTACAAATTGAAATGTTTATCAAAAGGCTCGAAATCAATGCAGGTAACAGTTCTAGACTGAAAATTTGAGCGAATGCAACGAACTGCGTTCAGTGAATCTTCACTCATTCTGTTTCGCCTGCTAGGTATGACGTCGGTTACAATGGAGAATATTGTTTTAGTCTCAGCATTTGAATGTGGCAAAACTAGAGCATACTGTGAAATCTTAGTTAAATGAGGAAACATGCATCCTCAATATTTTTTGTTTTTTCTATTTCTTTCCAAAACTCCTCAACTAATAGCTGCAATAATCTCTGCTTTTTATCACTTGAAAAAGTTACTGCTAGATCTCTCCATTCGATATTTACAATAGATTCTTCACAGGTAACTTTTTTTTGCCAAATTTTTGAACTGCAGCAAATTCGTGCGCTTTGAAATATCAAGAGTTATTTGGAGGCTTACAAATTCAATTTCTTTGAAGACAACATCATTAAATGGTAATCTCTCTTTAACTTCTTTATATGTCGTAACGTAAAACTTTTTTCAAATTTTTTTTATCTCTAATTTTACAGCTTCTTCAAAAAGCGCTTGGTATTCTTGACTTAATGGTCCCAAATAAATATCCATATCTGGAACTAAATGCTCTTCATATAATTCGATATTTTCCAGTAAGCCAAGGAAGCCAGGTTTCAGAAAATTTAAGCAAATGCTTCTTAAAATACTACTGCACTCAGCATACAATTTGTGAATCAGTAATTGCGCTGAGTGAAACAGTGCATTAAATGTATTGAAATAGCTTAAACTATATTTTACAAAGCTGAAAAATGCCTTCACATGATTATTCTGGATTATTTGGTAACAATATTTTGCTTTTGGCCGTTTTGACTTCAATTTTTTGTTGAAAATCGCTAATCCGATGTCTTGAGAAGCGATTCTAATTCATTACATCACAGGTTTTAACTGAAATGTAAGAATAAATGAAGAACTGTCAATTTTGCCCGTATTGTTTAAATTCTTTCTCAAATATATTTGGTGGAAATTTTACGAAAGAGTTTTATTTCATTTAAAGCATTTCTCCCTCGATTTTGTTCTACAAGCAGCACTTTTTCCATTTTCTCTTTTTCAAGTTTTAGAAGTCGAAAATTCCCATAAAATGGGAAACCTCCCACGATCTCACAACACTGGACTTTAGTTTGTCAAGACTATTTGGATGTAACAAAATGGCTTATCATTGATAATTTTATATATGAATGCTTATGTTTATTTTCAACTGCCTTGTTTTTAATGTGAGTAGATCATCTGATTAAATTACGTAATTTTCCAAGTCTAAATTTCAAGACTTTTTAAGCTTTCTTGTGAAGATAGCCAAGCTTGAAGCATTCGTTTTATGGCTACATTGCGTCTCATCATTTTATAATTCTCTCATCCGTTTATGATTTTGATAGCTTTCAACCAAAGGTCAGTCTATTTAGGATTCGATTTGATTAAATCGAAAAAGCCAAGCAGGGGCGGCGGAACACATTTTTCCGGGGTGGGCAGTAAATAACGGTCGATTATTGTAGATAAGTGGGTAGTTGGGATATATTGAAAAATCATTTAACATTTGCACATTCATTCATTTATTACCATAATGTACATAAAAACACGTAAAAGGTGAATTATTTATTGCGGTGTACGCTGCGCAAAGCGAACGTTGTTAAACGTTTTGAATTTCGACTTATGAACCTATCCATCAAAGACTGTAGATCAAGCTCATCAGCTAAGTCGGGGTACACATATAGAATAACGAGATGATTTAAACGATCCTGGAGCATTGTGGACCGTAAGTAATTTTTTACTCTGCGCATGATCGAAAAGCTCCTTTCATTTGAGCATGACGAACCACAAAAAGTCATTAGCAAACGAACAAACCGTACATATTCAGGCACTAGCCCTGCGCTCAATTGATTTTTGCGAAGAAACCCAACGATGTCTTTTAAATTATCGGCTTTTGCTTCACTTCGATTCATAATTTGCAATATCATTTCACGATCATTAACTAATCTACTTTGTTTAAAATCTCCACGATAGTATTCAATAATCTGTTGAGTATCCACGGGTTTGCCAATAATAAAATTTTCCAACGATTTGAAAAAATGAGCGGAGTTTGTTTCAAACCGATTTTTCAAAGAAGCATTGACCTGGTCAAATACTTCAGAATAAGTTTTGCGGTACATGAGTTTGGGGGTTTTGAATACAAAATTTTCTGTAATGCTTACATCGAATCTCCGAGGAATTTTACGTTTTGTCGGTAATTTTGGCTCTTCAATTCCTAGTTCGACTGCCATCGTGCTACTCTTTTCCCATATTAATTAAAATTTCGAATCACTATCGCCGGTTAAACTATAAGCTACGGCTTCTACTTTTCGATAAGAATCGGCAACACAATTTTCTGTTTTTTGAAGATCAGTGTTCAAAATTTCTATTCGCTCGAAAGTTTCAATCGTCATAATAAGCAAAAATGTAAATTCAAATGACTCCATATTTTCTAGAAATCCAGAAGCTTTGGCTTTTATTGAACAATCAACATGTTGGCTTGTAGTTTGTAAGAAGAAGAACTCGATTAAAGACAAATAATTACTTAATAGTGTTTTTAAGGATTTTATTCGAACAACCCATCTGGAAAAAAAACATACTTTAAAAAAATGGATTAAATGCTTGATAATAGCGTGGCCCGGTGAGTGTTCGCAAAAGTCATCAATATAAAAATTAGAATCTTAACCTTGTCGGACAGTATGCTGCTAGAGTAGGAAGTTTAATACCGCCGGCGGCTTCTTCGGTTCTCTGTGAGTCATGAAATTGAGCGAGACGTTTGGGAGAATCTCTCACAGAATTTACCAAATCTTTGACAAGGCCGATAAATTTTCTAGCCGTTGCTACCCCATTCACTGCATCTTGAACTACGAGGTTAATATTGTGTGCATTACAATGCACAAAAAGGGCACGAGGTTCTTCGGCTTTCTTTCTTGCTTGAAGTCCTGAAACTGACCCCGAAACGTTTGCCGCACCATCGTAGCATTGGCCTCTAAGTTTAGAAACAGGCAAATCGAAGCGTGAGAAAGCATCCCTCACGAGGTTGAACAATGTTTCAGCTTTCTCGTCGGATGTTGTATAAAATCCAATGAAGTACTCAGTAGCTATGAACTCTTCAGATACAACTCTGATGTAAGCAGAAAATTGTTCCGTCCTCGATATGCCGATATCCAACATCCAACATTATTGCGACAAATTCTGCTTCCTTAATTTTATTCATGTTCCTTAGCAGAATTTCAGTAGCCATAAGTTCTATAATTTCGTTCTGAATCTCGTGGTGGAGCCATTTACTACCTGTTCGTTTTATCCAGGACTCAAGCTCAGGCACATCTTCAGCGCGCGCTCGTAAAAACGCCATAAAATAAGAATCTTCATCACTATTTGCTCCACGTAATGCTAAACCTTGCTTCCCCAAAGTTTTTAGTGCGCTAAATACTTTTTTCAAGGCAGTGCGATGATTCATCATTTGTTTCGACGCTTCAGATGAAAGAGCCTCGACAACGTTCACAGAAGAGTGATGGTTTTTTAAAGCCTCCACACTTTCGAGATGCAAAGAACTTTTTGAATGTGCTTTGATCCGTTCCACCCCGTCCTTCCAATAGCTGAAGCCTCTCTCCACCCATGTTTCCTTTGATTGCAAATAAAAGGCAGCAAAAGAAAGTATTAATTTTTTGCGATCGCGTCAGTGCACACTTTGCAAATCAAAAAACCAGCCTCATTTGTATCGAGGAACGGGAACTGGGTTTTCCATTCCTGATATACTTTGGGTATAAACATTGGAATCTAAAAAGCCATAAGAAAATTTTCATATGCATACATATGTTTATACTAGCTGCCCGCAATGTTTCGATGGGAAATATCCACAGTAGGTATTGGGGCGGTTGAGCCTGGGAAAATTCTGATGACCGTGGGAACTTTTTCTTATGATCTTGAGATGACCTTTGAAACAGCTTAGTTGAAGTTCAAAAACAGTTAAAAGCAGTTCAGTAACAGTTAAAAGCAGTTCAAAAGCAGTTAAAAGCAGTTCAAAAGCAGTTAAAAGCAGTTCAAAATCAGTTCAAAAGCAGTTCAAAAGCAGTTAAAAGGTCATCTGAAGGTCATCAGAAAAAGTTCCCACAGTCATCAGAATTTCCCCGGGCTCAAACGCCCCAATACCTACTATCCACTTCATTAGTGAATCAAAAAAGAGAGTAAATAATGCAAAATAGCTTATGTAGAGGAAAGTTGAGGCCGAAAGAGCCAAATTTTAAAGAATGAACTTACCGCTACCTGTACTAGTTTTGAGTTCATACCGACAATCCTCACTGGGACTGCTTGATGATGTCGAAGGAACAAAAGAATCGGTTGGCTGTTTCGCAACTCCGGGAGTATTGTCCATGAGTCCCTTATGAACACTTTTCAACTTTATGATGAACCTGTCCATTTTGTTTTCAACGCTACTATCGGCACCTTAAATCACGTGGTAGAGCTTTGACTTTGAAATATGAAGTATAAATGTGCACATTAAAAAATTTGCGTGAAGCTATACCATATTTCTTGCTTAACTCTCTTTCTTTGTCCCTTCGCATGTGCGCAGTATGGCTTACGATTTCGCTGGAATTTTGTTTCAGTAGTGATGGCGATGGGGCTAGAAATAAAACTTCGAGATTACAGGCATGCTGTGCACGATAGTGTGCTCGTTCACGAAATATCGCTGCGGAAATTCAGAAAGAGCCTTCCCTTTTCGTTTTGCTACTCTTTGTCCTAATTCTCTTCTTCTTCTTGTTGCTGCGTTGATATGATTTTCAGGCGTTTACATTTGAGCTGAAGAGCCTCAAGACCAGTCACACAAACCAAAAGCCGGCTCCTCACGCTAAAGAGAGTAATTTATGACTATTCAAATACACTAAACATAATACATATCGCTTAAAAAATACCTAACGCAACAGGATAGATATCCTGGGTAGTTGTAGCCATAGAATAAGGATAAAAATAAAAGAAGCACTCCATCTACCCAATGCTGCCCAGTTTTCATCAACGGTTATGTTTGTTCATCATCGCCGTTTTCTTACATTTCGCTCTAGGTCATAATATGATGGCCCCAGCTCATAAAACCAAGCACCCCACTTTCGTATCTCTTTTTGTTTACATTACATTGGTTTTCTCTATGGTGACACTGAAAGGGTGCTGAGAAAGGGTACATATCACCCAAAAGGTGGCCGTCTGCATCAAATCGGATTTTCATGATGGGTCCGTGATGTAGTGTCATATTATTTAGTTTTGTTAAGATTAGTCAAGAGACTTTAAGTTTAATCCCGCAATTTGCGGATCTGCAGATTGCAAGAAGCCGCATTTGGCTTGGGGCTACCGGCTTCAGACCATCCATTCGATCGTAAAACATTGCAATATGTAAAATTAGTTGAAAGTGTGTTTGACTGTAATACTGACTACAATTTGCGCTTTTAAATGCTTTTTTATGGGCAACACTTACGATTTCTAGGGTACCTTGGAAACCATTAAAAATCATATGTTTTAACGGAATGTAGTTGAAGAGATTCGTAAATTCTGTCTTTTTTTCACATTTAATTTATTCTTCTTTACCACAAATAGAAAAATAAATTATCAATTTTTTCATTATAATAATTTGGCATATAGGATCGAAATTTTAGGGTAGGTAATTACCCACCGTTTGATTTCCCAGGTGGGTAGTACTACCCACACTGCCCAAGGCGTCCGCCGGGCCTGAAGCCGAGAGCACAGCTACATTATCTGCACACTGGAAAATGTTGAAAACGCTGATACTAACATTCTCAGGCTAAAAGATTAGCGATTAATTAAGAAAAACTATAGCGCATCAGAACCGCTAGAAAACTGTTTGTGGGAAATGTGGGAAGACGTAAAATATTTTTTTGTAGTATTATGACAACCAGTTTTTACCCTAAGCAATCAAAGCAATTTCTCGGCAGCATCTCCAATTACATAAATGATTTGAAGGAATTATTTTCACGTGCCTACCGTAGCTCGAAGGTTCACCGCACAGTCTTGGAATGTGTTTATAGTTTTAAACAACACTAATACGCTCTGAAAATTTCACGATGAATCAATCTTTCCTCAGGAGTTATCACAAGTCAAAATTCCAGTTCTTTATCATAAACAAGCATAGCACATAATATGTTTTTGTTATCAATACTTAATCTTAACAGAAATGTACTAAAATCAGATTCACTAAATATATATATATATATATATATATATATATATATATATATATATATATATATATATATATATATATATATATATATATATATAACTCCGCCGATCGCAAGTCTAACTTGTGATATGCCGGTCCCAAGCCCGAAAAAAGGAGGAGGGTTTGAGGTAACGAGGTAACTCTATCCTCAGTAAAACTTGCATAGTTGCAGCCTGATGGCTGAAATACACCTAAGCGTCTCACGTCATTAGGGAGGATTAGCCACGTTGTCAGACCTGGGACATAGTTGTGTGAACTTTGGCACGAGGTAAGTCTCCTGAAGCAACTATCACCGAGGCCCCCATGGAAATGGTTGAGCGATGTGCCGACAACCCATCCTTGTAAAAACTTCCTCTGTCAAGAAACCTGGAACAAAAGCCTCGGATTGGACGGATCAACAACGACGACCACGCAAACGCACAACCGATTATTCTTTCGGAACCTGGAATGTACGCTCCCTGAACAAACCGGGGGCCGAAAAGGCCTTCCTTCATCAGGTCGAACAGTACAAACTGAGCATTACTGCAGTCCAGGAAACAAATTGGTTAGGCTGCGAGATCAACGACAAGAAATCACACACAATTTTTACAAGCGGCAAACCATCGGGCCGCAAGGAGTTTGGAGTAGCATTCATAGTGAATAAGCAGCTTAAGTCGCGCGTTACCGACTTCAAACCCGTAAACGAAAGGCTGTGTGCGATTCGCATCAAGGCGCGAATTTTTAACCTCTGGCTCATCAATGTGCACGCTCCCACCGAAGTACAAGAAGACTCTGTAAAAGACGGGTTCTATGCCTGCCTTGAAACTCTCTTCGACACACTTCCGTCAAATGATGTAAAAATGCTACTGGGAGATTTCAATGCAAAAGTCGGGAATGAAAGTTGGCATCGGGGGACCACTGGAGGACACAGCTCCCACGAAGAATGCAATGATAACGGCCATCGTCTAATTGACTTCGCTTGCAGCAGGCACCTTGTTGTAAGCTCAACTTGCTTTCCACACCGTCACATTCACAAGCAGACCTGGAATTCTCCAGACGCACATACCGTCAACCAGATCGACCACGTCCTTATTAGCAAGAGATGGGCGTCAAGTGTTATGGATGTTCGGTCGTACCGCGGAGCTAACTGTGACTCCGATCATTTCCTGGTGAAAACAGCATACCGATGCAGAATTTTCTCAGTGCACCAATCGAGATTCAGCCCGCCCAAAATCTTTGCGGTTGAGAATTCGCTGAACGATTATACGGTTCAGGCGTATACGACCGCGCTTAAAGAAAGAATCTCACCAATGCTGCGCGACTCCAGCAGCGTAGGTGTCCACGAGTTCTGGGAAGAACTCAAAAATACAATCAAGAATGTGGCAGAAAACGTTGTGGGATACAAAGCTCGACGAGCGCGAAATGAATGGTTTGACGAAAAATGCAGAAACTCACTTGACGCAAAGAATGAGGCCTACAGACAATGGGTCCAACGTGCAACCAGAGCCAAAAAGGAAAAATATGATGAGCTACGGCGAATATACAATAGAATAATTAGGCGTAAGAAAAGGAAATACTTTGACGAGCAGTTGCTGAACATTAATGTAAACCTAGATAGTAAGAACACCAGACAAGCGTACAGACTAGTAAACATGATCAAAAATGGCTACCAACCCAGGACTAGCCTCTGAAAGGACAAAGATGGAAGTATTATCGGCGACACCGAAAGTATTAGCAAACGATGGGCGTCCTACTTCCAAGAGCTTCATAATCTGCCATCAAACATCCTAGCAGCAGAGGCTGAGCTCCATGACGATACTGTTGGTCAACCCCCATCCACACAATCCCCGACAGTAGAAGAAGTTGATCTCGCCTTGCGTTCACTGAAAAGGAACAAAGCGCTGGGTGCTGACGAGATACCAGCTGAACTACTCAAGTCTGGTGGGGCGGGTTTATTGAGTGCGCTACATCAACTACTGCAGCGAATATGGGAGACTGAGGTGATCCCAGACAATTGGCGCAGAAGCATCATCTGTCCCATACATAAAAAGGGAGATAGACTGCGGTGTGAGAATTACAGGTGCATCTCCTTAGTCTGTACGGCCTACAAAGTCCTGTCAAAAATCCTGGAGCAAAGGATTAAACCGTTCACGGAAGAAATCATTGGCGAGTATCAAGGCGGTTTCAGATCTGGTCGCTCCACAATCGACCAGCTCTTCACGGTCAAGCTAATTTTGCAAAAGTGCTGGGAATACGACGTCGACGTATACCAAATCTAAATAAGCAGAGCTTACTAATTTGGCTACGGCATAAACGCACTCATTGACGGATCTTTTTGAAACTCTGGGTGGCCTGAAGCAGGGCGATGGAATAGCGCCCACGCTCTTCAACCTGGCACTTGAGTTTGCTATTCGGGCAATGCACCTGAACACCAGCGGCACGCTACTTTTTAAGTCGACACAATTGGCAGCGTACGCGGATGACATAAACATCATGGCTCGACAGCTGACCGATGCAAAAGAACTTCTGCTTAGACTTGTCACCGCAGCAAAGGAAGTTGGACTACGAATCAACAAGGACAAAACGAAAGTTATGATGCAATCTAGGACAAGGACGCCAGAACACACGACCATCAACGTAGGGGACCTTTGCATCAAATTCGTGGACAACTTCGTTTACCTGGGTAGCAACCTATCGAGTGATGCCAACGAAACTGACGAAATCAAGCGACGGATACAACTAGCCAATAAGACCTTCTTCTCGGTCCTCCCCATTATGAAATTGAAATAAGTGCACAGAAAGACTAAACTCCTCGTTTATAAAACTATCATAAGACCTGTGCTGTGCTATGGCTGCGAAACATGGACCCTGACCCAAGCCTCCGAAAATATGATCGACACCTTCGAACGGAAAGTTCTACGGCGGATTTTCGGGGCTATCCGCGACCGAGATGGATGGCGCATCCGGTACAACAATGAGTTGTACGAGCTCTACGATGAGCTGGAAGTCTCCAAAATTGTGAAATTACAACGGTTACAGTGGGCGGGGCACGTGCAACGCTTGAATGACGACCGCATGCCAAAACGCGTCATGAACGCACGACGAGTCGACGGAGCGAGGCCAAGAGGAAGACCAAGAGCTTGTTGGGAGAGCTCAGTGTATGCGGACGCCGAACAACTATTGGAGTTCCAAGATTGAAGGACGCGGTCACGTGACCGAGACAATTGGAGGAGCTCGATTCAGGCGGCCAAGGCCCGACGTCGGGCTGTTGTGCCACGTTGATGATATATATATATATATATATATATATATATATATATATATATATATATATATATATATGTATATATATATATATATATATATATATATATATATATATATATATATATATAAACATGAATTTTTAGCGAAACAAATTTTATACTGATTTGCATCGAAAGTCGGCAAAAACTCGAGCGCATAGGAACTGCTAGAACGACTGGTTTTCGAAGAAAAGAAAAGAAATCGTGCATATTTTGATTGCATAATCTACAATAGATGCGTTTTTCTTTTGCACACCCGGGCAGATCAAATTTTGTTCAGTACACTTAATTTCAAATGAAAGTTTGCTAAGTATATTGAATACAACAGCAAAATCCTGCACATGTGCACCATTTTGTTGTTGAATTCACTATACTTAACAAAATTTGATATGCTTGGGTTGCAAAATCGCACCTAATATGTGTTTTCTATTGCAACAAACCACTTTGATCAGAAGACAGCATCGAACCTCATAGGCTTACCATTCGGAAGAGTTTTGAAATTTAAGGAATCAAAGCACTTGCCACTTTTATTTATTATCGGATGCTTATCTCATAAAACTTTACAATTACAACATAAACATGAAAATGATCGGTGCTTGCAACACTTCACCAGCACTGCAACCAAAAGTCTGCAACAGTCACGTCAAAATCAACTAACCCTGTGAATGTTGTTTTCATCCGGTGACTTCATCGAATATTATAGGAATTAAAAAATGAAAGCTCAAATTTGGAAAACTCAAGCATTGGTGTCTCAATGTAGATGTTTGTCACATGAATATTTACTAGTAGCATCTGTTGGCACAAAAAAAAAACAAAATGTTTGATGCTGGCAGTCTTTTCTGCTTACTTCAAGTCCAACTCACCCTGTGTTTTTTGTTTCGATCCGATGGCTGAATTGTAAGTTAAAGGGCTAAATAATTCAAATAAACTTTTAAAGTTTTCGAAACTCAAATGTATGCAGTTTGTTGTGGGCAAAAAAGCATTACAATTTTAAAATTTAATGACAACATCGCTTAGTTTTTAAAAATTATACAAAATTTACCATAGCTGGCAGCCCTATCTTAGCTTTTCATCCACATTTCTTAGAGCTAGGTCCAATGAATTTGCTGTTCATTTCGTCTAAATTTGGTAGCTGGGTCGGAATCTATAGTGCAAAAAGCTGTTTCTTTTCTTTGTGATTTTTCAACATGATACTACTACCACAGTGCTGTCCAGATTTCAAATTAACTTCTATCAGACCTAGTACTATTTATGGCCAGTACATTTTGTGAAATTCATATTATCTCATTATCGGGTCTTGTGTTACCGCGAACACAAACTTCGAGTGCTGTACGAAAATTTTAATAGGATTCTCCAGACAAAGTATGAAATTTGTTATAAATATATATATATATATATATATATATATATATATATATATATATATATATATATATATATATATATATATATATATATATATATATATATAAATACATATATATATATATATATATATATATATATATATATATATATATATATATATATATATATATATATATATATATATATATATATATATATATATATATATATATATATATATATATATATATATGTATATATATATATATATATATATATATATATATATATATATATATATATATATATATATATATATATATATATATATATATCCGTTAAACCTTTTTTAATTTACTCAAGTTTATCCTTTTCGATCTGATTTTGCGCATATACATACGAGTATATCAAAATAATGACCGGGAACGCCGATACTAGAAATCAAACTTTGACCCAGTCACATTAAAGCGTTTCATAGCTATACGAAAAGGATGGTATCATGATATAGGTGAACGGTCATAGGATTTATTGATGACGGAACAATATCTACGAGCAGGCCTCGAATCGATACGAGCCGATAAAAGATTCGATGTGAGGTGTTGGGTCGAAATTTAATAGCGACAAAGTATCGGTTTCACGTTCAAAATGAACGGGATATGCTTTTAAGTGATTGATAAGAAAACTCAGATTTTTATTGGTCCCTGAGAAATTCAAAATTTTGTTCTCGTCGATAAATAAAATGTTTTTTTGTTGTTTTTGAATGTGTTTGACTTGCATTTTTGTGAAGTGCTATCATTGAAATATTGTTGCTTATTTATTATCATAGAACTTTATATAGGTTATATTAAAATCTATCGATATTAATATATATTTAAAAAGGCTGAGAGGGCTGGTTAAAATATTTTATTTTGTGACTTTTTCTACTTTGAATATAGAATTTCCTATAATCGTTGCTAATGTAAAAATAACAACTCTATATTATTAGTTTACGTCAAGCCAATTTTTATGCACTTGTAGCAGTTTAACATTGCTGGTCAAGATGAATTTGCAATTATTTGCTCGATGTTAAATTTAGTTGAGAAATTTGTCGCTTGCTATGAAAATTTAATTCCTAAACGTTCTCGCTAATGAAGCAAAAAGTAGCTCATTCTCATTCTAAATGTTTCCACTCGTTTCATTTCACCATTATTACATTGTTAATATATACGAAGTGTGAACTAGTTTCCCTATAATCCTCTGAATTTCCTCTACTTCGTGCTAATCTTTTATGTCTGTGCATGAGCGAATCCTGCCAGACACCGAAACAGGATCAATTTTGAGCTGCTCTCTCACCAATGCACTAGACGTGGTATGCTATGATAGTACAGATGGCTGTTTCCTGAAGGGATTTTCAGCGTTGTTTTACTATAAAATGGACATCGAGCGACTAGATGCATATTTTTGGGTAGAGAGCTATTCCGTTGAGACCGGGTGTTGCACGGTCGAGAGCAGAATATTAATGAAATAATCGTGACTTGGTATCTATTCGCCGGATGAATCAGCAAGCTTTGTAGTCCTTGTGCAGCGACAGTTAGATCATAGATGATACAGCTTCAGGGTAAATTTTGCAGTTATTCTATTAATATACACAGGGCCATTGTAAAGTTTGTTTTGTCATATTTCTTGAAAAGTTTCAAATTTTTATAAATAGAAGATGACTAGCGTTCTTAACTTTCCAGACAAAGGTCAAGACAAACTGAAAACAATCCATACAAATATTTTGTAAGCATAAAGTTACATGCCTATTTTTATGTATTTTCGTTTTTCAGGGTTTTCAATTTCTGAGACTTCTACGGTTTCAAGGCTTTCTTGCAAAATAAATTGTTAAATGCTATGTTTGTAAATAAATTCATATAAAAACTGATGCGAATGATAATAGGGAATATACCAAAGATTTTTGTTTCGAAGTCGTTGTAAGGGGCCTCCAGAATTTGAAGGTTACAGTCAAAGCTATCACGCCGTAACCAAAGAGATTATAAATATGTGGTCACGGTTCCCTTCTTGTCCATAAATGAGCATAGACAACGTATATCGGCACTAACGCTTATCAAAGCAGAGAAAAATCGTTATGGGAAACCGGATCGTTTTGCGGAATAATCCTTCAAAAGCAGACCCAATTAACATAATCCTTGTTTTTGTGGGATGCTTGAAATTTAAATTTTTTTAACTAAGGGCTTTCGAAAGTATGCACTGATTCTCATCAGACATAAAAAAGTAAGTGTAACTTCATATGGATAAGCTCACTTTCGAGGGTGACACCATCACGCCATTCATCCTTATGCCTAGTACTATACTCTTCGCGAAACGAATTCAACGGTCAAATCCCATACAAAAAGAGCTTTACTGACGAATTGAAAAGCTTTTTTTTTGTATAGGATTCGACCGTTGAATTCGTTTCGCGAAGAGTATAGTAGTCTATAAGTTATGGCGTCTGGCGCCATGTGTTTTCTCAGTGTGCTCTTTTACAGCAGTAAAGTGCGTTGAAAGCCTTCCCAGCTCTTTCTGCTACATTGTGGGTCCATAGTAACTTTGAGTCAAGGATCAGCCTTACGCCTTAAGATCAACCCACTGGATCAAATTAATGGAGACCCAATTCAATTTGGTTAACTCAAAAAAAGGAACTTTGTACTTGTAAATCGGATGAGTTTCGATCAGAGTCTATCCAACAAGTGACGCTTTACAGCCATTGCCACTCATCATCTATGGCACACTATGTGACGAATGTACGTGCTGCAAAGCAATACCTTGAAGATTTGGTGAGAGTGCTTTATTTCTTTTGAGGAGAAGGTTAACGTGACATTGGAAAGTCTGCAACGGCTCTGCGACACCATTCCGTCGGGTATTTTATTTCATCGACCAGCTCTGGAGTTGATATTTCCTAGTTCCAAGCTAGCCGTGACTACTGCGTCCTTTCAATGACTTTTTAAAATTTCAAATATTACGGGCTGCTGCTAAAAAGCAGAAAATGGCGCGATGCTGGCTTACCTTGAGCATGACGTATGTTCTATTACATCTGACAACCTTAAGCCTTTCTTGTTCTATATCAACTCCCTTAAAACTTCCTCAGGCATTCCTTCTGTTATACATGTATCATCATGATACTTCTGCGACCTGACTACAACATTTTTGAGAGATTTTTGCTCAACTTTTTTCTTGTTGCACCTCTCGTCACAGTAACTCTTCGCGATCAATCAGTTTTCCTTTTTTTTTACTAATCCTTTGGTCATTGAATCATAAATGATGTTCCTTGACGCAAGTTCTTACTTCAGTGCTGATGGTGACCCGAATCTTTTCGCCAAATCACTTTCATCTTCTTTGTGTGTTCCTTTGTCAATCATTTTTCTTAGCATCTCAACCGGTATCATCAGTTTGGAAATCTTTCAACATATTTCTCATCCATAAAGCTGGTGATATTTCTCCACCTCTAAACACCCTCCCAGATTCTTTTGAACCTGTTTTGGTAAGCTCAACGAAAGATTCGTTTACAATGGCGTGTACCCTTTGCTGAACTCAATGACGTGCCCCCCATAGCCGTTAAACAATTATACCGATATACAGGGTGGGCCAAATACAAAATTCTTTTTAAAAATGTAATAAAATATACAACATTTAATTTTTTTCTATGTATTATGACTTTTTCAGTTAGAGCAAACATTCCCATTTATACAACATTCTAATTTATTAACACAATTTCGTTCAAGTGGCTGCTTCGCTTGGCTTCGCAGTAGCGCATTCTGTCACTCCAATTTTCCAAGACCTTGTTGATGGTTTCGGGCTGTAGCTCACGGATTACTTGTATGATATTGACTTTAAGTGATTGAATCGTTTCTGGATTGTTGGCATAACAACGGTCTTTCACGGTTCCCCACAAAAAGATCGATTGTGGCATGGGCTGTGTGGCATGGCGCACCACCTTGCATAAAACAGAGGTCGTCCAAACCCATGTCGTCAATTTCAGTCAAAAAAAGTCAACTAACATGGCTCTGTAACGTTCACCGTTGACCAAAACGTTGTTCCCAGCCTCATTTTCGAAGAAAAATGGTTCAATGATGCCACCACTCCACAATCCGCAACAAACTGTCACTTTCTGTGAATACATTGGCTTCTTGACAACAACGTACGGGTTTTTCCGAACGTGATTGTGGCAATTTTGTTTGTTAACGTAACCGCCGAGATGTAAATGCGCCTCGTCAGAAAAGATGATTTTTCGCCCAAAATCGTTGTCAAATTCAGGCTGCTCTAAGGCCCAAATTGCGAAGCGATAACAAAGCGGATAGTCATGCATCTTCAATTGCTGAGTCAATTGGACACTGTAAGCGAATAATCCGAGATCGTTGTGCAGACTTCTCCTCGGGCTATTGCGTGAAATGTTGAGCTATTGAGATCGACGGCGAGTTGATGTTCATGGAACGAGTCTCACACTCTCTGCTACAGCAGCCACATTCTCGTATGTACGCACCGTGAGACGACGGGGCCTATGAGTGTTGTCCATTAGCATGCCAGTCTTATTAACTTTTTGCAAAAAATTGCGTACAGCAGGCGTGGTGGGTGCTTCATTTCGGCCAAAACTAATTTTAAAAAAACCCACTGTTTGGGCTACATAGCACTCACTTTGGAAACGGCTTTCAGTGTCAAAATAACTTATGATTGAAAAAAATCCACTATATGGCCCACCTTGTATATTTGGCTGATATGTTTTTGTTTTTGTGGTTGTATGTTTGCTGTTGAGATTGTTTTTTGGTTGTTTGCTTTTTCTTATAATCGCGTTGCTTTTCGTCTAGTTTGTGTATGTTTTTGAGTTTTCTTTTGCAAGTTTTTGCACCTGCTACCACCAAAGGATGAATAGGGATCAAAAAATGAATTAAAGCCAACAAAAACGTACACGAGAAGACAACACAATGATGATAAAGACAACACAATGAAGATAAACAAACAAAAACACCCCCAAAAACACAAAAATACCAACCAGAAATGAATAAGAAAAATTGTTTGTTGGCTATGGGGGCACGTAGTTGAGTTTTACCGTACTCTTTCATCCAGTCTTTGCTGGCCAGTGAACTGCAGAGACTCATTCAAGATAAGTCAACGGTAACAAACTTATTTTCGTTTACAAACACCGTTGCTTCCACAATCGACAGACTTCGTCAAAGCTTTCGATTTTATGAACCATGATATTCTTCTGTCAAAGCTAGCTTGGTTTGGTCTCTTTGGTGTCCTGTTTTCTTGGTTCTCTTCCTAAACTTTTTATTGCTCTTGTGTTGTTACTGATCATTCTTGCTCTTTCACACTTTTTTCCTACCTCTGGAGTTCCGCAAGGAACCATTCTGGGTCCTTTGTTGTTCCTTTTATTTAGTAACGATTTTGCTGCCCTCTTTCACTCGCCCTGACTTTTGTATGCTGATGATCCTAAAAATTTCAGAATGATTGAATGGCTGTTGACTATTCTATAATGGCGAACTGTTTGATTGCTTTGGCTAGCTGGTACGCTGCAAATTCTTTGAGTGTATCCTTTTCAAACTTTTTAACGGCTGCATACAGGTTGACCCCAGTATTCCCTTTTACGTTAGAAAATCGGGCTATCCTAATGTAACATTATTATACTTAAGTATACTCTTTCTTTTCAATACTTTTGCGTTTGCCTCGCCAGCACAATAGCATTAATCTTGGTCCTCATCCTCGAATGTTATCTGTGTTCAAAACTGCTTTAAAAATAACGTTCAGTCACATACTCTAAACATGTCCTAATGTACTCTATTGTTTGTTTTCTTTTTGCGGCCAATTCAGCTATTAATTGTTTTTTGTATTATTATTCCTGCCTGAATTTATTCAGATTCTTAGTTTTATTATTATTATTTTCTACATTTGTTTTATTCTGTGGATTTGGACAATAAATTAATAAATAAACATAAAAACCCAATCAAACGGCTTCTTTATATTTTTCAAACATATAAATACTTAATAGTTTTTAATGTGTACCAATTTTTTCCTAGCTTGTAAAAAAATATTTTAATAAAAAAACCGATTTTTCCTTTCGAAGCTAGATATATTGAATTTTGTGACAAATATCGATATTTCGAGGGTAATCTGCCCTCTTCTTCAGTGTCTATCGGTCTAATCTTAATCTAACTTAGGTATGTTATTTATAGAGCTTACTTTTAAAGTATTGACTTATACTAATTACCAACTATGTATTTATTAATTACTTTAAATTAGCCTGAACAATGGTGATGCAAAGTTTCCTTGGTCTGTGTTTAGTCTTCTATTCATTGGGGTTTTCCATATGTTCAGGCTTTGTTCCCAAGCGTGCCGGTAAAACAAGCACTCACGTTCTTTGAGGACTGGCTATTAGAGAGGAATAGCTCACCGGAGGGGAAGAAGAGGGCTAAAGACTTTTTGAAACTCGCTTCGGGTTGCATGAATGAAAGTTATTTTACTTTCAGAGGGAAATACTTAAAAGCGATGAAATGTGTTGCAATGGGAAATCCTTTATCTCCACTTATGAGTCAGATATTTATGGATAGACTGGAGAAGAAACTTTATGGGTTTGGTTGAGATATGTAGACGACATTCTAGCTATCGTTAAAAAAAATGCTTTGGGAGAAACTTTGGAGAAGTTGAACCAAGCACATAAGGACATCCAATTTTCAATGGAAATAGAAAAGAATGAGAAACTACCCTTCTTGGATTTAATGGTCATAAGGGAAGAAGGTCTTCTTAGATTTAATATCTACCTGAAGCCCACATACACCCAGAGGACAACACCATCCACGTCTGATCATTGGCATTCCCAAAAAATGGCGCCATTTAATTCGATGATTCACCGGCTATTAACAGTGCCCATGGATCAGGAAATTTTTAACTCAGAAGTTAAATATATTAAAGATACGGCGAGGAAAAATGGGTTTGACGAATGAATAATTGAAAATCTTGTCAAAAAAAGTAAAGAATACAGCGGGATCTTTTGAGGACGCTCATTACGCAGGAACAACAAAAAACAGCCATAAGAGTTCCAATTATTTTTTCGTCAATATTCAAAGAAGTTCGGGAACTTCTTGAACGCTTTGATATTAAAGCAGAACTAACTAATAAAACTAAAAAATTAGGTACTATACTATGTGACGTGAAAGACAAAAAGGATATGCCCAAAATGCAACATACATCGGTCAAACGAAACGGTTAGTTGATGTTAGACTAACGGAACATAAACGGGAAGCAGCTTCAGCGAGGAAAAGGAATACAACATTAGTACGATCAGCAGTAGTGAAGCAGATCTTGGAGGAGGATCACAACATAACATGGGACAACGTGGAGGTGTTTTAAGCTTTCTAATGTTATAAAAATCAATTTTCGATTTTTTTTTTAGATACCGCTTTTGCGTTTAGTAGGGCAGAATAATACTGCTGTTATTAATACCACCAATTGCGTGAGAAATTCATAATGAATCATTATTAATCATAAGCTTAGTATCACATAGAAATATCGTGTATTTTCCCAGGTCCGCTTACTACGTTGTATGGCTGAGATTCATGAATATTCATTGCATATTACATTAATAGTACAAATAAATTGAAAGCAGTCACGAAGACCAGTTAGTGTTATTGATTTGAATTTCTATTGATTATTTTTTATAGCATTCGGGATATTCATATTACTTTTGCCCTACAAAAAAGTGATGATGAGCTCATGCAGCACTATGCTTTTCATACCCGTTCGGGTTTTTGTTGGTAATGTGAAATGAGTCGACAAACACCCTGCAAATAATCTTAGACTGTAATCACACATTCTATGAATGTGTCAGAAATTTTCAGCATCTTTAATATTTCCCACTGATATGACAACAGTCAAAAAAATTCACTCACTTTCATTATCACGTTCGCACCTCAATCTGAGCGCACTCATCCGGCGGAAATCGCATTACTCGACAATAAACTTCAATTTTTATGACTTTGCCAGAGTATTGTAATGTAATCCTACGACATCATTAAACAAGCTAATTTAATGACGCAGATGTTAATTAGAAATGCCGCAGACACTTCTTAGTAGTTCTATGCTTTACCAGCATGATTCGTGTTAAAACCGTAATCTCGTCCAGTTTATTGCCGAAATTTTAGCAAGTTTGAAGTTCCACTCGCTTCTGCAGTGTCCTGTCAGAGATCGTGAGCCGACGAATATCCATTTAAAAGAGATAGATAAAACAAATTGAATTTCCAGATAATGGCCAGTTTGCTAGGTGGCAGGGGAGGAATGCAGACACTTTATGATAGTCGACTTGAATCTTTCTGGATTAAGTTTTGTCTTTGTTCGTGGCAATTATAATATTATTATGGATTTCTCGACTAATGCAGAAAGCTTATTAATTTTTCACACCCCACTTGTCCTGGTTCCTGCAAATCTGCCGAATCACTGCAAAGTCGGCTAGTATCACGCCACGGAATTCGAAGGAAACTCAAGCGGATGTAAAAAGAATGATTTGGTTTCCCCGGCTGTCGGTTAGAAACCATACGTATTCCAGCAACGTGATACAACCCACAGCGTGCCCAAGGAATCCGCAATAGGAAAACCCATCCAGATGGTTCCGTAGACGTTGAAGGCTAGCTTCGTGCATGTACTGTTGGATTTCAATGGCCTGGAACAATTTTGTTTTTACGCCACCTCGAGGCGCTATCTAGCACACTCGGTCGTTATAGTCCTACAAAAACAAACGCCTACGTCTTCAGCAACTATGCGAACAATTTCCATTCCTCAAGCGGAAATCAATACCCGCATTTAATATGCTTTTGGGTGAATGAATGAAGGCAGCAAGGTATGTACATAAGTGTAACTCCGTCCCAATCATATGATGAAAACAACAATGGAGTGCTTCCGATCCCGGGAATTTTATGGTGGTCTAGGCGGCTCGATTAGATGGAGCTAAGGAGTGTTGATATTCGATAAGGGAATCAAATTTACGAGAATTTTCAACCTGACGTAGCTTTAATACGAATAAAGGAAAAATGACGGAAGGAAACGTCTGTACGTGATATGAAAACATATGTTGAAGTAAATTTTAGCATACATATATTTGCGTAAAAAGCTCAGAAGTGATAACTTAGTGTATGGATTCAGTGTAGACAGTGGATCCTTTTTGTTTGAGTAGGCCTGAAAATATTGGATTATTTAAATTATTATATTTACCTTTTATGAAAGTATATTGCTTGCGGACAAACATGATGTACATAAGCATAATATGAGTGAGATGGATAATAAGAAGCGTTTTAGCTAGAAAACGCCAAGTTAAGGCTGTCGTGGAAGTAAAATATAATTTAACTGAATTATAAAAACAAAGCTAAATCAGTATTAATGTTTTTTTATATTAGAAAAAAACTGGACTGTTTCTCTCTAAACGAAGCTTCATTTAACGGGAAACTATGACTTTTTTGTGAAGACAAATTCTGAAACAAATGAAAAGACATTGATTTGTCATTTACAGTTTTCAGTAGGTACAACCACATATGCTACGCATATATCACTATTATTATTTAACTTTATAACAATATCATTGGCATTTTAATAGTTAATAATATTTCTATTAGAACTTTAAGCAAAATTTAATTATTTCCGTATATCTCAGTCATTATGCTAGTGGACACCGGCAGCATGAGAAAATTGATCATAATTCGAGAATTCAATGCACTTAGACAAAAACGGCTTGTACTTCAGTGAATGTCAAAAGAGACAACATCTTCCGAGTTACAGCAACAAATTTGCGTTCAGTTAAACAAAATAATTTGTTTTTCAATTATTGGTGGAAACACAAAACTAGTCGTTGTTAGAATATACGCTTATAAAGAATATACGCGTGTTAAGAATATACGCTTGTCGCCTTCTTGGACATCGAGGGGGCCTTCAGCAACATAAAGTCTAACGCAACTGTTGACACACTCTCGGTGCTGCACGGTGATTGCTTTCATCGTGCAGCTTCTCAAAAGCAGAGTGGTAATCTCTTTCCTGGGGATTGTCAGCGTAAGACGAGGAGTCAGTACGGGCACACCTCAGGGTGGGGTCCTCTCTCTCTAGCAGTGGAACATCACGGTGAATACTCTCCTAAAAAAGTGGTTGCTTATGCGGACGACATAGCTGTGGCAGTGTCGGGGAAGTATTTATCTACGCTACCGGAGAGGCTAAATCACTCCCTTGACATACTTTCACGTTGGAGTCGTGAGTACGGCTTGAATGTGAATTCTAGCAAAACGGAGCTAGTACTGTTTACAAGGAAGTACAAAGTTTCCTATTTTGCGTTACGCAAATTAAATGGGGTCTCCATTGAACTGAGCCAGAGTGTTAAGTACTTAGGGCTTATCCATGACTCGAAACTACTGTGGAATTACAATGTAGCAGAAAGAGCTCGGAAGGCTTTCAACGCACTTTACTGCTGTAAAAGAGGCATAAGAGCGAATTGGGGATTGATTACAGCCTCGTACTGTTGCTTGGCTTTATACTATTGTGGTTGAGCCTGCGGAGGATGGCTGCACTGCTAGTAACTGGAACGCTCCGCTAAACCCTTACTAAGGCACATTCAGCGCTGCTTCATTGGCTGCCAACCAATCAACCTATCTCGCAGCAAGCCAGTCTTGCTTCTGTGAGACTGAATTGCATCTCAGCATGGAATAAAACAGAAGTTGGCCATGCGAGGGTTTTGGTCGAGGGAATTCCCGCTCCAGCGGGTGTTGACTACATTGCTTCGCAATGTCTATAAGATTTGGAGCTCACAGCTCGCATTCCTGGTACTGATGAATGGTGAGATGGATAAACCCTTCGAAAGTGGACTTATCCATGTGTACACCGATGGGTCAAAGCTAAACAATAGAGTCGGGAGTGGTGCATACAAAGATGAGCTGATTATCAAGCTGTCCGTCTGTCTACCAGACCACTGTAGTATCTTTCAGGCGGAGGTTGAGACTATTTTTTATTGTGTAATTGAATATTCGGGGTCAATATTGGTACTTTCACAGATAGCCAAGCGGCTATTAAGTTCCTTGCTGGTCCTTGTACAGTGTCCATGATTGTTGCTGAATGCTGTGCATCTCTTAGGAAGATATCGAAACATTCGGTTGTTCAATAGATTTGGGTACCTGGACATAAGGGTTTTCAGGGCAACTGTGAGGCCGATGAGCTAGCGAAGCTTGGAACCTTGTTATCGGACGTCATTTGCTCCTTCTCACTAGGGATTTCGATAACCTTGGTCAAATTGGCCATCAGGCGAAAATATCTTGAGAACGCTAGGAAATATTTATTTATTCATTGACCAAAACAAGGTACAAAATCACATATTAAAAAAAGGACATCAAATAAAAATAAAAATAGAAAAGTAAAGTAAAGTAAAGGAAAAGTAAAAACAAACAAGTTAAATAAGTAAAAAACAAACAAATTAAAGAAAAAAGAGTAACAAATAAATTAATAAATAGCAATCAATAAATAAACATTGACAAAAAAGCTATAGCTTAAGGTTAAGGGTACGGATGGCATGGAAAAGAGAGGACTTGAAGGATGATTTGGAAATCGTAGGGGAATATAAATTGCTTATTCTGTTGAATACTCTGCAGCATCTATTTACTGGCTCATTAGCTCCATATGTGGTCGAATGAGAATATTCTTTTAGGAAACGATTGGACCTGGTGTTCCTCACAGGGATATTTATCAAAATTTTATTAGTCAGGAATTCTACATTAATAGCGCCTCTAATGACGTCGAATGTGAAGCAGGACGATATCACCATTCTTCTGGAGGCTAGTGTGGATAGGTTTAAATGACCCAGTCGAAACTCATAAGGGGGTAGGCTATTAAAATCATAAGGGTTGTATAGCTCTCGCAAGGCGAAAAGTAAAAATTGCTTTTGTATTGACTCGAGTCTGTCACTGTGGATTTCAAAAGCAGGATTCCAGCTAATACAAGCGTATTCGAGAATAGGACGTACGAGTGAAGTGTATAAAGATCTTGTGACCCACAGACTACGAAATTCTTTGGCTCGTCTTTTGATGAAGCCAAGTTGTTTGTTTGCACGAGAAAGTATTTTATCGTAGTGTAAAGTGAAACGGAGTTTTTCATCTAAGATAACACCGAGGTCAACAATGTTATCAACTCGAGTTAGCACATTATTACCGAGGAAGTACGAATTGCGTGTGACCGTGCATTTTCTGGAAAAACTAATAACCTGGCATTTATTAATGTTGAGAGAGAGCTTATTTACATTGCACCAATGATCAAGGGAATCAAGTTTGGATTGGAGAAAGAGGGCATCCGATTTCGATTCAATGGTCAGATAAAGTTTGAGGTCGTCTGCATAGAGTAAATGAGGTACGCCTGCTAGGACGTCAGATAGATCGGAAATAAATATATTGAAGAGAAGTGGACCAAGATGGCTACCTTGGGGTACACCAGAGGTAGCACTAACGTTTTTCGATAAAAACCCTTGAAATTTTACACATTGTGTTCGATCGCAAAGGTAGGAAGTCAGCCAGCTGAGTAGAGACCCGGTAATACCGAATTTCTGTAGCTTAAGAATTAAGGTAGAATGGTCAACTCTGTCAAATGCCTTACTGAAGTCTGTGTAGACTGCGTCAATTTGGTAACCTTTTTCCATTTTGCATAGGACGTCTGAGATTAGGATTGTCAAATTCGTGGTAGTTGAGCGACCTTTTCTAAAGCCATGTTGTTGCTCGTTCAGACGGGAATCAACTAGCGGAGACAATTTGTAGTATACTATCTTTTCGAAAAGTTTCGGAATCGAAGACAAAATGGCAATGCCCCTATAGTTTTCAATACAGCGTCGATCACCATTCTTGAATATGGGTGTGACATGAGAAAGCTTCCAACTGGATGGAAAAACTCCTGACGAGAGTGATCTATTAAAAAAAATATGCAAAGGAGTTATAAGCTGCTCTACACACTTGCATAAAAAGATCGGAGGAAGAAGATCGGGCCCAGGACCTTTGTTGCAGTTGAGTTCCAAAATAGTTTTACGTATTTCATCGCGGGAGATTTCTAAATGGTTGACAAAAGCCGTTGGAGTTGAATCAGAGGAAGAAAGGTGTGAGTTTGTTAGGTCTGCTGCACTAAAAACTTTTTGGAAACTATCTGCGAATAGGTCACATATCTCTTTAGGAGAAGAAGACGTTGTATTATTCAGAAACATCGACGATGGATAGCCAGTAGTTTTTCGCTTCACATTAACAAAATCGAAGAATTTTTTCGGGTCGCGGACTATATTTTCGCCGGTTGACCTAATGTAAGTATCATAAGCCTCACGAGACTTTGCTGAAAATTGCTTAGCGACTTGATTATACTCTTCCTGAATAGCAGAACTAACGTCAGTATTTTCTCTAATCCGCTTATATAGTTTGTTTCTACGATTTCGCAAATGCCTAAGGTCTCTATCAAGCCATGGTTCAGACAATTTATTTTTTTTTTTTATCTTTGGTACATATCTTTCAACGGCGTCAAAAATTTTATTGTAAAAAGAGGAAATGGCTGTATCAAGATCCTGAGTTGAAAGAATATTCGCCCAATCAGTAGTATCAAGAACGTGTTTAATGCTTTCATAATCAGCATTACGGAAGTCAAATACAATTGAATTATTGTAAGTTTTTAAGTAGGTGGAATTAGAAGTGGAAAGTTCTACTGACAGTGCTGTATGGTGTATACTGTTGCAAAAAAGATGCTCAGCGTCATTAGTTGGACTAACCACTACTTCGTCATAAGCATTCGTGAAGACTAGATCTAACCAATTTCCATTTTGGTTGGGGATGTGGGAAACCTGCTGTAAATCATTACCATAAAAAGCACTCGCAAGATTGAAATCGTTGGTGTCTACCAGGTTTACGGGGAGAAGATAAGAGTCATTTTCATCCGGAACAAAGCAAAGATTCGGACGATTGAAATCACCCAAAACTATTATTTTATCTTTTTCGCTAAGTGATGTCGCTAGTGAAGATATTGTGTCACAAAAATTGCTGTAGATGGATTCGTCAGATCTAGGGGGGATGTAGACAACAGCGATGTAAATTGAGTTGTTATTAGAGGAGATCCGAACAATTATACATTGGAAAAAGGCATTTGGGGTGGTATCAACGAGCTCACTTGAAAATGTGTTGCTAACAGCAAGTAAGACACCACCTCCTCGCGACTGACCCGTAGAACAATAATCACGGTCGCTTCTGTAAATGGTCCAAGTACTATCAAGAATCTCCTCATTTTTATGAGAGGCATTAAGCCAAGTTTCCGTGATGGCGAGTAAATTAAAATGGCATGATTTGGCGTCAAGGTATAATTTACTTAGCTTGCCTCTCATACCACCACAGTTGTGGTAAAAAAGTTTGAGGCTTGTCTGAGTTTGGTTAGGAAAAATGCCTAACAGGGTTGACTGATCTTCGAAGAGATTCAGATGTCATATTGCTACCTATACCTATGTTTGCGGTAGCCTGATTGGAAACATTGGAGCAGATTTTATTAGCTACGTTAGCATACCTGCTTGAGTGAGAAGATGACGCGTCAAATACTGGGCAGATAAATCATCCTGCACGATAGCAACGCAGTCCTGGGTATCCATGGATGCGCATCGCACCAGGCAGCTTTTAGGCTTAACTTGAAGCGCTTTGCGTTGCACTGTGGGCATCCTTACGGGCCACTGCCTCATAGGCCTGTATTATTTCAGTCAGAGTTGTGGCTCTGAGGACGAGGAAGAATCCGTCCTCTATCTCATGTGCCAGTGCCCGGCTTTGGCAAGGAGAAGGTTGGCGGAATTTGGTGCACCCTTTCTCTCAAACATGATGGAATTGCCCCTGGTCAACTTAAAGGGGATAGTCCGGTTCGTCAATGGAAGCAGATGGTTTCCCGATTTCAGTGAGTGGGAGAGTCATCAGGCTTCTGTAGATTTGCAGCCACTTCAGCCTACCTACCTACCTATTGACCAACCCTAATAAGTTTCCATTAACCTCATAGCAAAATATAAACAACGATTTCAACAACTGAAGTAAGAAGAAACACCAATTTTAAAACGAAACCAATTCTAGAGTATTCTAAACGCTAAAATACCAAAACAAGCTTGCCTAAGCAGTCAAAGATTTTTTCCAATGCCTGAAAAAAACCATACATAACCAGTCAATATCAATAAATTGAAAATATTGCTATTTCGAATGCGACTTCTGAAAACTTTTTCATGCATACACTTTATTTTCCAATGAGAAAATACTCTACAACATTTTCAATTTGTTTCTATTGAACATGCATTTATTCAACGAACAAAAGAAAAATATTTTCTGATTTGACTTTTCACTGTTCTGAATAAATAATTTTGGGAAAATTGAATCACAACGAAATAACATTATGCTGCTTGAAATCGAATTGATTTTGAATAGACGAATTGAAAGGAAACATGCCGAATGGTGGTAATGAAATACTTTGTGTGACCGAATGGAAAGTTTAACCAAGAATATTTAGTGGCGGTACATCGCTTTCCTTAGATATAAACTGTAGTAAAATTACTGAAATTGTAAATATTTATGTAACAAAAATGATGAAGAGATCAGTGGCGTGGCGTTCGCGTAAGCAAGGGAAGCATTGCTTCCCTGATATTTGGCTGATGTACACGAGTATATTAAATTCATTTTTTTTAAAAATCGCGATAAAAAAATCGTGTATAAGATTTTCTAAATAGATTTTTCCAAAAACGAATAGTGAACATCTCACGTGGCTAACACCATCGACACCGAATGAAAATAATGGGAGAACAAGACGCATGGAAGCAAAAAAAAATTGCATCTATGAGCGTTAATTTCACTCCATTTATCCTGCAAATGTGCTTGTACTAGCTATTTGGACGCAACACAGATACAAAAGAAAATTGATACAAAATGGCTATCCGTGTACCCATATGTGAGTTAGCCTTTTTTAATACACGCCCAACAGTGCTCTCTCACAAAAATTTCTACCGCACTCACAACCGAAAAGCCGTAATGCTGTGTCTTGTTTACGAACGATTTGTGGAACACCAGATCGTGGTAAAAACCTGCAACGGGCAACACGAAAAGAAACGTCAATGTCAGTTTGATTTGTGTCGGTGAATGAAAACATTGTGCCGGTTTACACCGGTCGGACCAAAAGTGACCTGACCTAAAGCGCGGACTAAATGAACTTAGTCCTCAGGTGTTTACAACGAACCCGACCTAAAATTTGCTTAGGTGGAATTTAGTCCTCGTCCGTATATGACAGCTGTCATTTAGTTTAATTTTCCTTCATGCACTGTATTTATCGTTTCATTTGTCTCTCAAACATGTTTATTTCAATGATTTTGTGTCAAAGGGGAATGTTATGAGCTTATATTCAACATACATACATTATTAATATTCGCACAAAAATCAATGTTTAGGTCGCGTGTGTTTACAACGATTATAGTCCACGACCTATATTTAGGTCAGGTCGCTTGAAATCGTGGACCGACCTAAATTTAGGTCGGTCCACGAGTGTATACAGCACGTGGACTAAAAAATTTAGGTGGAATTTGGTGTTTAGTCCGCGGACTAAACGTCCGCTGTATATGATACTATTGACTTTAAGTCAAAATTTGTTAGAGAAAATTTGGAAATTTTTCGCCGTGTTAAGTGGAAACATACATTTACGTGAGTTCGCGATAATCTGTGTCGGTTTCCCGAATAAATTAGCGGTCGAAAATTCTAAAATAGTGAGAGAATAAAATGCCGCGTTCCAGGCTGCAATAGTAACTACCGAAATGCTTCGCGGGGATATCGTATTTCGGGTAAGTGAAAGTAGCTTTTGGCATCAATTTTGTTTTAGTTTTGAGTGAAATCATAGTTAATTTCATTGACAAAAAACATTTTAATCTCCACTCGCTGGTTGCGCGAAAAAAAAACGTCAAACGACGTTCAAAATGGCGATCTCTCGTGGGTTTAACATTGGCATTACCGTATGAACTGTGTAGGGCACACAGTCGTCCTCATTCTCACACCAGTAAGCAGAAAGTCGGAAATTGGAACATTTCTCTCGTTGAATTTCTAATTCATTCTCTCTTAAATCTGTGAGAAGCAATGAAGAAATTCCTTCTCGTCTCAAGAGAGAAACTGAGAGCGAAGCCGCGTATGTATGATTGCTGTGGAACTTATTACCACATTCCCCATACACGTATCATTGCAATCATTGCAATTTGCTTGTGCGTATTTTTTTTTTACTGAAAATGTTTGCTGTAGTACGTACACACTATGTAAATTTTTGAATAATTTTGAGCTGTAGTGAAGTGTTTGAATGTAGCTCAGTAGTGAAATTTCTGCTACATGTTATATATAAATTTGGTGAAGGTATTTTTGATTGGTGAAGGTACTTATTTCACTAATTGTTTAGAGTATTGTTGAAATTAAGTTGATTTGAATTGTTAAGAATTGAATGCGTAGAATTATTTTATGGAATCGAATTATTTTTTTGTTTTATACTTAAAATAGTGAGATTACAATTAAAATGTGAATTTATTTCTTTGTTTCGTTAAAAGCATGGATCGAAATTGCATAATTACTGGCCTTTTTCGATTTCCTTTCGGATTTCGATCTTTTGCGGACAAAAAAGAAATTATTGATAAAGGTCGACCGAAACCAAATTAGGAAATTATCTCTGTAGCGAAGATATGCACTCGGCATTTTACTTGCAAATTCTATTTCACTCGATTTCATTAAAAAACTGAACTCATTGTGCTTTACTATAATGCAAATTTACAGGGACAATCTTCTCAAGATATTTTTGAATATTCTGCCAACAATAAATCAGAAAATAATTTAAAACAATTCTATAAATTAGTTTGTTTAGTTCTTACATTACAAGTAACGAGTGCAAAAGAGAGTGTAGTAAAAGCGTCCACAGAGCGCAGTTTTTCTTGATTAAAAAGGATTAAAACTTATCTCAGGAATAGTACAGGTGAACAGTGACTAAGTGACTTGGCAACAATGTCCATTGAAAAGGTTTTCTTATAATCAATTTTGAGCGAGCAAAGTTTTTATCAAGACGTCATAGATGAGTTTGCAAAAAAAGAAAGACGAATTGCATTAAATTTTAAACAGAAGTATGTATGAATTTTTTCATCAAATTCGATTTATAATAGATTTTTTCAAACTATCACTTCATTTATTTTATATTTACGACTTGTTACTTGCAAAATATAAAAATACATGCTTTTTGAAATGTTGTTATTTTACTGTTATTTTTTATAAGTACTAGAATATTGAAATCTTCTTTATGCGTGAAAGACTATAAACATTTAATTTGGATGATCACGGTTGTTGTTATTGTTGCCGTAGCTATATTTGAAAATGCTTTATTTACATAGCATGCTGTTGCAGCTTCGCTAATTTATATGTTTGCCAATATACAATTTTTGCAAAAAAATTAAAGTAAAAAAATTACACTATTTAAAAAATTATTATATATAAGTAGCATGGGAATTAAAATACTGATAACAATAGAGTATATGTACTCTCAAGTCCACGTTCATAATTCCTGGAAGCTTTTATATTAGCAATGTTAAAAGAAGCTGGCAAGAGGGGTTCTATTAACACTAAACAAATTTGAAGAAAACATAGCCAAAGTTAGTTATCGAAATTAACTAATTGCTTCCCTAAGGTAATCTTTCACGCCACGCCACTGGAAGAGATTCATAAACAGTATCCGTGAAGTAAGTAAAATGTATCAAAAGGTTATTTTTTTTATTTATTAGCTAAACAAGGCATCATATACAATAGGAAAACATTAACAATTCATCTACAAAATGTAAATTGCCCAAATCTATATATGAAAAATAAAACAAAATATATTACAAATTTTATTGCAGCTATTTTAATTTTAAGTAAATTTAGTTCTGATGGGAATGAAATGGGGTTAGGATGTCGATAGATCTCTCGATATATAAGTTTTGAAAGTGCATTTAGAGATCTCCGAAGAGTAGTGGTTGCTTATAGAATTGAATATACCAACAATTTATCTGCTCATTATATGCATAGATATTGTAATGATTGAACTCCTTCAGCAGAATTGCATGCTAAGTTGAAAGTAATTTTGTTGGAGTGATCTTCAACATTGACTCCGCAATTTATAATATCAAAAAATTGGCAAGCGCTTAGCAGTGTTTTTCTAGAAGACAGAGACATTAAATTTAGAACGGTCAGTCTGTAGATGTTGAAAGTCTTTTGGGTCATAGAGGTTTCTCAAAGCGAAAAGTAAAAACTGTTTCTTAACAGATTCTACTCTACCGCTATGTAGCTCAAAAACTGGGTTCCGTATTATGCAGGTATATTCCTATTGAGCTCTTTAGAGGGACCCTACACGATCAATACGGATCGTGATATTTGGATCGCGATACAAAGTATTGACCGTGTAGGGTGCTGTATTGATGGATCACGATACGAATCGCGACAATATCCGGATATTTTGAAATCCATCAGTCAATGTAGTTGGATTGCGATAAATACTGAACGTGTAGTCAACCGGTCAATACATTTTCCTCAGTATTCAGTTAATTGGTAATTGGCAATTTCGAAACAAAATGAGTTATTGGACAGGGCTTCCAGCTATTAAGCACAAGCAGATAGTCAGCCAGCACAGAATAATGCCACAGCTCTTTATTGGACACATAAGCTCGAAAAATAAGGACGTCAACGGCGGCATTTTAAGTTTTATATCAAACAGAAATGGGCGAGCTAATAAATGCAAACGTTGCACCACACAATACAGAACAATTTTATACTTCTGTATCTCCTTCCCCAACAAACTCTTTTCAACAATATTTACCATGCCCATCCATTATAAATATCAATAGCCCAACAACTTCTAGTGAATTTATCATGAACAGCTCTAGTGAATTTATCATCCAACATCCCTATCTGACGATTCTGGGACCTCAACAGCTCGCCACAATATCATCATCGATTATATATTATATCACTCATTTTGCAAACATTAACTCGCAAACGTCTACACCAAACGAGATTATCAGGCGTACTGACGTGTGATCCGATTGAACGTGTAGGCATTTGTGTTATTCCATCAATATTTACTTGAGTATCACGATCCAAATATCACGATCCATATTGATCGTGTAGGGTCCCCCTTAGCAAGTCTCTTAATCAATCCGAGCTGTTTATTAGCCCTGGCTAGGATTTTATCGTAGTTAAGGTTGAAGCGCATCTTGTTGATATATAATATGATCAACTCTATTCAATTCGATGATATTAAGGCAGATAAAATACATTTTGATTGTCTTTTTACGGGAATAACTTATTACATGGCACTTGTTAATCAGTCAGACTATTCTCATTGAACAACTGTACAAAAGATTAAAGTTTGGATTGTAGAAAGGTTGCGTCAGATTCTAGATCATGTTAAAAAGCAAGCGACCTAATTGGCTGCCTTGTGATACTCCAGAAGATACGAAATCTCTTTTAAATAAATGGCCTATGAATTTTATAAGATGATTTCGATCACTAATATAAGACTGGAGCCAACTAAGAAGGGCTCGGTTATACCAAAGTTGCAAAATTTCTATACCACAGTTTGATGGTCAGCCCGGTCGAAAGCATTACTGAAATCGATATACACTACGTCAATTTGACTTCCTTTTTACAGAGCACATCAGAAACTACAATCATGACATTGGCGGAAGTCACTCTACTTTTACAAAATTCATGTTGCTGCTCATTTAGACTCTTCGATAATGCGGGTAAATTTTTCACAAACTAACTTCTCAAAGAGTTTGAATAAAACAGACAGAATAGCGATACCCCGATAGTTCTTGACTCATAGTTTATCACCACTTTGAAAGTGCTTGTAAGATATAAAGTTTTTCACAAAGGTGGGAAGACACCTAAGAACAAGGTTTTATTGAAAATCATGTGCAACGGGGCAATCGAATGGTCTGCAAATTGTACCACTAAGGAAGAAGACACGTAATCAGAGCCTGGTCCTTTGCCAATTTTTAGTGCGTGAATAGCATCAATAATAGCCTCTTGTGTGGGGGCAAACCCATCAACAGAAGGTACTGCAGTGATTTTAGTAGACATATTAGAAATTGAGTCTTTGGCGAGCAAAAAGTATGGAATTGAATTAAATTAAAGCTCATACGCTTCGCGAGATTTGATAGAAATGTTTTTGGACAGATCTCCATTGAGCAAAATCACACATAAGATCCTTTTGACTTTTGTTTTTAATTGCTTCGTATAATATATTTCTGTGGTTTCTGAGGTACCTTAAATTATTGTCGAGCCAAGGTTCCACCAATGTAGAGGCTATGCTTGGTTCAAAAAATTTGTAAGAACCTGTCGCGACGAGTCCACTTGAAAGGATATTGTGAGTTTCAATAAGAACACCGCGTTCTCTAGAGACACCAGAGTAAAGGTAGTCACGATCAGTTCTATAGATGATTCAATCACTGTTAAGAATTTTTCGTTTATACGCGAGCCGTTTAGCCACATTTCAGCGATCGTTAGTATATTAAAATGGCAAGATTTAGCGTCAAGGAAAAAATTGTTTAAAGTGCTTTTCATACCACCGCAATTTCGATAGAGAAATCCAGGTGAATTAAAGCAACTTTGTTGTTAGGATCTATATATTTTCCTGTTGTCGCGTGACTTTTGTAACAAAAAAATAAGTTTGGAATTGACATAGGGGTGATAAGTCAGAAGGTCGTGTTTAACCTGATCCGGATATATTTTAAGTCTTCATGGTAGCTATTAAAAATTAGTCTTAAAGATTCAAGGTCAGTGGGAGAACCTTCTTGTTACTGAATCATAGGTTTGAGCTTAGTTTTCGTTTTCCCATTAAAACACGTAGCTTTATATGCATCATACATATGTATGAAAAGAAAAAACAGATATTTTCATAAATCTTATGATCTCTGAAATGAGACAAGAGGTATCTGCTCTCTAAACCGTCTTAAGAGTTTGCAGTAAACTTTACGTTAGGCGGTACAAGTAGGTCAAAGTATTTGAGTGAATATGGTCGAATGACAGGGGTTTTTTGGTATGATGATTGCGCCAGACTGAGATGGTATCAGATCCTCATCGCTGATAATATTAGAATTGCTAGACTTCGGCATGGCTTTGGTAGTGTTTAATTGCATTGGAGAAGTATTGGGGGCGGAATCGATTGTATAAACTGGTGGGGGTTTATTTTCCTGTGAATTGTTAAAAGACGACATCTAAGCCTTACTGTCTGTAGCACGTTACGTAGAAAGGTCAGAAGCAATAGAGGAAGGTGGTATTGCAGTAGAAGATAAAATATTGTTTGCAATTGGAGGCAAGTCAGTAAGTGGTTAAGTTTGAAGTAGTAAATAATAAATGGAGGAAAAACCTAAATATGTTTGTTTAGTTTGTTTGTTAAGTTTGTTTAGCTGCTATTTGACGTCTCGTTGAGACTCGTTTGATACTTTTTGCTCGACCATTGGCTGAACTTCATACCTTTGTACGTATAACAGTTATCTCCATTACCCTCGTGGTTGCAAAATATCCACCCAGATGGCTGGCACAGATAATTTGAAGCATGTATATGACTTTCACTTATTTCCCCGTAAACGGGCAAGTAATTCTTCACCTTTACAGATACTTATTTTGAACCCTTTTTTTCAAACCTCTAGAAAGCCAGGCCACGTCGGCGAAACTAAGAGTTCCTTTCAGAAAAAAGCTTCTAGGTGGAGAATCGTTTAGAGTATTAGCACTGTTCACTAATTTCCAATTTTTCCTGTAGCTATTATACGATTATTGACAATTTCAATCCTCTTGATTATGTATAAAAGATATGCGTACCTTAAATCATAGCCATACGTTGAGCGTTAATATTCACTTGGGAAATCGATTGGAAAAGATACTGTGATTATAAAATGATGTTTCTACAAACAGTAACTGTCGAGACCCGGGACAAAAAGCAAATTGACGACTCATAAATCTGTTAGCTAAAATAGATTTCACGACAACCAGTTTTTAAGTATCTAAAAAATCCTGTTAAATAAATCGCTATGTAGCGCAGATTTTGCACCACCCACGTTGGGCGCCAGCTTATTAATCATATTGGGAGAACTTTTTGAAAAGACATGATACTTTTTTTTACTGCTAATGTTTCGATACCTAATAATTTTATTCCCGGTCAGTGGAAAAATCAATTAAACTTGAAGTTTATCTCTGGAATTTGGCACTATCGTTTCATCTACTTTTCAGCAACACATACCAATATCAACAAACTTTAATGACTTAATTATCATATCTGTCCAATTTCAATCAAATTACCATAAATTCACAAAATCGAATGATATTCAAACATGTTTAATCCTCTTATGTTACTATCATATTGTCTTTTGCCGTTGCGAACACTTTCATTGGTCCGATAGAATTCATCCGATGGATTTACTGCACCATTGCTATCTCCTTTTGCGTACACTCTGACTTACGTTGAATCATGAATTTAATGCTTATCGGCAAATGGACAGGTAAATGCTTCGCATTTTGAAGCTAATTTAAGCCCTACGTGAACTAACTATTGAACGCGGGAGATTACTCCGCAGCATTGCGTACAAATCGATTTTCGATGAAATACCATTTATCTGAAAACACATTATCGCAAATTAGATGAGCTCATATCATATGTGCAGGGCTAAGTTCTCTATTCATTATCGAACTATTTTCATTATCGAATGTTTCCAATGAAATTGATGGATTATGCATTTGTAGCTAAATTAAAATTGATTAAATCGGACCATGTAAAATTTGTGTATTAATATTTTTTTTTTTTGAAATTATACTTTTCCCTTGATACAAAAATGCGTCAAAAAATATTAAGGTCTATTTATAAAGGATTTCGTTAGAAGTAAAAAGTCGTAGCATCTGTCATGAGTTTTAGTGCTGAATCGATATATTACGACAGTGTGGAAAGAAAGTGAATATCATCTAAAAATTACGAGCGGTAAAGGAACAAATCGAAAAATGCTGGTAAATATTGATTTTGATATAATTTATAAATATTGTTTCCACAAAAATACTTATTTATAAATTCTGCGAATTACAAACGCATAATATGCCAAAATGACTACATGAGCAACTATAATTGATCCTTCGAGATGCAAAATTGTACTGGCTAATGCAAAACAGCGTTTCAAGATCCATTTATGATGTTTTCGATCAGGCTAATAAGATTTAACGTGAAAGCGGTCACAAATAATCTAGGCCTGCATGTGAGAAATCAAAGGAGGAAACTAAAATTTCAATGCGACTATTAAGGATAATTTAATACAAGGAGCAAAAAAATCTACCAAATCCAATCCAAATCCAGCTTAGCTATTGCTAGCGGATAAAATTCGGAAAAAGTAAAACAACAAGGATAACTAACTTTTAAGAGTATAATTGTGAATAACGAGTGCATAATTTTAAATAAAATATTGTCTGCATGATGCGCATATTTTAAAGCATAATCAAAAGTGGAAGCTAACATTTAATGACTTTCCATGATTTATAGAATATAAAATTTCAATTAAGTATTATACTGTTTTAATTGGAGCTTTGTTAAGTTTAATGAAAAATCAAATTTAATTTTCGTTTTAAACTTAACTAAATTTGCTCTCCTCTGAAAACCCGAACTGAGTTTCTTTGACATTTTAGATAATTATAGACCTATATGTATAGACACATCAAAGTAAAAACTTTAATTCGAATATAATTGCAAAAATTCTAGTATTGCAACTGATCACAGGTTGCATAGATTCTGCACCGCATTGCGATAGCGCTGTCTAACCGATTGATCGATCACGTTTAGATAATAAATAGGCTGTATCGTTGCTTTGTAAAGAAGAAAATCCGACCGTGTGTCGATCGGGTTATTTGTGCTGCAAGATAACTGGACTGTTGTAAGCAGTTTTCAATTGAATAGACTGCTTTGAATTCTTTATGATCGTCAGCATGTAAAAGAAAAAAGAAGTTGAGGAGACACGGTACATCATTAATGAAAATAAGTTGCAACAAGGGGCTAAAGATCGATCTTTGCGGTACACCTAAGGTGGGATAGAAAGGGGCAGAAGAACAGGAGTTCGCAGTAACATCTCAAGAACGTTCTTCAATGTAGGTCAAAAACCAGAAGAGCAGTGGTCGATAGAAATTATATTTGTCTAATTTCAATAGAAGAAGCTCATAGTTGACAGAGTCAAACTTCTTAGACAAATCAGTACAAAGAACATCCGCATTGTCTTTGCTGGTCGACAGCAAAAGCAATAGTGTTGGTGAATGACAGTAAGCCATTAACAGTAATTTTGCCTTTCGTAAATCCAAGTTGGTCGTTGGTGAGGAAAGGCTCGAATAAAGGAGAAATTTAGTTATAGACAACTCTTCCAAGTTTTTTTGTCGAAGCAAGGTAAAAGCAAGATTGGGCGGTAATTGGAGATGCAAGCAGGGTTACCGGCTTCAAGTAGAGGGAAAATATTGATAGATTTCCATACAGAAGGAAAAACGCCAGTTGAGAATGTTATGAAAGACGCGAAGTGTTTGACTAAAACGAAGGTTCGTAGCCGCAGCCATATAACTTAGCCACATGAGGGCAGTATACATGTAAAAATTTTATAAGAACCCGACTAGGTCATCGGAGGTAAACTACGAAAAAAACATCGGACCCTGATCGAACCCCCTGCCACACCCACAGCCAATAATTTTTTTAACGAACCATTTTCTGTTTCGTTGTAAAATTATTTATTATTTCCATATCACTTATTTTCATATTCGTCTTGAAGGAAAATTTCGTTAACACTTATTTACATATTCGTTTTGTAAAAATATTTCCACTTTTATCTTCGTCTGCCTTTGTATCGCTTTGTCTTTTTTTGTGTTTTTTATTCCTAGAGATTAAATGTACTAAACTGCAGTTGAAGCGTATTTTCAAATGAGATAGGTAACTTCTAGTGCCGTTTGAGCTTGCTGATGAATGCGGTTGCTCTGTGCTCTAAAACCTGTTGCTCTGAGTAATTTGATCATTAACTTAATGCTTCGTAATTTTTAAAAGAAAAAATCGAATGATTCTTTCAAGGAAACTTGAAGTATATATTTTATAATTCACGAAAATGATCCTAGTCGTTGTCACAAAAATTCGTGATTTCATTTTTCAATCAATTTAAAAGCTGAATCTGCGATAGAGCCACAACCAAATCTCCTGAGCATCAGGATCAAAACGATACGACCGCTTCGGTCGGTGGCTATCCACTCTTCTGCCTAAGCTCAACTGCCTGCTGATCAGCGTAACCAGACATACGGAAATTACCGTAGTTTCAAGATAATTTATTAGAAAATCTAGCGTATGGTACAAATAAATTACCTTGTAAGAGCCCTACTGAAATTTCAACTTTGGTGTCAAGCACACATAAGTACCTTTACTTTCAATTATTCGAAAACAAATACTAACAAATTAAGTGAAAAATCAGATATCTTTGAAAAATATCCATGATTATGTACAATTACAACATAACATAACAAACAATGACATCTACAAACATCAATTTCAACAACTCATATGGGAAATTTAATTAAATCCTCAGACATTGATTTAACTAAAAGTTGTTTCCCGGACTCGAAGATAGCTTCCAATTTGAAGTTAAAAAGAACTAAAGGAAGTGCTATAGTTAAAAATGTAACAGGTTCTAGCAAAAAAAAAACTTGTTCATAATTTAAGTAAGTGCAAATTTAGTATCTTGGTCACTTGTCACAAAACAACTTGCATAGTGGTAAGGTACTATGATGAAGCTTCTGGTGTGCTCAAAACTAGTTTCTATGAGCTGGTGGATATAGTTTAAAATTATCAGTTGACACCAAGCAAAAATCTTTTTAATTCAATAATGTCTGCATTTGAATCAAGGAACATACCGAAAGAAAATATAATCCGATTTGGAAACGATGGCTACAACTTGATGATGGGGGGACAAAACTCAGTTTCAGCATGTTTAAAACAAGTTTTCCCGGGTATAAAAGTACTCAAATGTACTTGTCGTTCATTACACTTGAGTGTTTCAGCCACATGTAAAGCTTTCCCCAAAGACTGTGAAATGTTAGCAAGGAATATTCACAGTAATTTTAGTCAAACTAGCAAACGACAAGCGCATTTAGTATTTATCCAAGCATATTTTGATTTGGAGCCTTATACGATCTGCGGCCAGTACAATCAAGATGGCTTTCCTTAGGATGTGTCGTTCACAGATTAATTGAAAATTGCAGCGTCCTTCAAGTTTTTTTTAGTGATCAGTGGCTTGAGCAGCATATTTAATAAGCCAAAAAAATGGTCTATAAATTACAAAATCCATTGACAAATGTATATTTGTTGTTTCTACACTGGATTTGTCCGACATTCAGTCTTCAAAAGTGGTTTGAACAGAAGTTCATCATAAACTATGTGCTGCGTTTACCGAAATGTTATTATACTATATGAAGAGCTTCTACGTTCAGACTACAGCTATTGAAGCTATAAATCCAAATTTGTAAGAAATGATTTTGCCGATCGATAATATATGTACATATATCCTCCAATAGCGGTCGTGTTGGAACTTGATGAAACAAAAAAAGTTCTAAAGGATCGATTCGAACCACAATGCTTAGAGTTCAGAAATCAATGTGTTCAGTTTTATAGAATCATTTGCGGAGAAATATAAAAAGGATTTGATTTTGACGATCCCATTTTAAAATATATTAATATTCTTAATCCCAATGAGGCCACCAATTTTCAAATTAGGGACACATATCCGTCACTTTTTCATGTATATAAATATTCGCGCGAATATTCCAGCGCAACATTTAGATAACGAATGGCGTAGACTAGCGACGTTCTCACTTCCACGAGACTTAACAGACCCCGATTTATCAATTTTAAACTACGCAAAATTCTTGACCATGAAGGCGCAAAAAATTTGAGAACCTAAGTCGTCCTACCTTAAATTTAATATCTCTCGTAGATTCAAATGCAGAGTGTGAGAGAATTTTATAGAAGATTCATATAATTAAAAACAAATTCAGGAATAGAATGAAAACAGATACTGCAAAAATGGGTCTGTTTTAGCATCACAAAGTGTCAAAACTTGTGGGTGCGTTGAGTTTAAGCCAACTGATTTAATATACGATAAAATTAAATCAGACATATATAGTAAGATAGAAAACTTTGCAGATTTTTCTTTCACAATAGAATAGTTGCCATAAAATTATTTTACTGATATCTCTTTTTTCTGAAAATTTATGACTTAATAAAGTAGTATTTTTAATAATTTTGTTCTGGAATAAAGTCAATTCATATATTGAACTGCAAAAGGTATTTGTTATTTTCAAACTATGAAAAAAAAATCCTCAAATACGCCAACGGATGAAGCATCTAAAACAAGGTAATTTGCTTGCAAGGCTACGGTAATTTTTCAAACGGATTCTGGCAGCGCTGCTGCTGATCGTACTTTTTCACCTCCTTCTAGCGAAAAAAACATCAGCCAATCAGCATCGCGATATCTATTTTTTGATAGGCGCAGCACACGATGCCTAATATGTTCACGGCATTTTCATATGAGCAAAACTAAAATGAAATGAAATTGCAGTAGTAATAAGAGAATCAGTATAGGTAGGAAATTGGAGATTTCTGTATAAACATGTTCGAAAGAAGGTTGCTGTAAAAGACGAATAAATGCATGATAAAGTGAAAACGTGAACTATGTGTACTAAACATGCATGGCATTGATAGAAAACAGGTAATCTGGACAAAATATTATTAGGTGCGCTTTTTTGCGTCTCGATTAAATAAAATGAAAGCAACAATAACTGAGGTGGGATTGTTGTTGTTTCCAATGTTGCCTACCTTAATCTGCTATTGATCGAGGCACAACAGGGAGTTCATTTTGAAATTTGCCACGGGGAATTATTTAAACAAACATTCTTGCCATAATGTATGTATGTGATCGGGGCTTGAATTAAACATTCAAGCCAATAATATTTATTTGTGGTCGGGAGTAGACAAACAATAAAAAATGCGAATCCTAAATCCTAAAAGTACAGACGATGACGAGGATCGGGAGGAGCATGAAGTGAAGTCGCGGAATCCAAATGAACTGAACAATGAAAGGTTGGATTGTGGAAGGTTGAATAAAATAAGATCAATTATTTTGGCACAGTTAAATTGAGAAAGAGAACATAAATAAATGATGGAAGATAATGTTATGGAAATACTATTACTAAAAGTAATGGTGAAAAAACAGGTGAAAATCCTACTTGATCTATATCTCTAAGTCTTACGTGACTGAAATTTTTCTGGTACATCACAATTTTAGTCACCTGTCGAATATTGTTTCAAAGATAATATCAATAGCTTGCCAATAGTGTGAATCATTTACTACAGTTAATTACCTCAAACTTAATTTCTCAAAATAATAACTGTTCTTGCAACATAAGCAGGTTAAAATGCTGTACTGACTATACATTTTGTAATGTTTTATTTTTTCACAAGCCAATTTCTTGCTCATATTTAGTTTTTCATCAAAACAGAATCGACATTTATACTACATCATCAAACTTGTTATTCATCAAAGGAATCAAAGAAAACGTTGCCCGACTGACGCAATTTTCAATCAATCTGGAAAGATGGGCACACGCGCTACTCTGTCATAAAGTAAAGCTTAACGTTAACAGTCATAGGCCTGACATTCATCGCCTTTTCTTCTTTGTATCTGCATCGAATAACGAGAATAATTTAGATTGCTTTCGATTTGTTTGAAAACTTCAGTTTATTGTGCTTGCGTCGTCGATAATTTGAAAATGTTCAATGTTTGATGAGCTGTGTAATTTCTAAATTGATTCCATTCACAAACTAATATCCCTGGAATCTTTCAGTTTAAGAAAAATGTTTTCGCTATAATAGGTTTTTCATGGGAAAAGCTTTCCTTTTCTCAATTTCGGCTGCATATATATCTTTGAAAAACATAATTTATGTGCCATGGATCTAAAACTATTTAAATTGCTTCTTTAGCATCGAATTATTTACTTTTGTGAGTTTTGCAAAATCACGTGTGCTGGAAAATGTTTCTACCATTCTTCAACAATAATAGTTTGTACGTACTTATTTTCCTGTTTAAGAAGTTTACATCAAGTTGAACGTCAACAGGTTTTCAATTAAATTACAAAGACGCTGTGCAAAAGACACGAGTGTATTGGATGTTCATTTCACCCTTAACGATGTCGTGTCCTTTTCGTCCTTGCAGTGGAAAATTTTAAGCATGGAATCGAACGTCTGAAGTGTAATAGAAGATGTTTCAAACAAAGCATAGTTATCTACGATAATGAGACTGTGCTAAAGAAATACCTGGAATCTTATCGATGAAACTTTCCAGAATTTGAATTAAAGCATTTCAAAGTAAACATAGACAAAGTAAGTATTTATGGCTTGAAACTTTGAATTTCTGAATACATGTTAATTTGTTGCTTGAATTTATGTCTCAAGATTAGATTTATCAATTTTTAGATTTGATTTATGCGTCATCATTCAATTTCGATTAAATTCGAATAGCTCGCTCGTAACGTGCTGTGTCAATTGAATAAAATCTCCTTTTCAAATTAAATTTCAATTTTGCATATCAATCAAATTTGCGAGTGGATCTATTTTTTTTCAAATTGCTGATTATTTAAATGATCTCTGAGTGCTCTGTGGATAAAAATAATAGTTAAGCTATTGAGTTTAGAGCTTCAAAAGTTATCCTGATAAAACCTCTCTTCTTAGTTTATTCATGCATAGTTTACAAACCATGGCAATTATAAATACCATGCTAAAATGATCTGTCTTGACAACAATTTAGGCACTAAAGCTGAATGAAAACAGTTGCATGAAGAATCAGGTCAAGAGGATGAAGGAAGACATAATAATAAAACTCTAGATTTGTCTACAACAATGACGTAATGGTAAAAATTCCAATTGGTAGAAATTATTTCATTTCGCAGATTCCAAAATGCACTTGTGCATTTTTGGTCAAACAAACGACCAAAATTGTTTCAAATATTCGTAGCGAAGTAAATTTAAAAAATATGAATCAAACAAGCGACGGCTGCAAGTAGATTGGTTAGTAATAGAAGTGACTCGGGTTAGTTCTTTGCAAAAGAAAATGTAGTTCTCATTTCGTACGAAGCGGACAGAGTTATTTGGTGATTTTGAAGATCTTGATCTGCGAAAATATGTTGACGATTCAGTGTTACTGGATCTAACAAGGTGGAAATATTTGGTTTTGTTTCTGAAACTCAATTTATGAAGAAGACCGCCCTGCAATGTGTGGAAAGAAGTTTGTTTGACTCAGCTTGTCTTCGACAGCTATAATGCTTGACTTGAAGTGTTTAGGATTGGATTTTTAAGATGAGAGTTTTGTTATCCAGCGTGGGTTTGAAAGGGCTATACAAGAAATTAGTTCTGAAAATATTATTTTTTATTGTTATAGAGTTTTCCTTCCAACCATATGGGCGCTAACGAGATTTTTTTTTAGATTTATGCCAGTTCCTACTACCCTTACCCTTTCAGTGCTAATAGTTCCGAGCATAACAGCCATAATGAATGTTCATCCCGCATAAAATTATGTTCATCACACATGAACTAATGAGTTATTTGTTGCACAAGAATTAGTTTTAATACATTTTTCGACCTGTCACAATTGAAACCAGTAGCTAATTCATTTGCAAATCAAGATAATTGTTTTGGTTAAGCTTTCCTCATAGAGATTTACTTTGGCTTGGCTGCACCGTGCTTTGGTGAGGCGGGTGCTTTGAGTACATCGATCTTGCAGTTTATATTTTTTTCAGAAGTTTAGTTTGATCAATCGTTCAGAGCGGGCTTTACTACAGGAGATGCAGTATACTGATAGCAACCATTACAACAAAACGATGCATGACACGATGCATGACACGTGATGACATCCTTCATCCTGAACGATGATTTTGTCGCATTAAATAACAAAAAAGAAATATTTGATCACAGTAACATTACATGTGATTTCGGTGATCTAAGTTCTCACTCTGATACTTTAACCATATTTTACCGAAGACGCACTGACGAACGGAAAATTGAGCTAAGTTCCACTGCTATGAGCTAAGATCGGAAAATTGCCTATGGATAAGAAAGAGTTAAGTGTCTAAATGGAAATTCCATCTACTCAAATGAGTAGCATTGTATATTATTGCTTTTCATTTTTGTAGACGGTAGCTTTAGTATGGTGAAAGACGGTCAAGGCTATTTCGCATATGGCACATGTGCTTACTTTGATGAGTTATCTTTATAAAGAAGAATATTGAGGTTTTGGCATTTCATCTGCGTAGGTTCACAATATGCCCAACGTAAAGCCATTATCGAGTCAAATGCTCTATTCAGTGTAATAATCAGCTCATATCAGCTCATGTTTCTTTACAAAAATCTAAAGTGGGCGTGCACACCAGGATGGAATAATTGTTCTAGTCTCGATGATAAGTGTCAAAAGACTTACTCTTGCTGTAAAGGTATATAAGTCTCTCTAATGCAAAAAAAAAAAACAGCACTGTGGAGAACATTTTTGGAAATCAATCAGCTAGCACTAATCTCTAGCATTATCGTACATATCCGGAAGAAAACGATTTACTATATTGGTTATTCACGTCAATCAAGACCAAGGTAGATTGCAGCGGCTGGCCGACATTTAACCAGACCCTGACATGAAAGGAGATCAATATGCTTTCTACCAAATAAAAAAGCCATGAGATGGGGGTAATGATTGACATTGCTACTGAGAGACATCAGAAGTACCACAAGCTTCTATCATTGGACCAATTCTTTAAACCATATTCCAGCGGGCCAACGTCAAGTCTTGGTCCTCCAGTATGCCGAAGGCTCGCTCTTATTCGTATCGAGCAAAGCCTAACTCAAAGCAGCGAAGAGCCTAGATCACTACTGGATAGAAATGTCTTTGCTTTAACGAATGGGGTATCAAATCAAATAGCAGTAGACATAAAAGTAAATAGCAGTTTCACAACCCATCTAAATATCGAAAATTCCAAACAATTCGCACCAAGATAAAAAAAAAATTCGCTATCTTGTAAGGTTAGTGAGTATAAAGTAAAGTAATCCATTGAAAACTCTTGTTGAGCCGAAGAGCTGATTCAACTCAAGTACTTGTTCAAAGTTCGGCCTGTGGTCTCTTATCTGAACTTTGAAGGTAGAAATACACTGCTGTCACGTCACGTGACCTCACGTACCGTCACGTCATGCGTGTGGAGCCATGAGCTCATTGATTCGAACCCGGGACTCCACACACTAGGAGACAGGTATACCCACTAGACTACAAGACTTTATTCACTGTAAAAAGCCTCATATCTAATGCCATTTAATCTGAATCCATGTTGGTCTGAAATGGTTGATTTTGGTGACTTTATGAAAAATAGTATGCTTTAAAACTGCTGTACTTTCTCAAAAATCATAAATTGAGTTTATTTGTATTTCTCTACAAGATCTTACCTCAATTAGTTTTCCACATCATGGAGATTGGTCGAGCAAACGTTAAACCTGAAAAAGATTAGATAAGATCATTTAAGAGTTAATTTCAAATATTATTAGGAACATTTTTCGAAATTTGAGAATAGCTTTTTATTCATTTGACTTGGATGCAAAGGAATGATATCGGTTCAAATAAAAAAGTTTGAAAATGGATCCATTTTAATTGGAATTACATAATATTTGTCTATTTTGCTTATAGTTGATTGATCAGAATAGCCAGCATTTAGTTTTTTAACAATTGTGCTTTGCACGGGTTCAAAATAGAGTTTTAAAAGCTGTTTTTTCACTCGAATTTATACATTTTTTGACTTCAAAGAGATAATTAAGTCATTAATTAGAATTGTATATCTTCCTTCATTATCGAAAATCTCAGCTTACTTTTAAGGTAATTATTAAATTCCATTGAAAAAAGGTTTTGTCTTTTGAATTAAAAAATGCAGTTAGGCTGATTTGGAAATCATCTTTATTTTTAAACACTTTTCCATCTAAAATCAGCTGCAGGCTTCTAAACAAATAAAATTCGCTTGGAAAAATGTGTGGAGAATATGCTGGATGAACAATTTTCATGCCAAATTCCTTTATTTTTTCTATGGTGGCTTTTGCAGCATGCGGTCGGGCGTTATTCTGATGAAAAAAACTTTAATCCTGCTCACTAAAGAAGGGTGTTTATTAAGTAATTCTGCATTCAAAGTTGCGATAGTTTCATTAAGATTCAGCAATTTAAAATAGAGAGCTACTGGCATATCCCATCAAACCTTTTTCTCTGTCTGATTTGCATCCACCGATTACCTTTTCCGGACGACGTTGTTATAAACTATCCATTTGTTGTCCCATGTTGCAATACGATTGAGAAAAGGTTTCATTTCGTTGTGACGTAGCAGGTGGGACAAATGTTCACTCTTTGCTGGAAATTTGAAGTTGATAGCTGATTATCATCGTTGCACTACAGCCCAAATCGAGCCTTAGCCTGCTTAGTGATCCGCCTCCAGTCGTCTCGGTTCCGTGAACGCGTCCTTCAGTTTGGTGCTGTTTTGGTGCCAAATATTGAATGCTCCCAACGCTTGTGTGGCTTGCCAACTGGCCTGGATCCGCTCACTCGCCTCTTGAGAGACTGCTTGTCACTCATTTGTTCGACGTGGCCAGCCAATTGTAGTTTTTCTAATAGTATGACAGTCGAGACTTGCGGCTCTTCATATATGGTATACAAATCGTTGTTGTATCGGATTCGCCATCCATCTTCTTCCCGTATTGGACCAAAGATTCTTCGCAATACCCTCCTTTCGAAGCTTCTTCAGATGCCTAGTTCAGTGCACAGGTTTCGGTTCCGTGTACGCTTCGTTTTCCTGTTTACGCATCGAAATTTCAAAGTGCGAAGTACTGAAAGGAATGTTTTATTGGCTAATTGAATCCGTTGTTTGATTTCGTCATGCTCATTCTCGTCTTTCGAGAGGTTCATCCCTAAGCACACGAAGTTGCCTACGATTTCAAGGTTTGAGTCCCCTACCGTTATGTTTTGTCTTACTGGCGGCCTTTTCCTTGATTGGATCTACATTTTCGTTTTTTGCTCGTTGATTTGAAGGTCAATTTCTTGGGTGGTTATGTCTATTGCTTCAAATACTTCCTTGGCGTCATTGAACGAACATGACATAATATTGATGTTGTTAGCGGAAGCAACTAGCTGTGTTGACTTAAATAAAAGAGTTCCTCTCGTGTCAACGGAGATTTTTCTAATGACATACTCAAGTACTAAGTTAAAGAGTGCGTCCATTTCCTTGTTGTAGCCCTGTATTCGTTGAAAACGAGTTGGTATTGTTATTCTGAATCAGCACTTGTGATGTGGAGTCGGTCATGGTAATTTTAACCATTCGTACCAACTTTGCTGGGATTCTGAACTGCAGCATGATGTTTTATAATGCAGTTCGGCTGACGCTGTCGTACGCTTGTTTTAAGTGGACGAATATTTGATGAACATCAATGTTGGGTTCGCAGCATTTTTCCGAAATTTGTTTGAACGGTAATATTTGGCTGGTTGTTGATCTTCCACGTCTAAAATTGCTTTGATATTCACGAAGAATTTTTTCAGCGTGATGGGAAATCCTAAACTCTAGAATATTTGTTAAAAGCTTGTACGATGTGCAAAGTAGTAATATGCCCCTGTAGTTTACGCACAGTAGTTTGAATCCTTTCTTGTGAAGGGCACATATGACACTTTTTTGCCATTCATCCGATATCGTTTCTTGTTGCCAGAAGCCTTTAACCAATCCATGGATTGCTCTTAAAACGCAAATCCCGCCAGGCTCTAGGAACTTTGCGGAGATACCATCGATGCCCGGTGCTCTGTTGGATTTCAAGCGGTCCATGGCCTGTCGGAATTCATCTTATGTTGAAGGGTGAGATGAGGCACTATCAAGGTATGTGTCAATTATTGACGGCGATTCTTCGGGTTAGGGGACATTTCCGTTGAATAGATGCTGGAAATATGGCGCCCGATTTTCCTTCACCTGTTCTGAGCCGCTTATGATGCTTCCATCGGCAGCCCTACATAGACTAGTGCGTGGTTTAAAGCCTTATTTTATGTGCCTCACTACTTTGTACGCTTGTTCAGTGTTGCTAGCCATACAGCTGTCATTCATGTTATTCAGCATCTTGAACTTGCACTGGACTCATACAAAAGTGGTATTCGACACCAATATCGAGTCTTGACTAAATACTGGTTTGAGTCGCAGTTGGCCCCACGAAAGGTTCACATATCTTAATTACTGAAAGCTAACCTTTTTTGAATCAGAATATGATCGATCTGATTAAAGGTGCGGCCGCCCGGCAATACACATGTACTTTTGTGAATGTTGCGATGCGGGGAACACGTGGAGCTTACGACGAGGTTTCTACTGCTCGCAAAGTTGACAAGTCGGTGTCCACTGTCGTTGCTGAGATCGTGAAGACTAAATTGGCCGCTGGTTTCACGATTCTCCTTTCCAACCGTTGCGTTCAAGTCGCCCAGCAGAATTTTCACATCGTTTGATGGCAGAAAATCATATAACCTTTCCAGAATGCTATAGAAATTATCTTTCACTGCTTCAGATTTATCTTCAGTGGGGACGTGAACGTGTATGAGCCAAACGTTAAACAACTGTGATCGAATGCAAATCGCACACAATTTTTTATTAGAAGGTTTAAAATTGATTATTTGCGGTTTCATTTATTTGTTCATCATGAAAGCTACTTCAAATTTGTGACCTCCATATGACTTTTCCGCTTTTAAAGATTGATAATCTTATGTTCATAACCTCAACATCATACAGTTTCTTTTCCTGGACAGCGAAAATGTTTATTTTGTAGTGAGTGAGTTGTTCTTGGAGGGCTTTAATTGCTCCCGATGTGCATAGGTTCCAAAAGAGTAGTCCGTATATCGTTGGGGTGGTCGTGTCCGTTGATGCGATCCAAGTATCCGATGTGAAGTTTCAGGTTCCTGAATAAATAAAATTTTACGGGAATGGGTTATTGGCCCATTGGCCAACCCCCAACCTGGAGGGCCAGTCTGGTTAATATTCCCAGTTTAAGGCGCGGAAAACTCGCCTTCATTCTTCTTTATTGGCAGTGTTCATGATCTGAAACGTCGTGAAGGATCTCTTGATAACTGATATGGGACTCATTTTCCAAGCTTGGATACTTTTTGTATCTTGTATCTGCACCAAATGTCAATGAGTGGTTCCATGCGAAGACTTTAACATTTCTGCAATCATATCCATGATTACAGTTGATGCTGACTCCACAAGGCTTTTCAACGCCGCGTCGCCAAATTCAGTGGGAAATCCTGAGCGAGGCGCATCTTCCACTGTAGTGCATCCATCTCAAAATTTTGTAAACCAGTCCTGTGCAGTTCTTACACCAAACGTGTTTTTACCGTGAACCGATCGTCTCGCGCATAGTGCTCTCAAACGCAAACTAACGTAGCGATTGGACTGAAACTGTGCATACAAGCTTGAAGAGAATGGTACTGTAGAACGCCGCTGCAAAAGTAGACCTAGTGGCGCCATCTCTTGGCCAGGCCGGAAACTTTTTACCCCACCCTCGTATATCCAGCAATTCGCTCTCGATTCTATAAGCGTCCTCCGTTTCAGCGAGAAAGCCATTAAAATTTAAATTTTTTTCTTTTGCTTTAAACACTACTTTTCATGGCAATTAATTTCTCCTGCATGGTTATTTTTTTTAGCATTGACAATGAAACAACGAAATCGCGGTTGTCCAAAACACTCCCCATTACAATGATTGACGTTTCATGTAACAAAATTGAATTTTTTTATTCAAAACCAAATTCAGTGCGCGGTCATAGGTCATTATTCATGAAAGGAAACAAACTGTGTTGAAAACATATCTACACAGTGAATATACTTGATTCAATAAATGGTTTTGGTGGTTATTCTCCGAATTTTTTTCTAAATTAAGTTATTTCAGCGTCAAACAAACTGTAGCTGACGCCAAATATGATTAAATATGTATGTTCTTACCTGTACATTTCATTGAAATGTTTAAGTCAAAGACAACCCACCCGCAGTAACCACAAACAACTCATCGCCATTCTCATGAAAATTCAAAATGAAAGCTAATCGCCCGAAGGATTCATCACAACGTTAAAATGAATTGCCGGATAATTTTCAAACAATTTGCCGGAATAAAAATTCATGAGGAAACAGTGGGTAGCAGTTGGTCCGTTGAGACTATTTTCACTCGGCAACTGAACAAACAATAATATTTGTCTTTGACGGCAACTAATGGGAAATTATTAAGAGCAAATAGTTAGAGCGAAAAACATTGGTGAATTATGAATGCTGAAATGATTGCAGGGTTCTGTGAGGAATGGGAAGCGTAATTGTTTCATTAGACCAGTTATGATGTTACGCTATTCAGAAGAGTGAGGCTATGACTTTGAGCTCAGTTGATTTATTATATCTTTAATTATACAGTTTGAAATGAATGCTTTTGTGAAAAATCTGACGAAGAGATTAAGGTGGCAGCCACTGAAATCAAAGTTTATACATTGTATAAAATTCTAGATCGAAATTCCGAAAACTTTTGGAGCTAGTGAGAGCAGGTATTTCATGAGATACATGATTTTAGAGTAACGAAATTAGATGAAAAACTTTAAACTCGTTATTCTCAAAAGGACTTATTTCAAACTGGTCGCATCAATAACTCAAACAAATACAGCCGATTTTCATTTTTTTTGTTTTTATATTTATAGTGTCTAAGGTTGCACGTAACCGATTTTGAAAATTCTAATTTTTAAGATATTTTTAAGGCTGCTAGAATCCAAAAATAAGGCTAAAACAGGGGGAAATAATTGAATTAGTCACCATATTCTCTCAAGCGAAATGAAAAACTCTAGCGCACCTGAACCGCTAGAAACACTAATGTTCGAAGAACAGTAGAAGAATTGTGCATGTTTTGAGTGCATATTCCACCACATGAGCTGCCTATTACGGCCAAACTGTTTCAAATGCCACGTTTTACTTTGGTCTCAAGAATACATTATAACTAATATGGTGGAAAGTTTCAGATATTACCACTGGCATGAATTTCAACGTTTACGAGAGCAAAACACGGGTTAATTATATTCGTCATCAGTTGCTTAGTTCATAAAATTTTAAAAGCAGTATCTCATATAACATCAATGAAGAAAATGCTCAGTGCCTGCAGCATTATAACTGAAGTTGGTGTTTGGGGCTGCGATCCGAAAAATTTGCAGAACTTTGGGAATTTAAACATCGGTTATTTATTTTCATTGTAAATGTTTCCGGTATGAATACTAACTGTAAGCATTTATTGATACAAAAGTAGCACAACCGGCTCGTGCTGGCAACCTTTCGCCAGTATCAAAGCCAAGAATAAATCACATCTGCTTCACGTTGTTATATTACATTCGAAGTTATAGGAGTATAAAGAAATTTAGGGTTACCTGTAGCGAGTTTTTTCAAATAATCGAAAGCTTAATATTTGCTATTTATTGTCACTACAATATCATTATCAGTTGAAAATTCTGCGATAAAAACGCTTAATAAAGATATTGCAAACAAACACAAAACCAACAATGGCTGGCAACCCTATCCTGGCTTTTCAACCAAATTTGGTCGTAATTTAAAAATTTTCAAGTTTTCCCGTTCTCTTTTTAGGCACCCAGCGCACACATGGGGTTCAGAAATTCCAAAACATTATTCGATTCACATGTAAAGCACGCTCAAAATTTATTTCGTCAACTTTTTTTTTTCAAAAATTATTTGTGTACGGAATAATAGGAATATTAAATATATCACTAAAATGGCCGCCGGTGCCAAAAAGTTAAAGATTATTAACTTTTTGTGAGACCTGGCACTATTCTGCATAGACACCAATGTGTCCTGAAAATTTCAGTTCAATCGGATGGCGCGCTCCTGAGATTTTTTCACTGAAATTTTTTGATGATATATATATATATATATATATATATATATATATATATATATATATATATATAT
>OX376372.1:51389592-51502092 GCA_947369275.1 Nemotelus nigrinus | reverse complement strand
TGTATACAAATCTTATGCTTTATCTACACGTTCAAAGTAAAACTTTGGAAATTTCATGTCGGACAAGAACGGTAACCCTCTCCGAGTTAACCTATATTTTTAGCATCAAAAACTTCTGTTCACGGGAACTCACGAACCAATAATCACATACAGCTGAAATTAACAGAATGCATTGGACTTAAGTAGGACCAGATCTGATAGAAGCAATTTGGAATTGTGGGCAACTCTCTGCCAGTGGTGCCATCTTGAAAAATTACAAAGAAAAAAAAATGCTTTTTGCCCTATGAAATGTGAATTAGTTACCAGATTTTCATGAAATTGACACACTAGCTGAACCTTACTTTAAACTCTGTTTGTTGGAAATTTGGTTGAAAAATTCGATTGGTGCTGCTAGCTATGGTAATTTTTGTGTCTTTGGTTTTGAAAATTTGCTCAGGAAAATTAAACTTTTTGCCCAATAACTTCCAGTGCAGTCATGAAATCAATACGAATTTCATACAATTAATGAAACCTATAATAAACATTATTCAGGCCAAATTTGGTTGAAAAGCCATGATAGGGTTTTCAGCTATTCTTGGTTTTGTGTTTAATTGCAATATCTTTGTTAAGCGGTTTTATCGTAGAATTTTCAAATAGTAATGATATTGTAGTGACAATAAACAGCAAATATTACGTTTTCGATTATTTGAAAAAACTCGCTGCAGGTAACCCTAAATTTCTTTATACTCCTATAACTTCGAATGTAATATAACAACGTGAAGCAGATGTGATATATTCTTGGCTTTGATACTGGCAGAAGGTTGCCAGCACGAGTCGGTTGTGCTACTTTTGTATCAATAAATGCTTACAGTTAGTATTCATACCGGAAACATTTACAATGAAAATAAATAATCGATGTTTCAATTCCCAAAGTTCTGCAAATTTTTTGGAACGCAGCCCCAAACACCAACTTCAGTTACAGTGCTGCAGGCACTGAGCATTTTCTTCAGTGATGTTATATGAGATGCTGCTTTCAAAATGTTGTGAACTAAGCAACTTATGACGAATATAATTAACCCGTGTTTTGCTCTCGTAAACGTTGAAATTCATGCCAGTGGTAATATCTGAAACCTTCCACCATATGAGTTATAATGCATTCTTGAGACCAAAGTAAAACGTGGCATTTGAAACAGTTTGGCCGTAATAAGCAGCAGATGTGGTGGAATATGCACTCAAAACCTGCACGATTCTTCTACTGTTCTTCGAACATTAGTGTTTCTAGCGGTTCAGGTGCGCTAGAGTTTTTTTTTTTTCTTGACATGACCCACCTATGAGAATTTTTTTTTGGGGTTCGACAAGAAAGCTAATATATCTGTAACGATTTGATATTTTTTAATAAAAATTTAGGACAATAATTTTCAATGTACGCTTAATAAAATACAAAAACCTGATCTCCAAATTCTTCTATTTTTCCGGTAAGAAAAATGCTAAAAGTCACATATTTTTTTGGGCCGTCACAGAGGCTATCCCTCTTAATTGTATCAAATGGTTTTGAAAACTATCCTGAGTTGCATTTACACTAATTTAATTTTTATTCGCTTATCAAAAATTATCACAAATAAAACAATAATTGAAAAAAATCGTTATTACGAAATTATCGATATTATCCGCTGCCCTGATTTATTAATTCAAACCTAAGTCAATACCAATGTGAAAATTTACAATTGCACTAGAGTGCAATTAACTAAGTTGTTTGCATCAAAACATTTCCATATTTGACCCAAAACCTATCAAATCAAGGTAATCAAGGTACCGTCGATTCATGAGTGAAGAACTATCACTGCACTGGGCTTAGCAATTTCAAAGAGAAGTGAAAATGGAGACTGAAAATGACTACTTGGCAGTGTTGCTGTTGCGGTTGAATTTTTTACCGGGCCAAACTGTAATTTTTGCATGTTTGAGTAAGTCCTAATCATTACAGGTCGAATACTCATCTGACCTTCTTAATTTGCTTACTTGTCATTGTTAATTATTAATTAAAGCTTTATTTTTCTACCATTGACAGTGAATTAATTACCAGCAATAGAATAAAAAAAAAGTATAAAGATCAAACAATATTCGCTGCTTTTATTGTGAAGCAAGAACGCTTTACCCAATCCGCTTCATTTTGCCATCTCATCGGATGAATGTACTATTTAGTAGCTCCTTTTGTAGTCACTTTAATTCTCCTCAAGCGCCGCCATTGACATCCTCAAGGCTATTTTCGCGGCATTTCTGCTGAGTATTTGTTCTTATTGTACTCCCTATTGTATCGAATATTCAATGCTTTCGATGGATGTTCATGTCAAGTGCAAGAAGCATTTGATTGACAGGGATTTTGAAGATATTCAAAACAGATTGCCGACTAATAACACACAAACTGGATAGCTTCCAGTAAAATTGATGGTTGATTGATTTTTTCTTCTTGATACTTTTCGGTTGAGTGGGTCCAGCTGCTGAGCATTCATGACATTTTTGAAAAATTAGTCTTTAGAAGCTTTTTATTGTTAAAGCAGAATCTATCTAGCGAAATCGCGATGAAGAATATTAACTAGAAGCCAGCTATTGCGAAAATTTAAGTGCATTTTGGTGATTTTAAGATCGTGAGTAAAATTGATACACATACATACATATGTATGTTCATAGATATTTACCACAAGTCATTTGAAAAATTGACAAGTATGTATGACTTGCACAAACCTCCAAGTCCACGTAAGATAGAAAATTCAATGAAAAGGCGCTTTGTAAATTATAGTAGCACCATAATTTAGTATGTATTCATCCTAGCCCAATAGCTTACTTACCATAGGCCAGCTCAGGAAAGTGTAAGGGCAAAATTCTTAAGCAAATTTCTTCCCATGAGCATCACATTTATTTCTTTCAATTTCAAACAATCTGAGTGAGAGGCAAACGAAAACAACAGAGAAACTTAAGATAAAACGATTGCTTTGGAATGATGTTTTTAAAAAACACTACTTTTAAGGATTGAAAGTTAAATGAAAACAAAATTTAATGCTAGAAAATGTTAGGTAAGAGCTATTACTGAGCAATGCTTTTAAAAATTCCCTGTGGCGTCTTTAATTTGAAGCATTTCGAAATCATGGAGTGAGTTGAAAATTATGGTAATGAATTTCACTTTGATCGTTAGATTCGGAGTAAAAGATCGAACAAAACGCTAGAAAATATCGTTGGACATATATAATACCAAGATATGAAGTATTGTAAATTAACGATGTCTTAAAAATGACTATATATTGTAATTTTCACCGCCATATTTTGGGGAAAATATTTAAGCCGAAGAGTAAGTGAGTGTGGGTTGGAACAGAGACAGATAGAGCCCTTAAGCACTCAGACCAGAATGTTCCATTTTACTCATACTTCAGCCTAATATAGTTTCCCGGATCTATTAATAAAGTGAATATGTGTAAATTGTAAACCGAGATATCAACTTTGTCAACTGATATTTCCCACCGAATGACCCTACGAGGGAGTTTCGTAATAAGATAAAAGCATTGAAAAAAGCTAAATATAATCCGGGTTAACTTTAATGCGTGTGCTTTAGTGTCGGGAATAGCAACTCAAAACATAAACGGGAGATTTATTATGGAAATAGCGTCCAAGTTGAGTATGGTCGTGATGAACAAGGGCTCGCAAAAGAGCCTCGGTGAGATGGGCTTGGCATAATTTTTGTTTTGGAGGCCCTATCCTCGTTGATAAGGGACAAGGGACAAGTGATGGAGGATTAGATTGCAACATCATCACCTTCTGGCTATCAGAGAACAGCCGAGCCCCACAGGACTCTAGCCAGAAAATACATGAGCATAATAATGCGAAGTTGGACAGGAGAAAACATTTTGAACTATTTTACAGCAGCTTTACTTGCTGGCGAGGTCTTTGGCGGCCAAATAAGTGCAGTGGTGGATGCCGGGGTCATAAGTGCGCTTGTAAGTTTCACCGTGGGTGAAGTTCGGCAAGCGTGTGATAATCGAAAGTCACTACTGAGGAAAGATAAAGCTCATTGGTGAACTGGCGATATATATAAACTGAGGCGAAGAGCTCTATCATGAAGGCATAGATTACAGCGATCTGTTGGTGAACCAGAAGCATCACGATCTTTTGCGGAGCATACCGAAACAACAATAAGAATTGGGGCAAAAAGCAAACGAAAAGGCAAATGTGACAGATGTGCTGCAAAAAGGTGGACCGGGACTCATTGAGCCTAGGCTACAAATTATACTCTGTAGACTCGTTCGCATGATTTCAATCATCTCTACCCTGAAAGGTGATGGTCCTGATGAATATTCTAGAATCGTAATCTCCAGCGCACGGTCTGTATGAGTCAGAAAAATGACTTTTTGCTCATTAAAGAAGAGCTGCCCAACGTGGCCGCCAGAATGATCAATCAAAAGGCCCTGGGCCTGGACAACATCTCCGCAAAAGTGCTGAAAGCAGTAGTGTAAAAACACTCAAAAATATTGCTACGCATGTATAATGCGTTTTTACAACGGTGGAAAGTGGCGTGGCTCATTCTGATCAAAAGGGAAAGGGAGACTTCAAAACATTATCAGCATATAGAACACTATACTGCCCTGATTCGCATAAACGTTCTATCTACATTTTTGTCATTTTTGAGTTCGAAAACTGCAAATTCTATTAGATCATTCTAAAAAATTTGAAAAACCTGTCTTTTGAATAATAAAATATTGAAAAATGCACCCTCCATATATATCCAGTACAAATCAAAACATAAATCATAAAATATTTCGAAAGCGCTGAAATGTAGAGAGAACGTTTATGCGAATCAGGGCAGTATACATGCTTGATTCTGCGTAGTACGGATACAGACGGGTTTGCAAAGGGCTCACGATCTATTGCAAAACTTTCATGAGTTTGTACTGTGGAGTGCACCTGGACTGTATTTATTAACATTGGCTATCCTTGATGCTTTTGACTCGATGAGATGGACAGACTTATTAGACTCTGTTGAGCAACATTTTCAAGTAGAAGACTATTTGCTTGCCAAGTCTTGATGCTGCTTGAAATATTGATATCGTATACACCGAACGTTTAGTCCGCGGACTAAACACCAAATTCCACCTAAATTTTTTAGTCCACGTGGTGTATACACTCGCGGACCGACCTAAATTTAGGTCGGTACACGATTTCAAGCGACCTGACCTAAATATAGGTCGTGGACTATAATTGTTCTAAACACACGTGACCTAAACATTGATTTTTGCGCGACTATTAATAATGTATGTATGTTGAACATAAGCTCATAACATTCCCCTTTGACACAAAATCATTGAAATAAACATGTTTGAGAGACAAATGAAACGATAAATACAGTGCAAGAAGGAAAATTAAACTAAATGACAGCTGTCATATACGAACGAGGACTAAATTCTACCTAAGCAAATTTTAGGTCAGATTGGTGTATACACCTGAGGACTAAGTTCATTTAGTCCGCGCTTTAGGTCAGGTCACTTTTGGTCCGACCGCTGTAAACCGCACTATTACCACTTGATATACAAGACGAATAAAGGAACTGTACGCAAAATTATAACAGCTAGACCAGCACAAGGATCCATTCTTGGAACAGGATTATAAAATGTTGCTTATGATGGTCTTTTGCACCTTGAAATGCCGAAATATGTGCCTACCTGAAAGTACTCACCTCATTCAACTCAAATTTAATCAAATAGGGAGAAAGATTGGAGACTGAATGGAAAGCTGGCGAACACAAAAAATGAGATGGTCATGCTGACGAAGAGAATATAAAACGGTATTTTCAGGACTGTGGGACCCGAAGTACTTGAGGGCAGAAAATAAATTTAGTAGCCGGAGTGATGCTGGAATCGATAGTGACTTACGGGATGTACATCCAGAAATCATGTTATAGATCACTTGTGATAAAAGTCACTAGTGATCTGTAACATGATTTCTGGAAGACTCATGGCAAATGTCCGCGATCTTTATAATCAGATGATTTCGGGGCAGTTGTGCCAGGATATATATGCGGAGCTGGTATTACTTTCAAAATAAGAGGAAGGGTTTCTCACAGACTCTTAAAACGTTCGGAGACCGTACGAAAGGTCGATACAGGTTTGCTCACATGTCTGGTTATCTTGCATTTTTGACAAGATAGACATTCATTTATTTATTCATTTATTTATTTACCAAACAAGGTATAATAATAATACATATAAATGAAATAAATATAAGACATAAAAAAAAAACTAAACAAATTTAAAAAAAAAACAGGTTTAAAATAGGTATAAAATACAAACAAATATAATATAAATAAATAAACATTCGATAAATAAATACACAAAGCTAATTTACATGTAGGCCACAATATTAAATACGCAAAACGCAAAACGAAATTAATTAATTATCTAATTAAACAATTATGAAAATAGTCCTAAGTCATAAGAAGATACTAGGCCGGTAGACTAGGGAGGGTAGGATAAGGGAGCCTTGGTAACTCTATTTTTAAAGGACACTTTGGATATCGTGGGGGAAAAGTGTTGGCTCATACTGTTGAATATTTTGCAGCATCTGTTAATTGGCTCATTATCAGCATATGCGGTGCTATACTTATATTCAACTAGCATTCGTCGGGATCTAGTGACTCTCAAGGGCTGATTAAGCACAAATCTTTCCTGTATATAGTGGACATTAACAGCGTCTCTAATGACATCGAAACTGAAGCAGGCAGATAACATTAATCTTCTGGATGCAAGAGGTAATAAGTTTAGAAGTCTAAGGCAAAATTCATACGACGGTAAATTGCTAAAATCACTTGGATAGTAAAGACCTCTAAGAGCGAATAGCAAAAATTGCTTCTGAATAGATTCAAATCTCTGGCTGTGAATTTCGAAAACTGGATTCCAGATAATGCAAGCATACTCAAGAAGAGGGTGAACGAGCGCAGTGTAAAGTGATTTTGTAACCCAAAGGTTCTGAAACTCCCTGGCCCGTCGCTTAATGAAGCCAAGTCATTTACTTGCTTTAGAAATCATTTTGTCGTAATGAAAATTAAAGCGGAGCTTTTCATCGAGCACCACACCGAGGTCTAAAATATTGTCCATCTACTAAGTGCCGTATTGCTTAAAAGGTACGTATAATGTACGCGCGTACTTTTTCTAGAAAAACTAATCACATGACACTTTGCGATGTTGAGAGGTAGGTTATTCACGCTGCACCAATGTTCAAGGGAATTTAGTTTTGATTGAAAAAAGCAGGCATCTGAAGACGACTTTATAGTACAATAAATTTTCAGGTCGTCCGCATAGAGTAGATGAGGCACATCAGATAAAACCTCTGACAAGTCTGATATAAAAATATTAAAAAGTAAAGGGCCAAGATGACTACCTTGAGGTACACCTAAATTGACATGAATTTTTTTAGAAATAAGCCCTTGGAATTTCACATGTTGTGAGCGGTTGTGGAGGTAAGAGCTAAGCCATTTTAGTAGAGAACCGGCAATTCCAAATTGCTGTAGCTTGGAAATCAAAATGGAGTGGTCAACACGGTCAAATGCTTTGCTAAAGTCAGTGTAGACTGCGTCAATTTGATCACCTTTCTCCATTTTACAAAGAACATGGGAAACCAGCACCATTAGGTTGGTAGTGGTAGAATGTCCTTTCCGAAAACCATGCTGCTGTTCGTTAAGTCGAGAATCGACCAGAGGGGATAGTTTAGCACACATGATTTTTTCGAAGAGTTTAGGAATAGTAGATAAAATGGCAATACCTCTATAATTATGAATTGATCTTCTATCGCCATTTTTGAATATTGGTGTCACGTAGGAGGATTTCCAATACGACAGAAAGTACCCAGAGGAAAGAGATGTATTAAATATAATTTGAAGAGGAGTGATTAACTGTGTGGCACATTTAATAAGAAACATTGGAGGAAGAAGATCAGGTCCAGGGCCTTTTTTACTATCAAGCTCCAAGATAGTTTTAGAAATATCATCTCTGGAAATGGTTATAGCCTCAGCGAAAATTGGTCTAGTCACTCTTGGGGAATGACAGGATGATGAAGTACTTGCTGGATTAAAAACGTCTTGGAAGTTATCTGCGAAAAAGTTGCAAATTTCTTGAGGAGAAGAAGACATTGAGGTGTTATAACACATAGAAGAGGGATAGCCAGTTGTTTTCCGTTTCATATTTACAAAGTCAAAAAACTTTTTGGGGTTGTGGATTATATTCTCGCCGGTAGTTTTAATGAATCTGTCATATGCTTCGTGAGACTTTTCATGGAATTCTTTGGCCACTGCATTGTATTCTTCTTTAATACGATGGCTAGAGTCGACATTATTTTTTATTGATTTGTAAAGCTTATTTCTATGATTTCTCATACGTCTAAGAGTCTTATCGAGCCAAGACTCAGAAAGTTTATCCTTTCTCCTAATTTTAGGGACATATCTTTCGACCGCGTCAAACAGAATATTGTAGAATGAATTTACATTGTCGTCAATAGATTGGGATTCAAGCGTATCTGTCCAATCGACATTGTCAAGAGAATGGTGAATGCTATAATAATCAGCATTACGGAAATCGTATACAATGGTATTATTGTACGTTTGAAAGATATTAGAATCAGTAGTGGATAAATCAATAGTAAGAGCAGAATGGTGAAGGCTATTAGAGAAAAGATTCTCCACGTCGATAGTAGGGCTAACCACTACTTTGTCATAAGCGTTTGTAAATATAAGGTCTAACCAATTACCATAACTATTGGGAGTCGGAGCAACTTGCTGCAAATCATTACCATACAACGTACTCACAAGGTTAAAATCAGAATTATCAAGATGGTTAATAGGAATTAGGTAATTATCAGTTTCATCGAGAACGAAACGTAAATTAGGGCGATTAAAATCTCCAAGTAGAATAATTTGATCCTCAGCGCTACGAGTTGCCATGAAAGTAGATATAAATTCGCATATATAATTGTAAACAGAGTCGTCAGATCTAGGCGGGACATAAAATAAACCGATATATACCGATGTCCTGTCAAATGATATTCGAATAATTTTATGCTGAAACAATTTTTGAGGGGTTATATTGGCAATTTCGCATGAGAAAGTACTGTTAACAGCAACTAAATACCACCTCTTCTTGTCTGGCCAGTGGCGACACAATCACGGTCATTTCTGAATATTGTCCAGCTACTATCGAGGATCTCTTCATTAATATGGGATTCATTTAACCAGGTTTCAGTAAAGGCAAGTACGTTGAAATGGCATGATTTGGCGTCAAGGTAGAGTTTATTCAATTTGCCCCTCATACCACTGCAATTGTGGTAAAAAATTCTAAGGCACTTGCGAGAGCACACCTTGTTAGGAGCGATACCTAACGTTATACCGGGGTTTTTGCAAAGAATTTGAAGTCGGATGAATTTCATCCGAAGCTGTATATGAGAGAGTGGAATTCGGAGGATTATTGATAGAAGACGCCCTGCAGCTATACGTTAAACTTTGAGGAGATAAGTCCGTAGGCGAACATCTGGACTCAACGCTATGGATATTCTGGACTGGAATATTTAAACATTCAGTGGTAGGAACTACAGATATGGGTATGTTATTATTCTGACGATTCCTAGGAGTTTTCTGCATTATTCGTAATTTGCGGACTGTACAATTATTGGTTACATTAGTATTTTTACTTATATTGCTAATATTGCTAATATTGTTGCTGCTGTTGGTGGACTTCCAGGGAGAAAACTTGATGCCTTTCCAGTTATAGCTCCTGCTGCTTCCGTCAACGTTGGTAAAAAGCCAGGCGTATTTTTCGGGGATCCAGACTTTATAGTGCTTAGATGCTCTATTGTTATGTTGAGGTATGTGCTGAATATGAAATCCATTAATACGAAAATGACTTTTAATGAGTCTTCCAAGCCGAGAAACGTTGGTTGAAATAGGGACTCCTTCGACAAAAAATGGCACCTTTTTTTTGTTTGAGAATGTTGTGTCATGTTGAGAATCGTAGTGACTTGAGTTCAAACATTTGATTTTTTCGATGCGTTTGAACCAATCATCTTCTGACCAGTATGTGCCGAACATAAAAATTTTTTTCGAGGATTTCCCTGCTTGGGATTGAAATTGTAATTTCCGTGGCGAAAAACCAGCATGAGTCTCCGTGCTCGATAACAGCTCTTTAATGGGCGAGGTTGCTGCATCCTGAGTAGCGAATTCTTTTGGTACATCAACGTTGATATTGACATTAGCCATTTCTTCGTGAAGCGACTGCTCGTTGATAATAGGATTAAACGACCCAAGTTCCATAGATAGCTTTTTTTGAAACTTTTCAATGTTCTCTAGTTTATTGCTGATTGATTTTTCGGTAGCGTGAATATCATCGAACAATTTATTCGACAGCTTATCAATCTGAGTTGTCATAAGTGTCGTTATTTTGTTATCAATTATTTTGAGCAAGCCTCTATCGTTCATTTGGCAATTAGAGGTGGGTGTAGATAGAGAGGTAACTGAACAAGTTAGTTGCTTCAAATTAACGGTAAGCTCACCAGATTTGTCAGTATTTCTTTTGGTGGCTTTGGAAAAATCATCTAAGGCAGTCGTTATACTCTCGATTTGATTGGTAATTTCAGTGAGTATTTCGTCATTAACCTTAGTTTGTGTATGTAGTTTCACAAGCATTTGGTCTTTTTCAACGTTGAGTGAACCAATGTAGCCTGCTATGTTATTGTACATGCTTTTCATTAGTTTTTCCGTATGTTGGCAATCCGAACATATAAAATGTGACTCCAAGTAAGGATTGTACCAATCTCTTGGAGCACCCATGCAAGCACCGTGGAGTTTTCTATTGCAAAATGCTTTGCATGTAACCAGTGGCGGCTCGTGGCAATCACAACAAGCGGGGCTAACCTTACGAACGGGTTTCCACTCCACCCAAGGGGTACCGTATCAGAGCGTTAACCGATTTTAAAGTGTACGGTTTCCCAAAAAGAGTTCTTACATCAACACCGAGTATTCGAGAAAAAAAATACTTACAGCAAAATCAAAATCACCTTCGTTTATATGAAAAATGCGTCGCATAAAAACTCTTTTTGGCCTATTCCACTTATAAATTTATTTTCTTTTATAAATATATACATAAAAACAAAAACATTTTCAACAACAGTTAAAATAACATACATATATAAATAAATTAAATTAAAAACTTCTTCGGGAAAACTCTTTTTAATAATGGCTTCTACTTATTATTTGTATAGATATTCCGCGCGCCTATTTTTCTGTTGAGCAAACAAATCTATCACCAGCTCATTAAAATTTTCTATATCTGTAACCACTTCTTTACAAATAGATAATATTGCCAGCGAATTGAGGCGACTTTGACCCATTGTGCTAGATTTATAAGTTTTAATATTCTTAAGGGTATTAAAGCATCTTTCAGACTCTGCTGTAGTAACTGGAGTGGTAAGAACTATTTCAATTAATTTATTAGTTTGTTCAAAAGATGCAAACAAATTATTTTCTTTAAAAAAACTATAAAAATCTATAATGGATGACATATTTCCAAACATTTCATTTTTGTATAAAACTTGTAATTCGTTTTTTAACGTCCCTGCGTCGAAAAATGGAAAGTTATTGACTATCGTATCAAGATGGTTAGCAGGGAAATTTAAATTAAAATTGTGAAATTCAGATGGATTTATTAAATTGAAGGCATAAATATGATCAAAATTCTCAAAACGCGCTTTAACCTGTGTGGTAATAATATCGCAAACTTCTTTTCCTATCATGTGAAGATCATGCATTGAAGTACGCATTCTTTTCGCCATATATTCGTTAGCAATAAATTGACTTGGATTCAAACCATTTCTTATCGTATTGATAGATTTACAAAATATATCAACAGTTTGAAATGCTAGAATTCCATTTGTACTGCGAGTCTGTAAAATATTGTAAAAAATGTCTACATGACCGAATATTTTATTGAAAAGTTCTAGGAAAAAAATGAAGTTGTCATCATTTAAATAATTTAATAGCCCGGTTGCTTCTCTAATTGTAGTAGGATCCCAAGATTCGCATTGAATCAACTCAAAGCAATGAATTAGTTGTTCTCGGCTTTCAAAAACAGATTGTACGACCCGAGACTGAAAATTCCAGCGAATTTCCATCGATCTTGGAAGACCTCTTTTTTGACAAACTTCTACAAATAAATCTTTACGCTTTGGGGAACACGAAAAGAAAGAAGAAAATGCGGATGTATTTGCAAAAAAAATACGTACTTCTTTGATAGACGAAGAAGCTTGCTTCAAGACTAGATTTAGCTGATGAGCATAGCAATGAACGAATTGGGCGTAAGGAAATATATTTTTGATTAATGTTTGAACACCAGCATTTCCGCCGCTCATTACAGCCGCTCCATCATATGTTTGAGAGATAAGTTTGCTCTTCAAATCAAATTCTTTAAGTGCGTTTAGTATTTTATCAACCATTCCCTGCGCAGAGCGATCGTGAAGATCGGAAAATGAAAGAAAGCGTTCAACGGGCAACTTATTTTTTACAAATCGCAGAACAATTACCATTTGTGAGGTACAAGAAATATCAGTGGTTTCATCGGCTTGGAATGATACGAAATTCGCTTCTTTAATTACCTTCTTGAGATTATTAAGGTAAGTTATATAAATGCATTCTAGAAGTTCATTTTGTATGGTTTTGGATGTATTTTGAGTGATTCTATTATTTTTTAGATAATCATCCAAAGTTAAGTCAATGGATCTGGTGTATGATACCATATCAAGAAAAATACCTCTGTTGCAGCTTGATTCACTCTCATCGTGCCCACGTAAACTTAAGTTGTGGCTTCCACAAAACTTAAGAATGTCAATTATTCTACTGAGAACATGACGATTCCGTCTCACAATTTCATTATGCTTGTTTATTGAAGCAGCATGACCAGAATCAATTTGAGACATAATGTTAATTGATCCAAATGTTTGAAAACTTAACGCGTTTTGTAGGTGCCTTGAACTTGTCTCATGCTTTTTTATCCTTTCAGATAAATGCTTTAAATCACGTAAGCCACTATTAGTCCATGCTGCCTCACCTCCAAATAGAAGACAATAAAAACAAAACAGGGATTGTTTAACCTCGGATGCTGCCAGCCAGGTTTTTTTACTGAACCAGTCAGTAGAAAATTTACGTTTTTGTCTACCATCTTAAGCTTGCAGGTTGAAGTTTGATGGTCGATGTGGACCTAAGCGCTTAATTTCTAGCTTTTCTTCAAGAGAATGCAAAGAAAATGGTTTAGAAATTAAACTTTCGACACTATTCATTTTTTTAAGTTCAATCGGATCAATATAAAAAATAAAAGAAGTTAAATAGTTATACTTACCTAGTATCAATGTTGTTCCGTTCGAATAAACTACACTTTTTTATATTACACACACTAAAAAACTTCCACATGTTGCACTTAAAAACGACTGATAAATTAGAAAATAGTAACGTTCAATTTCTACATCCAAAACTCAAGCTAAAGTAAATTCTTCTGAAAAAGAAGAGTTACCATTTTTACTAATTGGCTCAACAAAAAATTCCTGAAATATTTTCAAAGATCGATTTTTTCATTATAAAACGTTCTATATAGAATAATATCATAAGCGGTGCAACCTGCTTCAAACCCAATCAAAGTCTTTCATAAAATATGCACACATCCGTAAACAGCATATCAAATCATAAGTAATACATATGCGTACAAAATTTATCAATTATATTGATATTTGAACCAATATGTGACGACGGCACCACTGCAACACCAAAGTCATTTACTCTTAATATCATCCATTGACCAAACGAATTAGCTGATTTTAACCCAATGGTTGTCTACATACACTTTGTTCAGTATATGACCGACAAAAAGGCGTTATCCGCAATGGGTTAAGAATGGAACTTAGCCCATTCATTTCTCTTTTAGTCATAGTGGATAATGTACAATCGTTCTTCGCTCTTTCAACTCGTTCGTTGGTTTGCTCTCTTTTTTGGGGCTAATTGAACTCAGCCCCGGCGCACATTCATGTGCAAGTGAAAATGATAAGAGCATTCCACGCATGTTGCGTCGCCTACGTTCGTTCTCTCTTATGAAATTATCCGACTTTGCATAGCCGTGTGTACAAGCCCTGATTGAAACAGAATTAACTGAAAACAGTAGAGTGTGACCATTGAAACAGCCCATTAATATTCGACTGATACGATCTAAATCCAATTTCAATTCGAGTTTGTATTCGCAACTTATGTTAAAATAGCAGCGCTCTTCAGATTATGAATTCGTACGTAAAAATGCAAATCTTGAATAAGAGAAACCCAACTATTACATTTTCGCGGATATTAAAATCAATATGTGCATGAAATATATAGTTGTATTAAATATAATTTTTTGATTCTTGAATGAAAAAAGCTGGTGGGGCTAAGCCCCACTAGCCCCAAACGTAGAGCCGCCGCTGCATGTAACATATCGCAAGGTGTTATCGAACGCGATGCAGTTTTCGAGGCTACATTTGTAACTCATTTTATATCAGAATAAAAAATGTTGAATAAAAAATCTTTAAAATTTTGTGGTTTCGAGTTTCGTTAGATAAAATTTTATCAATTTCAATGTCAAGCATCCAGCAGCTGATGAAAATTTATTTGATTTATTAGAAGAAATCAAAAAATTGCCATTTCACATTCGCAAATTCGAGGAGAAAATAAAATAAAAAGATGTGCGATCCCAGTATCGAACTCCACTCGGGAGATTACAAAGCAGGTGTCGATGACGTAGAGCCGTGTGCCAGTTGAAACTTGTTGTGAAATAAACATACAACAATGGAAACAGCCTATATTGATGTTTTGATAATGTGTTGCTAGAAAATGTTGCTAAGCATAAAATGTTGCTAAGTATAAAAATGTTGCTAAACTTAAAATGTGGCTAAAAAAAATGATTTGGTATCAGTCCGTTATTGATCGAGTATTCTAATGAAGTTTTAATCCAATACTTGCGCTGCCAAACGGTACTCACTGATTTGTATCATCCATCCGTTATTCAGAACGTTATTTAAATTCCTGAACATGCACCCATATACGATTTTCCAAGGTGTGGCACAACAGAAAACCGGATCGACCCCTCAGAGTTTAACTGTTGACGAATCCCAATACAATATGACGATACGCGACCTTGTTAGATGGGTGGTTCCCCGCCAAGACAAGAAAAATTGGAAACAAAGAAAATGTCTAAATCGAAAAATAGTTGTCCAAACAAAATGTACACTCTGTCGAGGATTGAACCCGCCACTTTTTACTTCGAGAGCCGCAACCGTACCACTGACCTGCGACATTAAAGGGGCCCAAATGGCAATGCTCTTGTTCATCGAAGGTCAGAAGAATTTGGTTGCAATGTGCTTTCGCGAAGCATGAATACCAGAATGAGCAATATTGCGTACTAAGTTGAACACCTATTTCCTGAACGTATGAGGAATATAAGGTCGGATGGTTGAACCAGACACTTCACAACAAATGTCGACGTTGGTGCCGAATATTGGTTGTTTCTTTAAAACAAATTTAGAGTTCCTTAGAATCTCCTGAAACTCTGCGTCCGATGCTTGGAACGTGGCAATTGCGGCAAAGTTGAGCGTACTGGGAAGCATGATTTTTCCTCGACGAGAAAGTGCATCAGCAACAATGTTGTTGCAACCAGTTTTGACATTTTTGCTGCAGAACAGCCCCGATGGCAGAATCAGATGCGTCTACGAATAGACCAAGCTCGGCGTTTGAGTCCGGGGAGGACAATATAGTGGCTTCAGTTAAACCAGTCTTGACTTGTTCAAAAGGTTTGATGGCTTCTTTTGGCCAGTCGATTACTTTAGCGCCATCTTTTATAGAGCCGCAAAGATAGGCGTTGAGTCGCTGCTGCATCTCAACTGTGTGAGGAAGAAAGCGACGATAGAAGTGGACCATCCCCAAAAATCTTCTTAGGTCTTTAACCGTCTTGGGGTGTTTAGCTGTAGATATTGCCTCAACCCGATCTGGGAGGACTTAATGCCTTTCGACAAAACCTCATGACCTAAGAATTTAACAAATGGACGAAGGAAATGGCATTTCTTTAAGTTAACTATAAGTCCATAGTCCCGAAAATAAACAACATTCTCTGGATCTATAATCCTTTCGAAGATAAGTCCAACGTTGATGGATAATAAATAATAATAAACAATAATAAACCATACTTATTGATTTCCTGTTGTTGAAGCTTGCCTGAATAATGAATCTGTTGGATTCAAAGGTACTAATGCCGTCATTTCACGCATTGAATAATCAACGACAGTTTTAGTTTCGTTATCTCCGAGATTATATATAGCAAGATGAACGTTTTGCAAGTGCTCATCAAAAGTTTTGTATTTGTGTTTGTCAGTAAAATGAGATACAACATAAATTTTTACGGGAGGAGCATAATTTTTCATTTGCTTTAGTATTTTTGGAACGTTTCAAAAAGTCTTACAAAACTATTCATGTTCCAAAAAGTATTTTCCCCGAATTTCGTTTTGCAATTGGAATATTTCCGATTTGATAGTTTTTCTATTATTTTAAATTGTTTTTGAAGTATTTATTTTACGGGCGCTGCCAACATCTTTTGGATATATTACCTATATTTTGATTGTGAAAATACCAATGAAATCTTTTTCAATTACTCGGAGAGTTTATCTTTTGTTTGCTAACATAGGTTCGACTAACTTTCTGTAAAAAAAACTCACAATTAAATCCGTTCTATTTTAAAAAGCCTAAGTATAATAAAATTGATGAAAAGTATAAGTATAATAGTACAATAAGTATATAATAAGTATAATAAAATTTAATCAAAAGTGAACCTAGTAAGGATTTAAGTGATTGCTTCTTTGTTTAATAAAATTAATAAAATTTTTGTAATTGTCACGAAAAATTCAACTATTCAAGCTTAAACTTGTGGCAGTAATAAAAAAGTATGATGAATAAAATCAATGTATTGATTGAATCAATAGACGTTCTAAAAATGATAGTTCAGTTCAATAAAATCGAAAAAAGAATAAAGTCTCCCATTCACGAACAGTACAAATGGCCTGACTCCGTTTGGGTTGAGTCCGTTTGGTTTAAGTCTAATTTAGCTCGCCACTCACGATAGAGTCCATTTCATTTTCTGTCATTAATTTAAAAAAAAATAAAGATGAACTTGACGGAAAAATTATTTTGAATCTATTAATGGATCAGAAGCATATGGAGAAGTTTTTTGCAATTGCAACTTGCATCTACATAAAGCAACGATAGCCCAAAAAGGAAGTGGCAAAAATTGTAAATTTGGTAAAAGAACTCACACTTGAGCCTTCTGATTGCCAAATTATTTAAGAATGAATGATACGACTTATAGCACGTTGCTATAGTTGGTCACCCCATTTATCAAACGAAAGGATACAAATATGAGGCAAACGATCACTCCTCACGAAAGATTGATCGCTACTTTGCGGTACTTAGCAAGCAGTTGCAGGCTCTGGGTCAAATAATATAATATACATTCATGTGGCTTATATTGTTTAATAGCTTCCAAAACCAAATCATGGCCACCACTGTCCATTATGCTGAATTTTTCGACTAAATAAAATAATCACAGAAACAGTCAATGAGCTTGTCACATATCAGCGTGCAAAGCAAGACTGCCACGTTGTTTGGACTGAGACCTCAACACACACGACTAGTCCATTTTATGGATGGTCCAAATTGGCCCTCCTATTTTCCCACACACGGTCGAGCCAAAAAATGACCCGATGGCCCGAGTCCATGAACTTTGGATTGATTGGAAATCCAATTTGGTTCCTTGAGTCCATGAATCCTTCTGAGTTCTCCCACACACGGTGAGATTTTGGCCTGGCCTCCAGCCATTTGAATGGGGGCCTTAAAACAGTTTCAACCTGGATTTGTCAAGATTTTCACTAATGTCATATTTGCGGTTTCCAAATAATCAATGGAACCATTTTCAAAATCAAAATCTATGCCTCTTGAATTTCGGATTGGCATATTATTCAACCATATTAATAAATTCAATCGCAGAATAAATTAACTAGATTCAAACTTTGAAGCGTGGTAACATCCATTCGCCGCAGGTGCCTTTGGTTTGCTTGTGTTAATGTGTGAACGTCTATTGCCGCAGATGTCTGATGAAAAGAAAATCTGTCAAACTGTGAAAACAGTTTTTGTGTGATAGTCGCGTTTTGTTGATAATTAAACTGCCGACTTTGCTATGATATGGCAGCTCATTAAAGTACTGGTTAGTTTTACATTGTAATGTGTGACTAATGTAGCGAAGACGAAAACTTTCTGACATGAGGTTTAGTTTTGCTCCCTGAAGATACTGAGAAACTCAGAAATGAGTAAGACCTTCACTGATATGAAACAATGAAATGATGAGGAAAATCGGGTGGAGTTTACTAATCTATCACGGATAAAGTCGATTTCTGAGTAACGGATGCTTTACCTTTGCAAAAGTTATACTAGAATGTAGAATTATTTGCATTATTATTTGTTATTGCTGTATCAGATCGCAATGCTAGCCTATACAGTCTTGAACTATAATATTTCCGATATTAAGTTACTAACATCGACTCTCTGCCATATTTCAGTCTTTATGAAACGGGAAACCAAAGAAACTAGAAAATCAGAAACTTTCTCGATATAGTATCTTGTCGATGATTTGCAAGAATCATAGCAATCTGCGTGACACTATCGAAGAAACTTCTGCCAAGAGCTGTAATAATATACATATACATACTTGTATACTGAATGATGTGGTGAATACTAGACTGGATCATGATAAGGCTATTGGCAAAAAGAGAACGATTGTATTCATAGAGCGTCGTGTCGGCAGACGGGTGCAAACATCTACTCTTGGAAATAGGTTAATCCCATCGGTATGGCGTCGGGACTATCTCTACGCGGATGCCATCATAGCTTACATAGCTTTTACATTTACTTTGCAGTAGTTTGATCAAACATGAAGGATGAAAAATGATGCCTCTATGCTGGGAAGTCATGCAAAGGAGATGCTTTATGAAAATATTTATTAAATTAACATGATGAAAATGATATTAAAATGAGTATTTTGGTTAAAAAGAAACGAGAAGTATCAAAAACTTGATTCAATATTTAATTATTGGACAATCAGTTACGAGACGAAAAATGATGTTTCAATATTTCAATAATAAAAGATTGTTAACTTGGTAGGTATGCAAATGAAATCAATTTACCAAATTGCTACTTTGTCGTGTATTTTCGATCTAAGAATTTTCTGTACTTCCAATGTCAATGTAAGGACTTTAGCAGACATTTAAAGTAAATATGCTTTGTTTTAAAAATTTCTGATTTTACAGTGACTGCAATAGAAGAAAGAGGTCAGGTTAGTTTAGTTTTGAATACAATAGCTTGAGTTCTTCCCGTAATTTGTTTCCTTCACTGAAATAGTTGAAGCTCGAAAAAATTTAGTTTTTATTGGCTCTTTGTTACCATCAACTGTTGGCTAAAATCCCGAAAACCTTCGATGTCACTTTTAGAAGTTTATTTTTAATGAAAATGTAACATTTCATGTGCATACCATAAGTCATCTGTTTCACAGAAACATGGCTTCATGACAATATTCTGAACAGAGAATTCTTTCCATGTAATACTGTTTTCCGGAAAGATCGTGATCGGATTGCATCTTGCAAAGTTGATGGCGGAGGCGTTTTAATTGCTATCCATACCACTCATTGTGGAACACTCTGTGTTGAATTTGTTCCTTCTCCTCCTGTTGAGTGTATTGCTGTACGTGCTATCCTTTCACCATTTTCCGATCTACTGGTCTGCTGTGTTTATATCCCTTGTAATTTGTCTGTCATTGCATATGAACGTTTTTACGCTGAGCTTTCACGTTTCTTCCTATCTCGGTTTCCTTCAACTCCCCTCCTCAATTTAGGCGACTTTAACATGCCTACTGTAGAGTGGGATACCAATAGCTTCAGTTTAATATCCTATAACCAGCTCTCTGTTGCGACTTCTTCCTTCCTATCACTTTGTTCTTGTTCCCAAAGTAACCACCTTCGTAACACTAATAACTCTTCTCCTCCTTGATGTTGACCTTAACTTCTAGGTAAGGAATAAATGTCCTTCTTTTCAGCGTTATAATTTCTTTAAAGCTAACTTTCAAAAAATGTCCTCTGAAATCAATCTCATTAACTGGTTTTCATTTTTCAAAGGATTGGATGTTGATTGTGCATTGTCCAAGTTCTACTCTTTCTTTTCTAACCTTATCTTCCGTTTTACTCCCATTAAACGTCCTCTCAAACCTAACGATGTCCCTTGGTTCACATTGAAAGTCTCTGATGCTCTTAAAGGTAAGGAAAAAGCTCGTGAAAAGCTGAAGAAGACGGGTTCACCCACTGACCTTCAGGAACTCCGTAGTTTGCGTTCTGACGCTAAAAAAGTGTTCAAGCAGGCTATGCGTGATTACTTTGCGAACATCAAGGCTTCAATCTGTTCTAATCAATCCAAATCCTTTTGGTCCTACATCCGTTCCCTCAAATCCAACTCTTCAGTTCCTGATTCTATGTCTCTTGATGATGTTACTGCTTCCACTCCTCATGCTATTTGTGATTTTTTTGCTGCCTTTTTTTCCTCCTCCTTTAAAAAAAACCTACTGAACGCCTCGGTAGCTCCCACTGTCTCTCGTACCTCTCCTGAATTATCTATGTTTAGTATCAATCCTTTGGAAGTTGAAATACTTTTGCATGCCTTAAATTCTAATGCCAGTTTCGGTCCCGAAGGTATTCCTAACATCCTTGCTAAATCCCTCTCATCCTCGCTTTGTGTTCCTTTAGCTATCCTTTTCAGCATTAGCCTTACATCTGGTGTATTTCCCTTTATGGAAATCCGACAATATTTTCCCAATCTTCAAATGTTGTGATCCTTCTGTTGTTTCCAATTATCGTCCTATATCCCTCCTCTGCTCTTTCAGTAAAATCCTTGAACGTCTTGTCTACAATAGAATTTATCCGTCTCTACAGCCCTTACTTGCTCCTGAGCAGCATGGTTTCATCAAGGGTCGCTCTACATCGACCAACCTTATGGAGTTCACTAATTTTTTAGTCTTTGCCTTCGATTGTCAACGCCAAGTTGATGAAATTTGCACAGACTATTCGAAGGCTTTTGATTCTGTGAACCATAACCTGCTGCTCCTTAAATTTAGTGGTTTCGGTGTTTTTGGTCCCCTCCTCTCCTGGTTTTCTTCTTATCTTCATAGTCGTCCTTGCAGAGTTACTTTTAATGGTTCCATTTCCTTTCCTAAATTTCCCGCATCCGGAGTTTCTCAAGGTTCTATCCTAGGTCCCTTACTTTTTATCTTGTTTGTCAATGACTTTCCTTCTGTTATCAATTATCCCTGTCTTTTATAAGCAGATGACTTAAAATTATGCAGAGCAATCAAGTCTGCGAATGATTTTCATCAATTGCAAGCTGACTTGTTTGCTCTTAATCTCTGGTGTCAAGACAACTTCTTGCCATCAGATGTCTTTTGCATATCAAAATACTCCAAATGTTTTCTATTATTCTTTGTCAGGTATTTCCCTGTTAGTTGTCCAGCATTTTAGAGACCTGGGTGTGGTGTTTGACTCAAAGTTAAAATTTGATGTTCATGTCATGAATATGACCTCCAGGGCATCTAGGGTTGCTGGATTTGTCTTGCGTGCTTCGTATATATTTACCATCATTTCCTCCTGAATTCATTTATTTGTTTCCTTGGTACGCAGTATTCAATAATACGCGTGCCAAATCTGGTCTCTGCACTTTCAGTATTTATCTGACGCAATTGAATCTGTTCAGCGCAGGTTCACTCGCTCGCTTCTTTTTACATTTACTTCTCTCGTCTTCCCCTCTTTTGTATGTCCTCGTTGTAATCTCGCAGATTGTTCCTCGATGAGTGTTTTCTCTTTAAATTTTGCCAGGGCATTTTTTTGTCAGATCTTGGTTCCCAGATAATTAAACGTAAATCTAGTCGTCCAAGTCGTTCTTCTGAGGTTTTCTCTGTTCCGTTTGCTCGTACGGAAGTCTATTTTTATTCACCTTTGCTGCGTCTCCCTAGAACGCATAATGCCCTTAAGCTTGGTGCTCTCCCGCAATTTTTTTCACAATTCAAGCATGTATTAAATATGTTACATTGAATTGCTATTTTACCTTAGTCGTAATTTTAGTTTTCAAATTACTTAATTATTTTTGTTATTTCTTTTCCTTTTTTTATGTTTCATTCTTTTATTTTTGCTCTCTTGACGCTGTGATTGGAATTGTATCTGTAGCGCAAGGAATTAATAAATAAATAAAAGTGCAACATATTTTTGGAAATAATCTTTAATTTGCATATATACTCTACAAAACATATGTATAAATATTTCTATACATTCAAAAAAGAATTCGCAGTAGTTTTTCGCGTAATTATGCAAAAAAAAAACGATATTGTACATTATATAATAAATTAGTCATCCAAAAATCATAATTTGAAATGATCATCCGCGAATCGTCCACAAATGACAATCAGCGAAAGAAAGCATTACAAAATATGCAACAGGGGGAAAAAATAATCAGGGTTTTATTTAAGGTATTCTGAAATTTGATAATGCATTTTTCCGGAACGGATGTTTCGATAAATAATAATTTCGAAACACGTCAAGTCCACCTTTTTCTGATATAAGAAAATATAAAATATCAATCTTCAATCATACCAATAAGCGGATATTGGTGATGCTGTTTCAAAATTGACATTTCTACCTTACCGATTGACGACAGAGGCCGCGATTGCCGTACCCTATAACTCTATCTACTCAGCTGAGTGACCGATTCACTTTTTCGTAGATACTATTTGCAATACGCTGTCGTCTAATCTATGATTGGGTCATTTAACCGCCCTCGCTCTATCATTGTTTGATGTGTATTGCATTTAACACGGGGGTATCCCAAAATATCGGAATAAGTCAAATTCGTTTCTCCGAGCTCGCTTATTAATTGATGAAATCTGCCCATGATACTATCTAACTCTGTCAATAATAAACCTTTTAGGACTAATTTTTTCTAAGTGAAAACTTAACGCACCCAGAAAAAAAATAGTCCCGAAAGATTAGGATGAATGAAGGAAAGTTTCACCTGACCTTAAAAAAGTTTGCTTCATGTGACGAAAGTCTTACACATATAAAAATTTATATTTAAATAATCTGGCTTTTGAGAATTTCGAAAAATTTCCCGGAAATGACGTCACTACGGCTACTTAGGGTATTTTCAGGGATAAATAGGAATTGTCTGGGAGGAAGCCGCAGCGCCTATCTGGCAGCACTGCTTCAGACTCGTTCTCTGGTTAGTTGAAACGCATGAGAAGCGAACTGTGTGATGGTCAGGACAGCGACATAGCATAAGCACTAATAAATAGCACGGAAAGAACCGTAGTATACGATATATGCCTGATGGAAGAGAATGACAGAAAGTGAAGGATTTACTATAAGCTGGCACCTAAGAAAAGCCAAACCCAAAATAAGTTCGCTTTATCATATGCAAAAGCGGGAAAAGTACACTCTCAAATGGCAGGTGAGAATGTATACATCCGTGTTAGCTGATACGTGAGAGTGATTTGGCGTGCGTATAATGCCATCCAGCCTCGCCAAATGGTATCGAAAGTAGTATTCCGCGTCAACTACCTTATCGCTTACCATTATAATACTCAGAAAACGTTTTAAGAAAAATCAATATTGCATAAATCGCCATTCGCCGCAATAGCCTCCTTGGCAGAGCACATGTACGAGTATATTGCCTAGTGGGAATGAGAAACGACACTGATCGTAGCAGCGTTGCTTGGCGGGGTACTTTCTGTCTATTTTCAGCTTGGACTTGGATATTGCTATGTACTTTTCGCAATCAGAGGGGAAATATCGGGAATTGTATCGCAAATCACGTTCTTCCGTTCTATCTATAGAATTTTTGCTATGGTTGGGGGTTTCAGCAAAAGACAGGTATTAGGCAGAGACTAACAAATAGCACGGAAAGCGCGTTATTTGCGATATAAATTACATTACCCCACAAATGGCGAAAAATAAATAGCACTACCCGATTTGGAAAATGTAAAGAAGACAAAAAACATCCCGCCAGCGGCAATATTACGATAAGATACGTTCTCTCATTCCCACTAGGCAATATACAGTTTGCAAAAACACCTTTTTAACGATTGGCGTTCCATGCAATATTAATTTTCTTAAAACCTAGTATGTGCATTAAAATGGTCCACAATACAAAAACAACATTGACGTGGAATACTATTTCTGATACCATTTGGAGAATAGAAACAACATCCTCGATACGTTTATGCTATCCACTACAGACAATGTTGTTTGTTACCAGCGAATGTTTGCTGCGCTTACTATTTCTTGATGGGATTATATGCACAACAGCACGCTCTCACCTCTCATTGGAATATGCTGCTCTCACTTTCGCATATGGAAAAACGTACTTATTTGGTGCGGGCTCTATTCAGTCTCCAGCTGATCACCACTACTAAAATCTCATGTCAGGCCCGAGAATATGCTTCTCTCACTTTTGCAAATAGAAAAACGTAAATAGAAAACGTACAGCTGATCCGTAAACCCTACCACATGATACCTTTCTCAACTATCAGAAAATATCGCGCTTTTCGTGCTATTTACTAGTATTAGTCTATATGCTGTGTAAAGGGTCTGTTCGCGTACTTTCAGTCACTGAATTTTCCTGAATCATGTGGAGGGGGAAATTCATGAAAATTACGAAAACGCTCTCATTGCATTTCCTGAAAATGTGTACTTCTATTTTTCATTTCCACAAAAGTGTCAGGGACAACAATAAAAAGCCATCGTTAGCTATGATAAATTATCGCCACAAAAATATTCGACCTTCATAACCACGTTACGCAAAAAATATGTAGAAAATATTTACTCGCGTCACACTGTTTGACACTTTTCAGTATTTCTCAGTAGCTCAGACCCTACTGCAATTTACTGAAAGAGGGGAAATTTTCAGTAAAACGGAGTACAAAAACGGCTTCATTGCAATTGATTTGTCGCAGCTAGTTGTATCAAGCAAACAGACCTATTGTTTGGAGAAAAAAGAATTATTGATTAAAAAGACAGTATCGCAAATAAAGCGCTAGAAAGATTGATTTTCGAAGAAAATCCGAAAAAAATGTGTACATCGATTTCGCTTAGATTTTTTGCTTAACGTTTACTGAATAAAAGTTTTTTACTCATAACCGGATCAAAACACTACAGATACAAAGCATATAAGAGTATAACATCATTTTTCGATGTGCAAGTAGCCAAGCTTATGGTGGCAATGTCTCTGTGGATTTCATTTTGATCTGATTAGCCCAGTGATCTGAAGTTATTAACATCAAAGCATTTTGATTGCTGCCGCACCAAAACTTTCAAAAATTAAGGAAAAAGAACCTTAGTTGCCTTTCTCTATTGCAAAATGCTTATTATATGAACATATATTAGTAGCATCTCTTGACAAAAGAATAATGAAAATTCCTCAGGCTCACAACACTTTGCCAGTACTATAATTGAAAATTTACTGAGCATATTCTATGTCAAGACGAACTCATTTTTTGCATTTTGCTTTCAATCCAGTGTCTGCATTGGAAGTACTAAGGGTGTGAATGTTTTACAACCCTTACAACCCTACTATAACTGCAGCATACTTAACGAATTTATTTTTTATCGGATGGCAACAGCAAAAGTTACAGGGATGGAAAACATTTTAGGGGCTATCATACGAAAAATTTCCACGACGGAAAACTTAAACATTTGTGATTTATTTAAATCTTAGCCTAAATTTATAGCCACAAGAATAACCCCATGACTATCTATGCAGAACAGGAAGACTATGCGAGGGCTGGCACAAAACTATTTGGGACCAAGTGCTCAGACCCGGATTGGTGCCAATCAGGAGCTTAGTTAGTCCACCCGGCTGAATTATCGGCCACCAAACTAAAAGCGTTTGCGGAGACCAACACGCTTTTTTAAGCACTAAAATCATAGTATTGATTCGGAGCCATCCACGAACAGAGTTCACAATCTCGTGGTAGGACTGCCAAGACTGTCAGAAAGCAAAGATCACCAGCTCAATGAAAAGATCACAATCAGAATTTGAGAATTGTCCATGGGGAAAAGCTGCCAAGATTAAATCATTTAGCGTTACTTATTTCCATTTCACCGTAACCATCTAATTGTACCTGTTGTTCCATCAACATCGATATTTCCATAAAGCATAACACAATAAATAGTCGGAAAAAAGTGTGACTTACTCAGTCAAAACCTCTGCATTTAAAGTCAAGGAGGGGACAGTTTCTTCGGCAGAGTGTCCTTATAGTGAAGGGTAAAGTATTTAGAAGGCTTGTTTTCTTGTTACCTGGGGGAGATGTACCCTCTCTCTCTGAGACACTGTCCCATAAAAACAACGGAGCTCTTAAGCTGGTGGAATTAAATTAATGGATTCGTTGCAAGACTTAAGCTCCTCTAATACAAGCCACTCAAAAAACGGCAAATGTCTACTGGGTAGCTAAATCATAAAGAACTGAAAAGCCGCAAGACTGTCTCAACCGGAATAGCTTAGCCATGTTACAAAATGGCCAAAGAGTATCCGCTGAGGTAAGTCATTGGTAGTAGTAAAAGGCACGGTATTATCTCACCGGTTAGCCGGAAATTAGTGCAGAAAGTACTTCTAGTAGGGTTTAAGCCCTTACCATTTTTCCACTGTGGTACTGCGTTTATTGCACGCGTTCATTATACGTGCACACTCAACAACACGTCACTCAGCAGGGTTGATAACATATTAGATCTTGGTGTCATCCTGGATGAAAAGCTCCGCTTTAATCTACATTACGATAGAGTGCTTTCCCGAGCAAGTAAGCCACTTGGTTTCATTAAGCGACGGGCCAAAGAGTTTAAGAATCTTTGGTTTGCTAAATCCTTATATATTTCACTCGTGCGTCCTCTTCTCGAATATGCGTGCACTATCTGGAACCCGGCTTTCGAAATTCACAGCCAAAGGTTTGAGTCTGTTCAGAAGCAGTTTTTACTATTCGCTCTGAGAGATCTTTTCGACCCTGATGATTTCAGTAACCTACCATCATACGAATATCACCTTAAATGTATTAGTTTGTTACCCCGGGTCGAGAAGATTAATGTTATCTGCCTGTTTCAGCTTCGATGTCATCAGAGACGTGGTTAATGTCGTTTACTTGAAATAATCAACCCTTGAGAGTCACTAGATCCCGACGATTGCTTATTGAATACCAGCACAACACAATATATGCAGCAAACGAGCCAATTAATAGGTGCTGCAGGCTATTCATCAAGGCTCTCACTTTATGGTCTAACCCATCCCCCACCATACTAACATACATGTATTGTATATTCAATTTAAATTTAAATTTGATATTTAATTTGTTAGTCATTTATTTGTCATAAGTCATTTATTTAGTACTTTATTTGTTGTCTGTTTATAGCTAATTTTATTTATGCACTATTTATGAGTCTGTATTTATTAATAGTTTGTTTCATTTTTATTTGGTTTATTCTTTTTTGGTGAAATAAATAAATAAATAAAAAATAAGGATTATACATTTGATTTGAATCAAACAACTTGCTTAAAGCATTGTACCACAGTGGATGGTTGGCCAGATGCAGTTTTTGGCATAAAGTTAGTAGTGACAACCGAAAAAGTGGATCGAAAGTATATAAAATGGTAGGCTGAACATAATTTTTGTTATTTATACTGCATAGCAGCTTGAGTAACCTAGTGGGTAGAGCCATGGCTTCTCCAGGTTCGGACGAGGGCCCGCGCACCACGCTTTGAGCTTGTGGATACACAAACAAATACACTTATCTCACTTACATTCCACTACTCACTAGACTACATTCCACTTTTCATAATACACGAAATTTCAAAATAACAAGTAGGCTAAGTAAAAATGTAATGTCAATGTGAGAAAATTGAAAATAGGTTGTTGTCAATTAATTTTTTCATGTGAATAATCGAGTAACATTTTCATGTTGTCTGTTGAGTAATTTTTTCATGTATAACTTGTTTAAAATATACATATGTTTAATTTAAAGATAAATATTGTTTTTATATAAGAAAAACATTAAGTAGGCTTTTAATTTATAGATAAGCCAAAAGCTCACTTAGCTCTGATTAGATACCTGATTTAAATCAGGGGTAAAGTGGCTTGCGGAACTAATCACTCTAGACTCGTATTCACATTGATTGAAAAAATTGTAATGGAGCTCTATACCAGCTTCAACCCCTAAAACCGTACGAGGGTTGTCGTGGAATTACTTTACTTTCATACTGCTTTTACGCTATTACATACAAAACGCCTAGTTGTTTACATAAATACATACTCTTTAGCTCTTTAGGCAATTTTTTTCAATACACACTATTGATTTGCTGCTTTATTCTAACTCGTTCTTACGTTATTGCAAACACAACTTCCTCGTGCAAACCATCAAAGTCGGAAGAAAAACACTAATATGTTCAGCCTTTACTATGCGTAGGAATTATTCGAATAAAACTCGAAGATAATGAGTCATATTCCAGTCCAGCTTCAGTCTTTACCAGTCATCAGAAGCATACAATTCGTATTATAATAATATCTGACATTGGCTGTATAAGAAATTAGTTTCTGAAATGACTCGAAATGCTGTCTGTTACAGCTGCTTTGTTCGATTTATTTCAGTCGTAAAAATTTTTTTCGTACAATTATTTTTCTACCAGCTTTAGGAAAGTTGAATACGCTCTCAATGCAGTTTATTTCTATAGTTCGATTTAAATTGAACTGTGAGGCTGATGAACCCACCCAAGAAAAATCCTCAGAGTACTTTCCCGAATAATAGCAATAAAGAAATTTCGGCTACAAATACGACAAGTTCTACTTTCTTTATCATGGGTGCTCCAGACTATGAAATTGTTCTCATCATAATGGAACGAACGTTAAATCGATGGATAGAAAAAAAGGAGAATTTGTTCCAATTTATTACCTGAAGTGATTCATAAGATGTATTTTACTTTCAACGAACAAACTACCATCCACAAAGTTACAGCTTCTTTACGTCATATATGTAACCAGAATGTTCACATAACGACAAAAACATGTTGATTCACAAATGATGGTGATTTTGCTATTGTTCTGTCTTGTTATCGAACAGATAGTCTTTGCTGCTGTGAGCCCTTATATTTGTCTTGTTGCGCAATAAATTGGTTGTCTTACTTTTTGTTATATGTTTTCGGATACTTATTTCACTCACACTAGCAGCCAATTAGAGCAAAATTAAATTGGTTTTCGAATCCACATCAGAAACCTAAGTTCGATAGAACCATGTCCGCAATTGAATGGAATTATTTCAATTAGTAGCTAAATTGTTATTGGCTAAAGTTGATATAACCAGGCAAAGCGCTTAAGCTCCCAAGAAGTTGAGAAATGTTTTACAGAAAAGCGGTTTAGTGAAGCCAAAACATACTTTAAGAGGATTCAAAGTCACGGATGCTTTTCAAGCAAGTACAATTTATATTTGTATCCTCGCAAATACTGGGTCTTATTTCGTTTGGTAATAAAAAGGCTTTTAGTCGCAAAATAACTTTTTTAGCAAAGGCAGTGTAAATATAATGCAGTATTATATTGCTTAATACGCAGGTCAGTTACTGACATTAAATATATTTGAATGAAATCAATGAAGTTCAAATTATTGCGTTTGTTCACATTCGGTGACCAAGTCTGTTTGATATCAGGCCACTCAAGTAGTTATTATTTTAATTTTTTTGCTACTAATTAATTCCGATTCCGGATTTTAGATGTACTGTGTGATGTTGAATGTAATTACAGTCTGTCAAGAATGAGTTTACACATAGGAAAAAAAATCAATTTTTGATCTTTCTAATTATAAAAAACTCGAGCGCACCTGAACCGCTAGAAACACTAATGTTCGAAGAACAGTAGAAGAATCGTGCAGGTTTTGAGTGCATATTCCACCACATGCGCTGCTTATTACGGCCAAATTGTTTCAAATGCCACGTTTTACTTTTGTCTCAAGAATGCATTATAACTCATATGCTAGAAGGTTTCAGATATTACCACTGGCATTAATTTCAACGTTTACGAGAGCAAAACACGGGTTAATTATATTCGTTATCAGTTGCTTGTATCACAAAATTTTGAAAGCAGCATCTCATATAATATCAATGAAGAAAATGCTCAGTGCCTGCAGCACTGTAACTGAAGTTGGAGTTTGGGGCTGCGATCCGAAAAATTTGCAGAACTTTGGGAATTGAAACATCGGTTATTTATTTTCATTGTAAATGTTTCCGGTATGAATACTAACTGTAAGCATTTATTGATACAAAAGTAGCACAACCGACTCGTGCTGGCAACCTTTCGCCAGTATCAAAGCCAAGAATATATCACATCTGCTTCACGTTGTTATATAACATTTGAAGTTATAGGAGTATAAAGAAATTTAGGGTTACCTGCAGCGAGTTTTTTTCAAATAATCGAAAGCTTAATATTTGCTGTTTATTGTCACTACAATATCATAACCAATTGAAAATTCTACGATAAAACCGCTTAATAAAGATATTGCAAACAAACACAAAACCAACAATAGCTGGCAACCCTATCCTGGCTTTTCAACCAAATTTGGCTTGAATATTGTTTATAATAGGTTCCAGTAATTGTATGAAATTCGTATTGATTTCATGACTGCACTGGAAGTTATAGGGCAAAAAGTTTTATTTTCCAAAGACCAATCGAATTTTTCAACCACCAATCGAATTTTTCAACCAAATTTCTATCAAACAGAGTTTAGAGTTAGGTTCAGCTACTGTGTCAATTTCATGAAAATCTGGTGACTTATTCACATTTCATAAGGCAAAAAGCATTTTTTTTCTTTGTAATTTTTCAAGATGGCACCACTGGAACAGAGTTGCCAACAATTCAAAATCGCTTCTATCAGACCTGGCCCAACTTAAGTCCAATGCATTCTGTAAATTTCAATTCTATCTGATTATTGGCTCGTGAGTTCCCGTGAACAGAAGTTTTTGAAGCTCGTCATCGAACGATTCAATCAGAATTTATAGGACTAAAAACAGTTATCTTTTTTAGTGATTTTTCAACATGGCACCACTGGCACAGAATCACCCGCATTTCAAAATCACTTCTATCGGACCTGGTCCTATTTAAGACCAATACATTCTGCAAATTTCAATAAATTCTGTTCATCGGATCGTGAGTTTCCGTGAACAGAAAGTTTTGATGCTAAATATATAGGTAACTTGGGCAAGGGTTACCAGGCGTGCCCGTTATACCATATGAAATTTTTTTTTTTGTTTATGTAAACAAAGCACAACATTTACATATGAGTGGCTTTTTTTTAAGAAACGACATTTTTTCAAGAGAGACGATGACTTGGAGGTTTTCACTTTCAGTGCCTGCCCTAGCTACAGAGTTGCCAGCACGCTCAATAAAACGTACACTAATCCACAACTAAATAAAACAAACATGTCCTGAAAATTTCGTAATCATGGAATAGCTCTGTCAAAAGTTATCGCAATTTAAAATTTTTCAAATTTTCCTGTTCTCTTTTTAGGCACCCAGTGCACACATGGGGTTAAAAAATTCCAAACCATTATCCAATTCACATGTAAAACTTGTTCGAAATTTATGTCGTCAACTTTATTTTTGCAAAATTATTTGTGTACGGAATAATAGGTATATTAAAAAAATCACTAAAATGGCCGCCGGCGCCAAAGGGTTAAATATTATTATTTTTTTGTGAGACCTGGCACTATTTTGCATATACGTTAATGTGTCCTGAAAATTTCAGCTCAATCGGATGGCGCGTTCCTGAGATTTTTTCACTGAAATTTTTTGATGATATATATATATATATATATATATATATATATATATATATATATATATATATATATATATATATATATATATATATATATGTGTGTATAGAAATATGAATTTTTGGCCAAAGTGATTTTAATACTAATGTTCTTCTTCGAACATTAGTAAAAATACTACTTATTATTTAAGTAAATGAATTTGTTTTCTTTAATGATAGTTGTTTACATCATTTCCAACCGATATATACAAAAAAGTACAACTTCAATGCAAAAGAAGAACGAAAAGAACAACGAAAACAATTATTACAGTTCTTGAAGTGTCAAGAAACTCTTCACACAAATTATTATTGTATTTAATATTTACATATTTTACAGGATATTTAATATTATTTGGTATATTTAATATTTGGTATGACCACCTTTGGCATCCACCACGCATTGAACCGATTTTTCATTGAATGAATCAACTTTTGCAGGTCATACGTGGTTGGTATTTTTTGCGATTCTTCGAGAATCGCAGTTTGTAAGGCAGTTCGGTTTTTGCGTTGCCTTTAAGCGACTTGTTTCTCTAAGTAGGCCCACAAATTTTCGATGAGATTTAAGTCAGAACTCTGGGCTGGCGTATCCATCACTTTTCCGCAGTTGTATAAGAGCCACATTCGCACCATGTGCGCTTTATGTTTAGGATCGTTGTCCTGGTAAAACTTAAAATTTGATTTGTTGTTATGCATAAACCCGAATTTCTGCGCACTGCTTGCCAAGTATGTTTTAAGGATATGCTAATATTGTTGGGCCTCCATGGTTGACTCGATGAATGCCAAGTCTCCTACTCCTCTGTTTGAGAAGCACCCCCAAATCATAACGGATAACTTACCAAATTTTACAGTCGGAATTATATTTTGATTTTCCAACAATGTTAAAGGCTTGCGCCACACTCTAGTCGGTCCATCATTGCAGTACAACATAATTTTCGTCTCATCGCAGAATATGACGTCGTCCCAAAAGTCAACTGGTTGAGAAAGGTGCATGATAGCGAAGGAAAAACGCTTTTCGATGTTTAGTGCAGAAAGCAGTGGTTTCTTTCGTGCAGCTCTTAATGGGAACCTATTTCGTATGATGGCCTGTCGTACTGTTTCATGGAAAACAGCCGCATCACACTCTTCCTTGAGTTCCCTAGCAACAAGTGTTCTGGTCGAAATCCAGGGGTTTTTATCAAGTTTCCTTATCATAAGGCGTTCTATACGTTTAGATATTTTTGGTTTGGGCCACCTCTACACTTTGGCTCCAATCTATGCTCATTTTCAGCACGATTTATAACGTTATAGACTGTTATTCGTGCTACACAAAATTTTTCCGACAGTTCCTGCGCACTTTCATATAATTGGCAATTATAGTATATCATGTGAACCAACTCAGAGGATAATCTTTTGTCTGGCGTTTTAATCACACACTAATAATAATCACACACTAATGATCAAATTCATAGAACTTTACAATACAGACCAAAAATTACGGTAAATTTACCGCATCGTTGCAGTAATGCAAACAAAAACAGTTGGGTAAAGAGTTTCTTGACACTTCATGAATTGTAATAATTGTTTTCGTTGTTTTTATCGTTCTTTTTTTGCATTGAAGTTGTACTTTTTTTTATATATATCGGTTGGAAATAATGTAAATAACTATCATTAAGAAGAAAAATTCATTTACATAAATAAAAAGTAGTATTTTATAATTAGAAAGATCAAAAATTGAATTTTTTCCCTATGTGTAAACTCATTCTCGACAGACTGTATATTTTACTTGCATGCTGTGAAAATACTGCTCTTTAAACAAAACAAAACAAAATATGTATAAAATGAATTTCTCTTATGAATAAAATGCAATTTTTCGTTATGCCTGTTTGAAAATTACCATATCTGTTTCATTATCAACAAATTTAACCAATTGCATTTTTTCATGAGCTACTATCAATCTATGATAATCATTGTCAATCAATCTATCAATCCATGACACTCACTCCTTTAATTATAGCATTGCTGATTAAATTGCTGGGGTCTAGGTCGCTTGTGTCCTTTCTTTCAATTTATAGGTCTTCCCCGGGTTTTTGGATTCAAAATTGAGATCATTCGATGTCTTTTTGTTAAAAAGATATTATGTTTATTTATAAAATTGTTATCTAAAATAATTAATATATTCGACCTGCCAATTTAGTAATCATTTTCAAGAACAAGAACAAATTGGCAAGCCCACACTGGGCGCTTAAAACAGCTTCATGCTGCATAGCAAATTAAAGTTGTTTTTGTTTGTAAAAATTACGAAAAAAAACTCTAAAAATGAATTTGCTATTCACAATGCATCACGTGACATAAATAAGTCAGAGTAGGTATGCTGCATTTATGCTGCAAATACAATTTTTACTAATGTCCGAAAAACATTAGTATTAAAATCACTTTGGCCAACAATTCATATTTCTATATATACAGGGTATTCGTAAATAAGTGCGCTGCTTTATGCCATTGTGTAGGCTGTGATGTTGCGAGAAAATGAAAAGATTCAAAAGTTCAGCAGTTGTTCTCTGTCATTAACTTACTTTTGTAAAAATTAATTGACAGGTTTGAACCTAGGTATAAACTTTTAGGTACCAAATTAAATGTGACATTTCAAACAATCTAAACCTCAAAACAAAAACGTATTATTTTATGGGATTTTGGCGGGAAATTTATTGAAATTTGACAAATTTAAAAAAAAAAAATATTTTTAAAACGTTGAAAAAGTGTAGCTTTTGATGGAAGAAGGGAAGGATGTTTGTTTCAAATTATTAAACAGACAAAATGATTTTCTATCAAACGGCACCTTAAAGTCTACTTTAAAATTTATATTACAGACGCTTCGGGATATGAAAGGCAGGCAGGTCTTAAATAATTTCAAAATCGTTTAAGGGGTTAGTCCACTGTTAAACTGCTTCAAATGAACTTTTTTTTAAACAGCTACAAATAAAAAATATTTAAGACATCGATTTGAAATTTTACATACATCTTGATTGAAGTTAAAAATTCACATTTTCATTGGAAAAAATTAGTAAGAAACAATATGGCGACCGCCCCAATGTATCGCCGCAGCACCGCCGAAAAAAAAAGCGAATTGCGCCTCGTAAATTCCTGGACAAAATAAGCCCCTGTGAACAAATTACCAAAAATATTTCATTAGTTTTGAATATAAAGAACTGCATGGGCCTAAATTTACAGGCCTAAAGCGATTAAAAAATTTGGTATACTTTTGAACATTGATTATCCAGTTTTCCGCGTTTTTTCAATCAAAAAAATGTTTCCCAAAAAAACAAAAAAAATGTTTTTCTAAATTTAGGCCCGTGCAGTCCGTTATACTCAAAACTAATGAAAATTTTTGGAAATTTGTTTACATATGCTTATTTTGTCCAGGAATTTACGAGGCGCAATTTGCTTTTTTTAGGCGGTGCTGCGGCGATCGGCATTTAGCTTTCTAATAAATTTTTCCAATGAAAATTTTAGCTTTGAACTTCAATAAAGATGTATGTAAAATTTCAAATCGATATCTTGAATAGTTTTATTTTGGTAGCCGTTTAAAAAAAGTTCATTAAACAGTGGACTAACCCTTTAAATCCTCTCCCTTCCAGACAAAAGCTCCACCTGGCAAAGTGCTTCTACAATTTTTTAAAGCATATATATATATATATATATATATATATATATATATATATATATATATATATATATATATATATATATATATATATATATATGTATATATATATATATATATATATATATATATATATATATATATATATATATATATATATGTATATATATATATGTATATATATATATTTATATACATATATATACATATATTTATATATATATATATATATATATATATATATATATATATATATATATATATATATATATATATATATATATATATATATATATATATATATATATATATATATATATATATATATATATATATACATGGATATCATCAAAAAAATTTCATTGACTATGTTTAGAAACGCGCCGTTCGATTGAGCTGAAACTTTCACGATACAGTTTTGTATATGAAGAATAGGTCAAAGTTTTACCAAATGTTAATTAACTTGAACTCTTCGGCGCCGGCGACCATTTAATTGATATTTTAAATATTCCAAAAATTCTTTCGGCAAATAATTTTCAATAAATTTAAGTTGGCAAAATAAATTAAAAAGATGTTTTCAATATGTATTTGATAAAACTTTGGATATTTTGAGCCCTATGTGTGCACAAGGTGGCTAAAAAGAGATTGGGCATAAATCTTATGCCTTGTCTGCATAGCCAAAGTAAATTTTTAGAAATTCTATATTGGGCAAGAATGCTAACCCTTCCCCAATTCTTATTTTCACGAGAACTCACGACCCGATAATCAGATTCAACTGAAATTCACAGAATGTATTGGTGTTAATTAGGACCAGGTCTTGTTAAAGCGATTTGGAAATGTGAGCCAATCTGGGCCAGTGCTGGTATCTTGAAAAATCACTAAGGAAAAACAATTTTTTCCCCTATGAATTCTAATTAAGTCTCCAGATTTTAATGAAATTCACACAGTAGCTGAAATTTATTCTTAGCCAAGTTTGGTAGAAATTTGATTGAAAAACTAGGCTGGAACTAACAGCTATTGTAATTTTGGTGTTTTGAATTTTGAAAATTCAAACAAAAAATAAAGCTCTTTGTCCTATAGCTTCCAGGGCAGTCATGAAATCGAAACGAAATTCATTTGGTACATAGAACTTATTGCAAGCAATATTCAGTAGGAATCTGGTTGAAAACCCATCATACAGCTGCCAGCTATGATTGTATCTTTAGTAAACAATTTGATCATAAAATTTTCAAATGGTAATGATCGTGTAGTGACAATAAACAACAAATATTCAAATTTGGAAAATTTGAAAACCTTTGCGAGTGGCAACCCAAAATTTCTTTGTACACCTATAAATTCCAACGCAGTCATCGGATAGAAACGAACTTTGCAGGGTAGGTTTATTTTAACGTGTCACAGAGGCAACATATTTTCACTTTTGATGCTCGCAAGAGGTGATCAGCACGAGGCGGATTTGTTATTTTTGTATTAATAAATGCTTAAATTAGGTATTCATAATGCGAACATTTACAATGAAAATAATTAACCAATGTTTCAATTTTATATGTTCTGGAAATTTTTCGGATGGCAGCCCCAAACACTTTTCTATCCCTGTCATTTTCGATGAAGTCATGGGATGAAAACGAGATTCAGATGTTAGGCTGAGTTTTACGTGAAGCAGATACGATAAACTGTTGGTTGGCGTGCTGGTTAAGTGTTGCAAGCAATGAACACTTTTTTTCTTTTATGTTACAGGAGATGGTACTCTCAAAGTTTTGTAAAATAAGCACCGAATAATAAATATGAGTATCAAGTGTTTGACTTTCCTAAATTTTGAATATTTAGCCGGAGGTAACCCTGAAAACCCTTCCACACTATGAGCTTAAATGCATTATTGGGATCAAAGTGGTACATGGCCCTTGAAACAACACACTGGGCCACTAGATGGGCCCAGTCATGATTTTTCGGTGGCACATGCAGTGCTGCCAACTTTTTTCCAGCCGTTGTAGCTAGTATTTAGGAAAAGCATAGCTAAAAATAGCTAAAAAGTTTTCATTGTAGCTATAAAGTGTAGCTAACTCCTGCAATAAAAAACTCAAGCTTCTTGAAAACTGTTTTATTAAGCTAATGTTTATAGTTCTTATGGAAAAATGTTAGATGTACGTCGGATAGTGAGCAGTAGATTCATTTAACAGTATCAAATAGTAAAAAAATCGTTAAAAAGCTTAGTGAAATCAACAGAATTGCTTTCTTTTTTTTATTCATGATAAAAGCATCCTTTAAAATGGGTTGCAGAAACAGGAGATATAAAAGGTTTTGTAATTATTATACTTCTTGTAAATCATTTTTGCTAAATAACATTCTTCCGATGCTTGGACTATCCTGATGTGGGTTTTTACCCCTAACTATTGGCCAATGATCCTTGATACTGATCCCTTTATTGACAAGTACCTTGTTTATGAGCTCCGTATCATATTCACAGAAATTTAGAGAACCAATTATAAAGTTGGGGAGAAATGATCCTGCAGCTGCAGAGACTGAAAGCTGAATGGAATGACAAGCACATCTTATCAATTTTAAAAAAGAATTTTGGCGGCTTAATTTTTGAAACATACCGCTATTCACTCCGATCATAACACTTGCGTTGTCTGTCATATTTGTAATATTTAGCTTGTGGTTTTCTAACCACGTGATTATGGCAGGAATAATACTTTCAGCAGTTCCACTTTCTAGCTCAATCAAAGCCAAGTAAATTGTAAGAAATTTTTGCTGAATATCACGAAAATGTCCATAGACTCGTCAATTAAAATACTAGAAACAGAGTTATCAATATCTGCCTTTGAATCCGATTTGAAGTATGGAAACATAACGTTTTTCACTATGGCGCTGTTTTTGATCGATGAATCATCCACTTGCTCTAACTTTTAACTCAACTGCCATTTTCTTACATATCTCACTGAAATGGTCAATTGATCTTAATGCGCAACGGTTGACATCTAAAATACATATTGGAGTTTTGATTTGTTACCGATGTTGTTTTTCAGATGCTGTTCGCTGTGTTGAAAAACTCTACAAAATGGTTTTACTACTGAGCGCAATTCTTAATGTCTTCTAGAATTTTGGGTTAAAACCTTGTCTAAGTTTTATTGCTACTTTATGTCTACTCCCGAATTTTTCAGTTCTTGTCTTCAAAATTTAGGCAGATAATGTGTATTCTACATATATTAAACATATTTCGTTTGCACCGAACAAAAGAAATAAAACTGTTCGTAGCAGATTATTGTTCTACGTCCAGAAAGACATACTACCAGTGGTGACACCGCCGAAAGATATTTCTGAAATATTTAGTAAATTAGGGCCTTTTGTAGTAAAATTACAAAATCAGTTTCCTTTACATTAAAAGCGTCATAAAATCTGTTTTCTAGCCCAAAGATAACAAAACTATCAAAAGATAAAAAAAAAGTTCAACGATTTCAATCACAAATGAATTTTTCAGTTCTATAACCAATAACAGTAAATAAATCATTGCTTTTCAAATGCATGTGTCATTGCTTTTCAAATACATGTGTATCATACTTCTCTACATAAGATACTTCAAACAATTTAAACTTGCTGAAAAAATGTATCAAGTCATTTGAAGGTTCATATATATTTTCATCGCTTAATAGTTCTCTGGCGAACAAAACCGAGCGATGATTAGCCGTCGTAGTCAAATATGTGAGAAAACTGGCCGCCTTATAGAAAAAGTATTTTTGAACGACACTTCAGGCAGGTTATGCAAACAGACTAACGTTGGAAAGTTAGCATTGTCGCCTTGTGTTTGACATAGCCAAATTACTGAACGACTGTGTATGACTGTCCGTGCCGCACATGACGCCCGATAGCGTTCTGTGTGCCCAGCGCTTAAATCTTCTTCAATATTACATTCTCGATACAATATGTAGTAGATTTAACAATTTGAGTAGTGAAGTAGCAAAAACGGCAAAGGCCGATAAAATGTAGTAAATTTGCTACAAATGTATTAAGGTGACAACACTGCATACTACATAGCAGTAGTACTCTTGTACTACCCAAAGCATTAGCAATTACCTTAGAATTTGAGGAAATTATTTGAAAGCACTGAGTGTTTTAAACATTAATAAACTAGTGTAACTTAATGCAATCAAAGCAAAAAATTAAATTATTTATAACCTATAAACTAGTAGCTAAATTTGTAGCCAATAGCTAAATGACAAATTTTGTAGCTAAACAGGTTCTTTTTGTAGCTAAATCTATCTACAATGTAGCTGGGCACATCACTGGGCACATGAAGGTCCGCTTTGATGTGTGTGCCATCCTCAGCCATCGCCATTTCCAAGCCTCGCACCTGGACTGTCTGCTACTGCAAGCCATCGCCCGTCTACACAATGGGCCACATGATGGCTCACGCACATGGGCCACATAATGGCCCACAGTGCGGAGGCGACAATTCAGACACAGGACATAATGTCGAAATATTTGATTCTAGCAGCTACTAATAATGCGGGTACAATATTCAATTGTATAGAGGCCGGTCTGTCGGTTGCAATATTCAGAGATTGTACTTTTGAATATTGAATAACCGTGCAGTCTTAGTATGTAGCAGAAATATGGTTGTTTCCTCATTTGCTAGATTTTACGATTGTAGGATTTTGATTACTCGTTCTTTGCCTTTACTCTGAAAAAACACATAGCGCCAGACGCCATAATTTATAGACTTCTGGCGCCATGTACATGGTCGATTTGGGGATTGTGATAAAATATAGCGCCACACGGCATAATAGATGGCAAAAAGTACATAGGAGCAGGCGCTATGCTTATAGTATATGGCGTGGAGGGCTATAAGCATAGCGTGTGCTCCTAGGTACTATGGCGTGTGGTGCTATATTTTATCACAAACCGACCGAAATCGGCTATGTACATGGCGCCAGAAATCTATAAATTATGGCGTCTGGCGCTATGTGTTTTTTTTCAGTGCAATAACATGTTTTTCAAGCGGTATGATTACGATTGATTTGCAGTTTATTCGATTAAAATTCATTTGCAAAAATTATTTGACACCCAGTCTCAGTTTTTTCGATTGATTATCGAAATTTTCGCTATACTCAAGAAGCTTGCTGACATTTATACACCTCCTCACACAATATGGCTGCGAGTTATAATTGGCGTGCCATGAGCCATATTACATGGCTCATGGCACTATGTAATATGGCGTGTGGGGCCATAATTTCTGCGCCATGTAATTATGGCGCTGGGAGCCATACAGCATGGCTCAGGGCACTATGGACATAGCGTGTGGAACCATAAATGCTGCGCCATGTTACATGGGACCACGCGCTATGTAGATTCTGACATTATGGTGCTAGGAGCCATATTGCATGGCTCAGAGTACTATGTACATGGCGTATGGGGCCATAAATAATGCGCTATGTTATGATTTTTTTCAGTGTAATTACCAACAAATGCTATTGAATTTTTCTTCTTCAAAATTGAAATTCTAGAATCATTTGTTGGATCATATTTGGCTTGAACCCCGTCCCAATATTTGTCTAGCATGTATCAGAGCTTTTATGATAAAGAGTTAAAAAATGCAAATAAGTATAATTAGCATCTTAGTCGTGTCCAAGCAAATAGTAATACTTAGGTTTTGTTAGTGCTGGCCTGCTAGTGACATAAAAACAAATTGAAGCTCATGAAAATATCTTTAAATTAAATGATTCAACCAAAACTAATGTTCTATAATAAATAAAATCAAAATCCCTTTTCTTCCAGTTTTTCTATTTACTAAATGCTCGGCAATCGATCATTCCTACGATTTCATTGCGTCACAATCATCAAGTGCGGTCTTCTGAATAATGCCTGTAAGTAAGAGCACTTACTTCGTCAACGCTTAGGCTATTCATCAATTTTATTGCCGGCATCTATTATTCTCAAGCCAGCTTTTATACAGATAATCCGGCCACACCAAAGCACCATCCTGATAACGTTCGTATCATCAACTGTTATCTGGCACTGCTGTTACTAATTCCCTCGGCGTACAAAACTAAACGGCTCCCACTCCACCCCAATTCAATTAATTTCCATGTGATAGGTCCATATGTTCCTATGTTGCTCCCTGACCGTAGAGTTGCAACTCACATCATTTAACTGCTACGTTGTATTAGTCATTTTCGATTATGTGTAATCTATTTCGTTCATTACGCCACCTTAACTTTCCGGTTCTATTCAATATGTTCACTAACATTTTGATGTAAAGCTTTAACAGGTCTGCAATGACCCGAGTAAATAAAGATTGCATTAGTACTGACACCTAAATGTATTTATCTAATGAATCATGGCAAGTACACGTAATTTTTGCTTGAGTCCATTCAATGACAAGGTGAGGGCTTCAGAAAATTGATTAAGCACTTTGATGATGGTCACATCATTCTGGTCTCATCAGATTAGTTCGGCAATGTTATTAATGATTGTTGATGATCTTAACTAGAGTGCAGCCATAAATCTGACATGAAGTTCAGGAAAAACACATAATTATTGTTGTTCCTTATGAAAATATAGGTATGTTTTTAAGGTTTCTATCATCTATCGAAATTTTCGGTGGTTCAGTATCAATTGTTCCTGCTAATGAAAATTACAATTAAAGTGTTTTCTATTGACTGCTGCGCTCTTTATTTTTGCCGGCAGTTGTATCCATTCGCAAGTCCTTATGAGGATAAGTGCTGAAAAAGTACTTAACCCTCGAAGGTCAAACTGGGTCTAAAAGAGTCATACCTCAACTTTGCTCACCAATATTGTTTAGTAAAATTTAAATTTGGGCGTTAGTTTGCCATCTGTAGGTAGATTGAAGTATTAACTATCGTTTTATATACATCCCATGTATAGCGCAACGCACAGCTGTCATTGAGTGTCGTTCAAAGTTGGTGCAGGGGCATATTGACCCTGTTGTGATCTTTGCTTTATTTTGATTAAAATAAAATTTATTAATTATCTCCATTTAAATTATTTTTTTATTTAAGGTAAAATGTGAAGTGTGGTCACAGAAAGTTTTATTTGCATTGTTTTTATAACAAACTGGAATAATGGCGTATAATTTACGTTCACGGGTTCAAAATATACTTCTGCATGATTATTCGGAGATCTTTATTGGCGACGGTTCTGATGAAGAAGAGAATTTGTCAGTGCAATCAAAGACGATCAAGTTCGATTTACAGTGAAGCCGAGGATGAGAAAAATCAAACTTTGAAACAACGTTTGTTGGAGTAGCAGCAGCGAGGTCAACCGAATACTGTATTACGCAGTCAAAATAAAAGAAAATGGAGTACTACTGAGCAAACAAGAACATCTAGTAAGCACGCGCTCCACGTTTTATATATATATATACATTTATAACAGAGATGGTATTATTTTACAATAAAACAAAAGGAGGCACAGACGTTTTTGATAAGCTTTGTCATGCGTACACAGCTGCCCTAACAACAAACCGTTGGCCTATGCGTTTTTTCTGCGGCACGCTTGATCAAGCGCAAGTAAATGCAATAGTTTTATATTTAAGTAAAAATATTCAAGCTAACAGACGTAAGATTGAATTCTCTGCTACAACTGATCTAAAGCAACTTGTGAGAAGCTGAAAAATGCAACCTTGCGTAGAGAAATACGTAGAAGTATAGAACTGATTCTAGATGTACAATGTCCAGCAAATCCGGAAGGTAGACCTCAATTGGCTAAGAGAGCGAGATGTTCACTTTGCCCTTACAAAAAGGTAGGAAAACAAAAATGCAGTGTCTCAGTTGCTTGCGCCCAATGTGCGCTGGTCATCGCTTTTATATGTGCAACGACTGTACTGGAGATTCATAAAAATATAATTTTTATAAAATATAATATAATAATTTAAATATTTAAATGCATAGTTAATACCTGTATTTAAATGCATAGTTAAAAATCACCGATTTTTCTTGTTTGAAAAAACTCCTTCCATGAAATAAATACATTTTTTTAATGCTTCCTATTCAAATTTTGTCCCCCAATTTCGTTGCTATTCAGGGAGATATATTATAAATTTTCATGCATAAATATTAAAAATGTAAAAATAAAATAATTTTTTTGTAAAATGCGCCAAAATGAAAAAAACATTTTTTTACGAGCTTCTTAAAATTTTTTGCGAATTATATTCAACTTATTATCTGCAAAATTTGGTTTGAAAACGTTAAAACTATATTTGGGTACATTTTTGAGACGATTGGTTGATATGGATCCAAATGGCGAAAAATAAAAGTTGACGCAGGGTCAAATTGACCCAGAGTGACCTCCTTGATCGAAAAAATAGGTGTGACCTTCGAGGGTTAAACGCATGAAGAAAATTATGAAAAGTCGGATGTTATCTTGAAAGATAAATTTTCTGAACGCCAGCTGAGAGGTAATACTCAAAGGTAATGTTGATTTCAGTGATAGTAAGTGAATTTCAGAACTTAAATTCAGCTTTTTGGCTTCCCTCAATTTTTTGACTCAACCGATTTTATACCAGACTTTTAAAAAATTGAATTAAACAACATATTCATATGTTTCATCAACATAATAAAGTAACAGAAATCTAGTTATTAACTTTTTCGAAAATAAAAAATATACACGCAGCTGCTACTCATATTCAAACTGAATTTTCAGTACATCCCTACAGTCTTCCTGTTCGCTTCACTGACTCATGGGAGTCGGGAGTAAAAACAAAAATTAATATACGATACACAATCTCCACTGACATCGTCATCTGAGTGATGTGTTTACTTTTCTGATAAATGAACGAACAATGTTTTAAAAGGCACAGAAAAACTTGAGATCTCTTTCAGAGAAATCTGTATAATGAAACTGACTAAGTAGGCAAATCCTTGTTTTCAGTTTGGATTATTATTTCCCATCTCAATTTATTTCGTGACGAGTCGAGTATCTGCGCTAACATTTGATCCGTTGGCGCCGCAAACAATGATGTTGTGAGTGTCCTAATATGATTATAAGTGGCTTCGGATGAAGTGACTGAAGAATGGATCTTATTTTCTCCTCTGTTGAGGATTTGTTTATTCGAGTGAATTAAAGCTAGTGAGTACTTATATCGTTGTGGTTTGAAACATTTAAAAGCATTAAGACTAGGAAGTATCTCGAAATTAATTGGAACTGCTCTGCTTTAAAATTATTAGAGTGCGCATGAATGTTTTTCAACGAGAAAATAATTCTATTGTTGGGTAGGACAAGCATATTGTTTTGTATTTGTATGAGTTAAACATTTCAAAACTTGAGGTGGTAAAATATCCCTTTTCAAATGAAGTGTCGTGGCACCTAATGAGACATTTAACAGCGCGGTAGAACAGTGTGAAGTGTGGTGCAATTTGTATGGTACATTACATTATGAAGAAAACTTTGTCGAAAGTGGATCTCTTGGTAGCCGTGTCTAATATATTAGATATTTTGATATATAAGATCAGTGGCGGCTCGTCAGGGACGGCAAGGTCAAAACTCCTGTCCAGTGCGTGCAGAGTGAAATAGTTAATTGTATCAAATATTCTTTTTTATATTATTTAATAAAAAAACATGTTTTTATGTGTGCTTTATTTTATTATTTTTCAAAAATTTGCTGATTATAGCGCATAGCGCTTGCTTATCTACTCTGTTTTAATATTAGGTGCGTTATTTTGCTTCCCTTATCCGTAACAGAATAATGCTAACCAGTGGATAGGAGGAGTTTTTGTTGTTTTCAATCCAGCCGCACTGGTTAGCATTGTTCTGTTATAGATAGGGAGAGCAAAAAAACACGACTATTGAATTCTTACCAATTCTTCTTTATAGCACATTTTCAGGCGTCTTATTTATTCCGAGTTGGCAAGCCGATGAAATGATATCGAAATTGCCTTGCAAAATCAAATTTGCTGGCGGCCGGTGGACGGTCTTGTCATTCATGGGTATACACACTACAAGCCCTATTTTGGGTCGACAAGTCGTACTCAGATCATACTCACTGCCGTCGTGGTCGGTGCATGATACTTTGTTGTCTGTATCAGCGTTAGCAACTAATGAATACAAGCGGGGCGAATTGAACTATGAAATGTGACTATTTTATATCATATCATTGTTTGGTTCCCATTTTTTCCGCTTCGAAGCACTGAAAACTGAATACACTTTTCATGAGTTGCTGGATTTTCCTTTGGGCCGGTTGATAGGATAATTTGTGGGTCGGCGTGCCGTGCCTGAGATCATATAAATATATTTCTCCCAACAAATTTGCAGTGCTTTAGTATGCTGTCAAAATGTTTTCGCGTAATGCAGATGCAAAGCGACATTTTTGGAATCTTTTTTTGTTTTATAAGAACTTTGTTGGGCCTGGCATATATATTTTTGTTTTAAATATTTATTTTTTGCAAACTTGTGTTTATTATAATTTCAATTTTGCCCTAGAAGGAAAAGTACGTGTTAAAAAATTTAATAAAAATAGAAAAAGTACTTGTTAAAAAATTAAATAAAAATGAACAATTTACGATGATGCTATTGATTATATCTCACACCTCATCCATTTAATAGATATGCACTTTTATAATGAAAAGTTTAGATTCATGAACCCAAGTATTCTTCTCGGTCAAATTTTTGTTTAAATTCTTTTTGCAGCTTAGCCTTAAAGTTTTGTGAATAGGTAAATACCTTTAATGTACCAATATTTAAAATATGCTTTTCTGTGTGGTGAGACTTTGTTGTTGGTTTTCAGTATGTTCGAGAAATTATTGTTGAGTACGCTATTTTATGCATATTTTTGTGGTAAAGTATTTTTGTTTTATTAACTGCCGACCCATTCGAAAGTACCACTAGCCGCCACTGTATTAGATAATATACATGCCTGTTTTAAGTGCTTTAATGCAAGTATATTTGATGCGTAACACATTCGCTCCAGTATTTGTTCGGATATCAGCATAATCGGCAAGATATCGGCACAAAAATATCCGAGTTTCATAAAAACATTCCGCAAAAACCATTTTCCTTGTAGTATGTCTTTGAAAATCCGTATGCTCAAATATTCACACCAAGCCGATTTCATTCCGTTTGAACCTTTTCATTAGCTTACACCAGCTCAGATATGTTGAAATCTCATTATTTTTCATGAAAGAGAGGAAGCAATGACGTCAGCATCAATTCTGAGACAAACAGAGTACAAAAATGACTTCGTTGCAATGCATTACAATCCTTGGAGTGCGCGAACAGACCGACAATGCTACATATCCGGTGGTCTTAAATGTCTGAAGTACTGACGCTTTTTTTTAAGTAAAGTATAGTGGCACACGGTATGCTTTGTACCTTTGTACGCTTAGGTCGCATGCATATATTGGACTGCATATTTTAATATTTTTTAAAAATATATATTTTATATTTGCTTTTATCCTGGTACGATTTGTTTGCTATTTGGTAAAGTATTTACATCTATATATTCAGAAGAGCTCTTTCTATTCTACAAGCTTAACATTGTTTTCAATAGTTTAATTTGTTTTTCAAGCTTAGAAATTGAGTATTAGCATTTCATTTATCAGCATTTGTACACCTGCTTTTTTCGAGGTCAAAAAGCTACCGAAGCAGCCCAAAATATTTGCAGCGTGTACGAAGATAATCTCATAGACGTGTCTACAGCACGAAAATGGTCTGGGAAGTTTAAAAAGGGAGTCTTTGATCTCGATGATTTAATTTTACAGTGGAAGACCTTTAGAATTCAACAATGAGCGTCTCAAAGCACTTATAAAAGAGGACGGCTGCTGAGCAAGTTGTGAATTGGTCACACATACGAACTGCGATCAGAAGACGATTCTCAATTACCTTTATAGAACAGGATTTTCCAAAAACCCTATGAGCTGATTCAACATCTTACCCGCCACCGAGCAACATGTGAACACAAATAACGTTTTTTGTACAGAATCGTCACGGAAGAGGAGAAATTGTGCCTATACGTCAGTATCAAAGTACGAACGGAGTAGGTGGCTCCAGGAGACACGTCAAATCTGATAGTCAAGCAAGATCTCCACTCACATAAGACCACGAACTGCGTATAGTAGGACTGGAAGGGTGAGAGATGGTTGTTATAAGCTCTGTACTCTTGGCATTGTTAAAATTTTATAACATAGTACAATTCATTCTGCTCGTCTGATTCATTATCTTTAGTTCTTCATATGTGATTTTGTCAAATTCAGGGGCAGTTTTTTTACTATGAAATTTTTAATTTATCCACGTTGCATCGTATTGTGACAAAGACCACTCTGTCATTCCTATGCTGCTTCTTCTGTCATTGTTCAACTGGCGTGTATACCTCAAGAAACTGGGATGGGATTAAGCAACTGGGGTAGGAAATATCGAAGAGGATAGGAACCACTGTGTTACATTAATAGCCCAGGGCATGTCTATTTTTAATACTCATCGAGCATTAAAAACTCATAATAAAAAAAACTGCCCCTGGCTTTGACAAAATCACATACGAAGAACTCAAGATAATGAATCAGACGAGCAAAATGAATTGTGGTAAGGCCCTAAATGCTTTGGTTCCTCGAGATTCAAACTTTGACGAAATGTTTAAGATAAAAATTGTGATGTAGCAATTAGAGACCGATATCGTTGATTAATGTCTTTGTCAAAGTGATCAATAGTCTGGTCAAGAACAGGCTCACTGGTCTTCATAGAATTGTGGACGAAATTCGTCAAAACTCTTATGCTTACTCCTCTAACAAATCGGTGAACACTTGCTTGAACCATCTGGATGCTCTAATTTCAAACGCAAAGAATGACAAAAAACAGTGATGCTAGCAACTTTGGACCTGAAAAACGCATATGAGGGCATCGATGTGCGTAAATTACATGATATAATGTCGTCTATAATTCCCAACAATATTTGTTTTTGGATAACGAGATTTCTAACAAAAAAATCTATCTGGCTGGGCGAGGACAATTTACAGATCAACAATGGGCTACCCCAAGGGGATGTACTTAGTCCGTTGCGCTTTAATCTATTTACTAGTTCTTTTCACAGTCTACAACTCCCACACTCTAAGTTGCTCCAATATGCGGATGATTTTTTAATAGTAACAACTCACAGTGATGTTGTGTCATGTGGTCAGAGGTTTGAAATTGCCATTAACCTATTTGCTAACAAATGTTCTCGTCTAAAACTTAATGTAAATCCCCAAAATTGTAAGATTAAGTGCATTAGTAAGAAGAGGTTAGGTCCACGTGCGGTTAGTCTCAATGGAGTGACGGTACCTTGGTCGGAGTCGATTTAATATTTGGGAAAACATATGAATAAAAACTACAAGATCAAAACTGACTTTCATCATTGAAAAAAGTAAAAAAAACAAACAATCTTTTGAAAATCCTCACGGGAACAAAGAGTGGTCTTAACCCACATAGTAGCCTAACGATTTACAAATCCTTTTTAGATCAAAACTAGAGAGCCATATTACAGCTAACTTAAATGCCTCGAAGTATTATTTCAACAAAATCGACTCTGAAAAAGCTGCGACACTGAAGAGATGCCTGGGTATCTCTGCTCAGGCCTTCTCTATTGTGGCATTCTCTGTGGCAAATGATATGTCTACGTACTTTAGATCGATGTGGAGAACAGTAAAGGAAGTGATGACTGTCAAATCATTAAACCCAAGTGTCTTTGAGCTGTCCAGGAGTTCACCGTCCTCAAATTATGGGATTGTGTATCAAAAATTCAGACATCTGCTAGAGCAGTATGGCCTCTCTTCTACTGGTCTTGCCTCTGCAAATATTACGGTGATAAATAAACATGCGGGTGTGTTTCAATTTCTAACAAAGTTTCACCCGGATAGCTTTTTTTTTAAGAGTCTTAACTCCCTGGTTGTAGGGGAAAGAGGATTGGGATCTAGAGTCTGGGCGGTGGATGGTGCCAAGTCAGAGCTAGGAGCTGGTTATGCTGCAATCTCAGAGTCTGGTCTAAACAAATATAATGTTTTGCTACCTGCTACCATGCATGTTATCAACACAGAATTGGCGGCTATTTTTGGAGCAATAGAGATGGGAGCTCACCTGGGATGGGATAGGCTTTCTGTGTTTTCAGAGAGTAAATGTGCCTGCGATCAGCTGGACAGATCCTCATCACCAAATTCAGTTGTTAAAATGATCTGGGCTTTACTGGATCAGAATCACAATATGATTGTAAGAGTAACTTGGATGCCGCGACATAGAGGCATCAACTTGATGAGACTGGCTGACGATGAGGCAAAGAGGGCTATTGTGGAGGGCACTTCACTTTCAATCCCATTAGGCCAGGAGGATTTGTTATTATCCATCAAAAATGAAATCCTCAGGGAACGGCAGGAATAGTTTAGGAGAAAATCGGTGCACTTGGAGAGACGCCCTTGGCTAAGTGCAGCCCTTGCTTTTAGAAATGGTACATGGTTTAGAAATGGTGGTCTCAAAAGTAATAGTATAAAGATAATAAACAGACTATTCACGAAGAAAGCTTATAAAAACCTCAGACTCTATAAAATCAAGGTAAAGGATGATCCTAAATGTGACTGGTGTGATGAGATAGACACTATTGATCACAAGATCTTTATGTGTCAGCATTTGGCCGGCAGAAAAGTTGGCCTGGAATTATTCAAAAAATATAAGGATTCTGAAAAACTTTTGATTCATCATAAACCACAGTTTATGAATGATCTTGCTAGGTTTCTGGAGGCATGTGCATGATTGATATTTGACAGATATATATAATAGTAGTCCTTGGAGATATAAAAAGAGATCAATTTAGATATAGCACTACTGTTAATCTACCTAGTAGTTAATATTAAAAGTTTAAAGAGTTAATTTAATAAAATTAATGGAGGTCTTACATGATTTATTCATGATTCGAATATAGTTTAAAATAGACTAACCTGATAGGAACTGTGCACAAAGATTACAACTTCAGTATTATGAATTGTCAAAGAAATAAAAAGTGATATTTTATGTAGAATTTTCACATAGATTAAAGTTTAAGTACAATATATTTGAGGAATGAAAAAGAACTTATTAAGCGAAACGTGTCTTCAATAACTACTGCATTCATATATTAAAATTATCACTGATTTGCCAGAGGAGTGAGCATAAAAATTTTGAGGAATTCCGTCCACAATTCCATGAGGACCAGTGAGCCTGTTCTTGACCATATTATTGATCACTTTGACAAAGACATTAATCAACGATATCGGTCTACAACTGCTAATCATCTGAGGATCCTTGTTGGGTTTCAGGATTGGTACAATTTTTATCTCAAACATTTTATCTTAAACAACGGGAACTATAGGGATCCTGTATGGCAACGTCATACAGGGCTGCCAGATTGGGGTATTATCCCCCAAATTTCGAGGAAAATTTAAGCTCTGGGGGATTTTCGGAGGAATGATAATCATGGGGGATTTTCCGGGGGGCATTGATCGTAAATAAGTTTGTGTTTTGAAAATTTTAAATTCAATACCACCTTAAATTTAGTACTGGCTTACATTTCACGTGAAATTTTCATACAAGATTTTATTGAACCAACACAAATAAAAATTTTTCAACAAAAAATATGTTTTCACAACACAATTTAATTCATGGCACATAATATAACAATATATAATTGACTGCATGGTTGGCATATTATAGTTGATTGCATAATTCAAAATCAAATTATAATTATAAGCTGATGAGGGGTTTGTAAATATTGTATGACAATTACTTAAAAATTTTGCTACCTCCAAAAGAAAGAGCGAGTGCTGACAAAGGCATCCTATCAACATTCGATTTCGAAGAAAAAGCTATGGATACTGTAGTTGAGTTTAGAGAGCAGTTGAATTTGACGATACATTTTGCAAATATCCGCAGTGATAACGTATTTGTGGTATCGGAATCTAATGAGAATGTTAAACAGGCTCTGTTGTAGCGTAGGACCAGTCCGTAGAATGTCATTGAGCGAAAAGTTACTCGACGCTTTTGCTGACCCGTCAAATACTACACGTAGTCGTGTAATAGTGCTATCGAGTCGCATAACGCAATGATGCGGAAGATAGTAATGCGGTAGTTGTTCATCAATAGTTTCCACTAACTCCATGTGCCCCAATTTTATATATTCGTGTATAAAATTGGTGTAGTCTTCTGGCAATTTTGGGTCTCCATTCAATTTTCTGTTTAATCCATTGAGACATTGCAACGCTATTTGTTTAGACAGCCCAAGAAGTGCTGGCGATTTGGCAAATGGTAGACGGACAACATATCGTCCTGAAGTGCTCCTCATAGTTGTGGACGTGAACCATGCCTCGCATTCCTGATCATCGTGTGAAAGTTTCAAAGGTGAAGTGACCGTTGGCTCTTCGAACTCCCAGAACTTTTGTAATTGGTCATCTAAGTTTCGCACAGCTCCGCAGAATGTTGAATCAGCTGTTTTTTCTGTAGCTTTCCCGAGAACCATCCACCCAAGCATTGTGTTTTGCAAGGTGGGTAGATTTGTTCCCAGTAATATCTGTCCAGAGCTAATCAGTGAGCAAAATAATTCAGCACCCAAAAGCAGCTCTATTTCTTGTGGCTCATAGAACCTAGGATCAGCCAGTAAAATATTGCTGGGTATTGGCCATTTGGAAACATTCACCTGCCTTTCTGGGTGTATGCTCGTAATTTCTTTGAGTACAAATGCTTCGAACTGCATTTTAAATTCGCTTGTAGCTGATGATAGCGTTAAGTGGACTCGTGCTTTAGATTGCTGGCGGCTGTTACCAATTCCCCGTATTTCTTGGGTTTGTTGAGTGCCCTGTACATGTAGTTTTTTGAAAAGCTTCTCCGAAACGAAACTTAATTGAGATCCCGAATCAATTAGTGCTCTAGCTGGTCTTATCTGGCCAATATCGTCGGTTAAATTTACCACTGCTGTGCCAAGAAACACATATGATTCATTGCCATTAGCCTCTTTATTCATTATCAGCGCTTGACTTGTGGGGGCTGGCTTTGAATTTTCCTTTTCAATGTGGAGAAGAGTATGATGCCACCTGCTGCACTTTAAACAACTTCTCGCTCTACACGTTTTTACGGAGTGCCCTGATTTTAAACAATTAAAGCATAATTGCCCTTTGGCAACGTAGTTTCTTATGCTTTGTACATCTAAATTTAAAAACGTTCCGCATTGGCTGAGTGTGTGCCCACCTTTACACAGGTGGCAGGGTGCTTCTATTGGCTTAGTTGCGGTAAGAGTTGTCTTGCTTGCAGTGTTTTTTTTTATGAGACTCGAGATAGTTTGTCACCAAGAGCTTCGAAAGATTGAAAGCGCAACTCTAGAAATATCAAGAGTTGCGATATTGTTGGGATCTCTCGTGGTGATTGAAGTTGCTGCTCGAACAGGATGTGTGTGTTTTTGTCCAATTTCTTGGTTAAGATGTAAACAAGAATTGGATCCCATTGATCCACTGCCATCTTCAAGCCTTGCAATGCTCGAACACATTCGGAAGTAACATCATGCAAAGTTTTAATAGATTGAGAATAATCCCCGTTTACTATTGGCTGAGATATTAGCTTGTTAAGTATTGAGTTAACAAGCAGCCGCTTGTTGTCATAGCGCTCATTCACCAGCCTCCAAGCGGTGTCATAGTTGTTGTCGCACACCGGTAGATGTCGGATGAGAGCTTCAGCCTCCCCAACCAGGTTGGTTTTGAGAAACCAGAGTTTCTGTGCTGGCCCCAGATTGCTTTGATCTATTAATTGACTAAATAGATCACGAAATTCCGGCCAGAGTGCGTAATTACCAACAAATAATGCTAGCTGAATTTAAGGTAGTTTGACGTTGGCCTCTATTGATCCAAATTGAGTCAGCATTCCCATAAGCTGCCCTTGGACTAACTCCCACCATAACTGCGTATTAACATAAGTTTTTAAGTCATAGTTTTGTGAGAGGCTTGGATTTTCCAGAATCTGCAGGCGTTTGGCTTGAATAAGCTCCCATGGCTTTCCCAAACTCACCAACTGCGATTCAATGAATTCCTTTGGCTGATTCGTGCTTAGCCTTCGCTCCGCTCGTTCTAGCGAGTGGCGAAGAGTCTCTAGCATAATGCTTTCGCACCGTACTGTAAAAGTGATTTCTGTTGGCCCTTCTGACGTTTTTTTGGTGCCTTCAGCCTTGCTATTGACTTCTTCAGTGTGCAATTCATTCAAGAGCTCTTGAATTTCGCCTTGTGTTCTCACTACCACTGCTTTGATTGCTTCAAAGTAGTGGCTTTTGCAGTACTCGATATCTTGATCTTCGAATTCTTCAAGATCCCGATGACCATTGTTGAATTCATTCCAGAGTTGCTTCAACCTTTCAGCTCGCTCAACCAGGTAAGTCTCGACTTTCCTTTGCCGTGAGTCTTTTCGAAAGTTGCGGACTAGTCGCTCAATGTCCTCTCCTAGCGCCTTTTGGGTTTTTAGCAAGGCTTCCATCTTGTCCAGTGTCGAGGTCACCAATGTTGTAGACTTCCTAAATTAAACAGCAGTTGATGTGAGAATGAATTTTATTGTGCCATGTACTTAATTTATATGAATTTCATGATGCTGATTCAACAAAATTTACTGTGAATAAAGACAATGAGAGGAATGTGCACAAACCATGAGAATTTAGATTATGATGGAATACAGGGAGTCAAGTGTCTGTCTGAGAATGTGCATTTGGCATTGAAGATGCATGTAATGTATGATATTAGAAACTATGTTTAGCCTAATCTATTTGTGTACATGAATGAAGCACTAACGTGGACTATGTTATTACATTATACAAAAATATGATATAGACATAATGCTTAGAGCAATAACATATTTATGAAATACTTATGTTAATTTAGAATAATGCTTATGATATGTATGTGTTAGCATTGAACACAGCCTAATGAGAGAAAAATGAGGTGGTGCAAAATTAAACTTTGAAGTAATGGCACATTTTGCAGCTGTATATGGAACATTTATTTGGTCTGTTGTATCAGTAACCCAATACTAAATAATTTGTTTAATATACATATTGTTGTAAATTATAATCGAGCCGGTCACAACGCAAAAGAATTTGTGCATCTACACGAAAAACTGGGAGCGGAAAATAAAACACGTTCTGTTATGACAAGACACAATTCAGGAGAGAGCACGTCTTTATTGACAGAAGTGAAAACTTACAGTGGTATACAAAACTAAATTCAACTTTCAATACATATGTACTATATAACACATCGATTGAGATATATCTCTCACCATTGTTTAATTTGGTAAAGGGAAGGCTGTTCATTAAGATATAATTGCCTAGTAGCTGACAAAATATTTTGTGCAGTCATGAAATCAACACAGAAGTAATACAATAAATGGATCTTATTGCAAGCCAAGTTTGATAGGAATTCGGTTGAAAAATAATGATGAGACTGCCAGTTAAAGTAAATTTTGTAACTTTTTGTCATTCCTTTATTAAGAGATGCTATTTTGGGAACCGCATGGTAGCATAAGACGTTTATTTAAGGGGTTACCCCCACTTGTAGCGCAATAAAATAGGTCATTTTCATGAATTTTTTTTTGACAAAACTACGAAATGTTTTTAAACGACTGTTATAATTTCTTAAAGTACATACTTTGAACACCTTTCAGTAATTTTTTTATTGAAAAATATTACATGATTTAATTACAAATGGCCGTCGAAACAATGGAATTTTAATTTTCACCTTTTGCGGTGACCAAAATTGTGTCGAACTGGATCATCTGAAACAAAAAATAGCGATAGACTTAGTTAAATAACAGTATAAACTAGTGTTTGATCGAAGGATTTAAAGCAATATTCATTTTTCACAAAATGGCGGACAGTCAAAGTTAATATTTCGATTTTCACTTAAAAAAATGGTCGTCTTTTGGCTATAAAACGGCCATTTTTGATTTAAAAAAAAAATCGAACGATCAAACACTACATTTTTATGTATTAAATAAGCCTGCTAAGTTTAAAAAAGATCGGTTCAGTAGTTTTCGAGTAATTTTGGTCACCGACTTCAAAGATGACATTTCGAGAAAAACGCGTTTATAAGTATAAGTAACGGTTGTATAAGCAACAGTTTCTTCTCTTTCAACGCTCATATCTCGGTTAATTATGTTTGGATTGACTTGAAATTTGAAGGACGTATTCTCAGATAGTTATACTTAAAAAAAATGCAACAAAAAAAAAAACGAGAAACTTCAAAGTTACAAGTGGGGGTAACCCCTTAAAAAAAATCTAAGGCCCGTTTTACATGAGTGGTTTCACTGCGACTGCGAATCGGCAACTAAGCCTCTAGCGACTACGCGATTGTATTTTTACACAAGCGACTTAGAAACTTAAATAACTTCGATCACTTAACGTGAATGGTTCAGTTCCATCTGTCAAGTTACTAATAAAAGGCTCTTCTTCAATCACAATTTTTTGTTGGAGGTTGTTTACCTGAACTTGCTCTACCAAAATAGGTAGAGCAGAAATTGTGCTCTAAATTGCCCTAGTTCAACTTAGACCAGGCTCATGAAATGTAAATCAGAGCAACTTCGGACAAGCTAGAGCAGTCGAATTGCTCATGAAACACATTTTGCTGAGATGTCTCAGCCTAGCTCAACCTAGAGCAGCTCATTAAGCACACCTAATATGTTCTACGCGGTGCAAAAGGAAATATCAGATCCTCCACAAAATCAATGTCTAATGAAATCTCATTTTGTCGGTAAAGTTTATTTTGTATGTGATTTGACATATTAGGTGCGTTTTATATTATTTGAACAACAATCTATTCATACAAAAACCACAAGCTCTGAGCTAACAACAATTATTTTATTATGATCTTTTTTTAATTGTGAACCCTTATAAATTTTGCTGACTTTGTCTTCCCATATACCAATCTATCCATCTATCTACCTACCTATCCTTTTCTCTATCGATATATGTATCTCTTTCAGTTTAATTCAATTTATTAAAGACTTTATTAGGATGTTAAACCCTTCACATAAATATGAACATAATATGAACATAAATAGCTATAGGCAAGTTTTACATTCTCATTCCTACGCATTGTTTACGAAATCGAGTCCACCTACAAGGATCTAAACTTATCCACATTTCCTTTACTGAATAAATATGCATTCGAGCACATACTAAACGGGGCAAAGTTTATTCGATTCTCTTCAAAGCCGAGCCTGAAAATAAATGTAATCGTCCGAATTCTATTTCGAATGCCCAAATAAAACGGTTGAATGACTCTTACAATACAGTATGATGTCTCTTAGTTTCGCCGTATTCTATCCTTCCATGATACGTACTTGACTTGATCGAAAGTTTTCCAATTCTTCTATCACTCACAAAATTTATTGAGTGAAAATTTATTGCATCACGATAGTTTCTAAAAAGATATACTGAATTTAAGCTCTTTGATTTCGAGTGTCATAGGAAGTGGGCTGGACTTTATTTTCATATCTAAAAATGGTAGTTTACGACGTATGCAGTTTATATCACAAGCAGAGATTTAATAAAGCTATTTCGAGATGCAATTGTGCAATCATTGAAAAAGTGAATGTATAGCTGGAAATTGGTGCTTATGCCATAGAGCTTAAATTTATAGAAATATATTTATAGGTGGCTCGTATTTATAGGATGCTTGAAACCACTCGAAACTGTAGGATTTGTGAAAAGTGTATTACGGAGTAGTTAATTTGTTGAATTTTATAAGAGAAAAATTTTGGGAGTAAAAATGATGAAAATGTAACCAAAGACAACCACTTTTAAAGCCAATTATTAATTTTTCACCTTAATGACGAAAATTACAATTTATTTATTTTATTTACTATTTATTTCTTACTGGCAGGAGCCGAGTCACAAAAATAGAAAAATTAATAATAAAAAAATGAAGGGTGCAAGGTAAATAAGGAACAAAGTAATAATATTTATAATATTGTAGTATTGAAATTAATGTTCGTAAATATAAAAAAAAATAATAACAGTAACAAATCAAAATAAGCTAAACATAATGCGAGCATTGACGTTTAAAGAAAAAGTTTGAATCAATAACTAACAAGATATTTAAAAAGGGCTAGGATTGTAACAAGAACATTTGATTTGACAGCTAAATGCTGAAACCTTTTCTGCCCTACTAAGCATAAACGTTCTATCTACATTCTAGTACTTTCGAGATATTGATTGATTTGTGTTTTGGTTTATACTGAAGACTTATGAAGAGTACATTTTTCAATGTTGATTTTAGCGTACTTCCAAAAAAGATAGGTTTTTCAAATTTTGTAGAATGATGTAATAGAATATGTAGTTTTCGAATCTTTAAAATTTACATTTTTCTCAAACATGAGAAAAATGCAGATAGAACGTTTAGACGAAGAAATAGAAGACCAAGGAGGAGTTTGTCGTATCGCCTAATGAAAATATACATCAGTTCGCGCAAAAGCACTGAAGCAGCAACTTAGGGGCTAAGTCAGACAGCGAAGAAATTTCTCGGCGTGCTTTCAAAAACGTGATTTGCAACAAGAATAACTGATTACTCTAATGGATATGAAAACTAAGCAATAAAAAGAGGATGGGCTTACATCGCACGTATTCCACAGCATCAATTATATATATAAGGAGAGGGGACCACACTTGATAGCTATACTCGAAGACACTACGAACTAACAAATAAAACAGATGTAAATAAGTAGACACGTTGGCAAAAGGGTTGGAAGTCCTGTGGACAAAACCGGACAAAGAAGAGAAACCTTGGATGTAATATATGCAAAATGCAGATCAAATTTAAGATTTGAATCAAAAATCAAACCAACGTCTTACAAGTTTTCTATCATAGTACGAGGAAGTCCAAAAAGAGAGTAGGAAAACAGAAAAGCAGGCTATTTTAGTCACAAGATAGCATTTTGATGCGTTCAGAGCACGTAAATTCCTTAAACACCAATCTTCTGAAGTGTACATATTGCTTTGTAACTATTGTAGGCATTTTGAAATCATCAGCATATAAAGGCAAGATGAGTAAATAGTAAAGAGAATGTCCTTGACAAAAATAATGAATAACAGAGGATCCAGAAGAATAAGAGCAAAGCAAATACAAGTTTCATTTTAAAAATGAACAAAATTTAATTTTTTTTCCATGTATTATGGCTTTATTAGTAAGAGTAAACATTCTCATTAATGATGGAAAACAATTTCGTTCAAGTGGCTGCCTCGGCTGGCTTTGCAGTAGGACATTCTGTCACTCCAATTTTCCAAGATATTGTTGATGGTTTCGGGCTATAGCTCACGGATTGCTTGAATGATATTGGTTTTAAGTGCTTGAAACGTTTCTGGATTATTGGCAAAACATCGATCCTTCACGGTTCCCCACAAAAAAAAAGTCCAAAAGGGTCAAATCATACCTCCGAAATTGACATCGCCAAGACGGCTGATAGCACGATTTGGGAATTTGGTGCGTAAAAAATCGATTGTGGCATGGGCTGTGCGGCATGGTGCACCATCCTGAATGAACCACAGGTTGTCCGAATCCATGTCTTCAATTTCAGTTAAAAAAGTCGGATAAAATGGCTCCTTAACGTTCACTGTTAACTTTAACGTTGTTCCCAGCCTCATTTTCGAAGAAAAATGGTCCATTGATGCCACCACTTCACAATCCACACCAAACTATCCCTCTCTGTGGATGCGTTGGGTTTTCGATAACAACGTGCGGGTTTTCCGAGCCCCAGATGCGGCAATTTTGTTTGTTAACGTAACCGCCAAGATGAAAACTGCGCCACTGCTCTAAGGCCCGAACTGTAAAGCAATAACAAAGCGGATGGTCGTGTGCGCTCAGTTGCTGAGTCAATTGGACCTTGTAAGCGAATAATCCGAGATCTTCCTGCAGGACTCTCCTCAGCAGGGGCGTGCACTTCATATAGGCACAAAAGCACTGCCTACCCTGCTGTTTTGCTTTTCTGTTTCGATATATTTATTTTACTAATATATCTATCTACAATCCAATTCTAAAATTTTGGTTCAAAATTGAAAAATGAATTGAAAATAATTACGTGTATCTGGCAACTACCTATATTTCATGCTCTAATTTCCTCATTTTCAATTTCGCAAGCATAGTCCAGCAAAATAAGAACAAAAAATACCCAAATATGAGCGTTGGAAGGCATGCAGCCTCACTGCCTTTACCTTACGCACACCTTCACATGAATTTCGTATCGATACACTACGCCCAACTGCTCTCAGCTACAACAGTATGTGTAAGATGTAGTACTATTTTATATGAGCCAAAGGCATGCCTGCCTTCATCAATTTCAGGAGAAATGATACCATCGCTGCATGACATCAACGCTCGCTGTGCAAGGGGAAGTAATTAGCAGCTATGCAGCACAAGTGCACGACGGTGCTGACAAGTGAACAGCCACACTGCACAGGTTTTCATTATGCGAGGGAGTTGCCAGCAGAAATACTTGTATAATATAAATCTATTTTTGATATAAAATGTAAGTGTTAGCTTTGTATATTAGACAAGTGTTAGTATTATTTTTATACATAGTCTCATATAGGAAATTTTAAAAATTATAGTTTCCTTGATTATAAATAAAAAAGTCGCCCATTTTTTCTCGAGATTTGGAATTTCGATAGGAAAATTCTACTTTAAGTATCAAAATTTGGGCAATGTTTGCCAATTTTTTAAAATGACAGCCATACCTTTAAAGTTTTGAGTAACATTGCTGTCTCATTAGTTCTTGAGTAGAGCGTATTTGCACTGCGTGACAACGGTTATAATATAATAAAAGTTATTATACATTGAGAAAATTAAATCAACAAATAAATGAAGTGTACTAAAACTCAGAGTTTTCAGCATCAGTGTGTCGTTTGTGTGAAAGCGTATGCGCATCAAAGTTGATGGAGTTTAGGCTCTTAATCCTTTCATTCGGAAACAAATATCGAATTGTCTCAGCAGGCCAAATGACGCCAGAGTTAGATTTAACTAAAAAAGGGAATGCTATTCATCAGTTTAATCACAAGTATGATGATAAATTTACTTGACTGAATGCCTGCAATCACACTAACCGTTTTTTTTGTTTACCGTGTATTATATTCGCCAGCACAAAAAATATGTGGAATGACACTGAATATGTAGATTTCTCAAAGACCGATAGACACTGAAGCAGACAGCAGATTATCCTCGAAATGTAAATATCGGGCAAGAAAATAAAATGCATGGAAAATCGGTGTAGCTGCGGTACAGGCTAAGTAATACCATTAGTGCATAATAAATAAACGTTGGGCCGGAAAAATATAAAAAAAATAACACCAAAAGAAGCAGCAGGCAAAAATAGTGAAATTTTCTTTGTTAATTGAACTTTAAGCTAGACTAAGAATAACTAAGAATAACATAAATACAAATATTTAAAATTTAAAAAAACATTTTCAATAAAAAATATTTTGAATTAAATTCTAATTTTTCGTTTGACTGTTATGTTTACTTCTAAGAGTATGTGACTGCCTACCCGGTGCAAATTGTTTATGCACGCCACTGCTCCTCAGGCTAGTTGATGTTCGTGGAGTGAGTCTCACACTCTCGGCTACAGTAGCCACATTCTCATCTGTGCGCTCCGTACAATGACGAGGGCCATGAGTGTAGTCCACTAGCATGCCAGTCTCACGAACTTTTTGCACAAACTTGCGTACAGCAGGCGCGGTGGGCGCTTCATTTCGGCTGAAACTAGATTTCAAAAAATCACTATTTGGGCTACACAGCATTCACTTTGGAAATAAGTTATCAATCCTTCTCAACGTTGTTCAAGCGTTAAGCGACTTATTTCGTTTCTTTGAGGTATGATACTGACTTTTTGTTCAGTTTTCGAGCGGGAAACAGCTTTCAGTGTCAAAATAACCTATGATTTAAAAAGAAACTTGTATTTCTCCAAGTACGACTTAAATACGACGCTCCAAGTATGACTTAAAATATTGGAGGAAAACCAAGATAGAAGCAAATCAGGAATACCAAAGCATTGGAGCTTCGAAAGAATAAGCTTGTGATTACTGTTGAAAAATCGATGTAAAAATCTACAAAGCAAAAGTTATGAATTTGGATGTGGGAGATTCGCCCTTAATGTTCAGGAGTGAATGAATGATAAAAGCCAGGTATAAGCTTATTGTAAGTAATTTAACAAAGCAAGAAAGGATGCAAATCAGTTGGTAGTTAGAAATCCAGCCTGAGGCATCAGATTTGTATATAGAAGGGATACAGAACGAGAAAAGTAATGTGACAGCATCTCAGACAAGAGATATAAAGAAATGAAAATAGCAGTGAGAACTGAAGCAATTTGCCTGAATCTGAGCGTTAGTAGTAGTGAAGCAAAACTATGGGCACTATGGGCAAATTTGACAGACTTTGACTCCGTGAACAGAATTGGTTACATGGACGATAGAGATAGCAAACCATTAGACATGTTATAACCAAAAGCTCTCAGATCTTAGGATCGGCGACACTAAAAGGAATATCTGAGGTAGTTATTCTCTCGATTTGTTCTAATTATAGATTTTATTTTTGTAGTAAAATTGCTTCACTGAATTTTGTACATGTATACGCTTAGTTCATTTCCTTAAATCTCTCTGTTTTTAGAGGGTACCTTTCAACGCGGCGTAAATATATTCGTATGAAATCTTGATGATCCAGCCAAAAACTTTCGTAAAGTCAGTTTTTTGTTCTGCTTCTACATATGTTGCAACATTCTAACAGGTTCTGTGTAGTTGAATTTTTCTTCATGAAACCATGCTGGTTAGGAGATATGAAAAATTTAACATACTTCATCATCAATCATCATCCCTTCATGAAATTTTTCGGCAAGAGATAGCTTGGTCGTCAGACGGTAAATACTAACCGCGTATCTAGAATGTTTCTTTCTAGAACCTTCTGCAACGATTACGCTCCTTCAGATAGAGGGAGAAAAATCCATAGATATGGACGGGTAAAAGAGATACGATAAAAAAATGCAACATTTTACAAAAACTAGGTACGAAATACAGGAATCATTATCATTTTCCATGAATCATTATCATTTGTTCAACATTTCTGTTTCGACTGAAATTTCTCTTAAAAGGTGCTCAGAAAGGTAACATTCGTAGATTTATTTTCATTTCATCCAGTGAGTATGGCATTAGGTTTTCCATAAATAAAAAAATTCGTCAAAAATCCATGCCAAGCTTTTCCAATATTCACCCACTATAAGGAGACAAGTATGAGCACCAAAGGTGATATTTCTTCAATGCCATCATCAAATGAAAAGCAACGACCTCGCTATAATAATTCGTAAAATAAAACAATTCTATAAAAACTGCCAAATGTAACAAAAACCTTTTTAGGTCGAAACTCTTACGTGCCAATGTTGAAAGCATCATAGAATGTGCGAATAAAAGAGCGTAAATAAATCAATTTTCATGTGTCTCAACAAATATACGATCTAGGTGAGAGTAAAACATGGTATACAGTGGCTCACAGCTTATTTGATACAGTGACTATTTAAAAATGCAAATCATTGTAACTTTGAAATTGAGAACCCTATCCAAAAAATTTAAACGTATTTGACTAGATGCATGTTCAGCGAATACAATGCAAACAAAAAAGGTTCCAGCAATATTCCTCGGCGTCCGGTAAAAGAGAAATACCACTGGCGCAGAAAAATTGCAGCTCACAGCTTATTTGATACAGACACTTCAATGCGAATAAACTTCTATTTGTCGCACCGTTAATCTGTCTTGATTTTGTTTCTTGAATTTTCGACTGTGTTAGACATTGGCTTAGGTAATTTGCCCAAATAAGCCAAAATTGTAAAATGGGTCATGGCACCACAATTGAACAGCGCGAGTTGGTATTAAACCACTTTAAAAAAGGACAAAGTATTCGAAAAATTGCTGAAAGTGTGAGTTTGAGTGTCTCTACAGTGCAGCACATAATTGAGCCTTTCGTACACGAAAATCGGGTAGAAAATAAAAGGAGAAATGCGCCAAACAATATTTTCACCGTATCCGACGAACGATACATTGTAAGGAAAATGAAAGCAAACACAAAGATTTCCGCTCCAAAATTGGTTACTGAGGTTCATCGTGAATTAAGGAAGTCATGTAGTGCTGAATCCGTCCGATGAGTGCTTCGCGACCATGATTTCAGGGTCCAAGTAGCTCGTAGGAAGCCTTTCATTTCCAAAAAAACATACAATAAGCCGATTTGCCTTTGCCAAAGAGCATGTGGGAAAGCCATCCGCGTTCTGGAATACGGTTATTTTTGCAGACGAGTCCAAGTTTAACATTTTTGGCTCCAACTGAATGTCATATGTCTGGCGGAAGGCAAACACTGAGCTAAACAAGGAGAACCACAAAGCTACTGTGAAGCATGGTGGTGGTAATGTGATAGTTTGGGCCTGCATGTCCGCAGCCGAAGTCAGTAATTTAAAGTGTATTGAGAAAACAATGAACCAAACAAAGTACCTTGATGTATCCAAAAACAATTTGCTGCAAAGTGCTAAAAAACTGGGTGTTCGCGACCAATTTTGGTTGTACCAAGACAACGATCCAAACCACAAGTCGGGAATTGTGCAGTCCTGGCCAATTTGGGATTGCCCTCATTTGATGTCTCCGCCGGCACAGTCATCAGATATGAACGTCATTGAGAATCTGTGGACTTTATTGGATAACAACATTAGAAAACACAAGATTTCTAATAAACAAGACCTGATGAAAGCACTGCTAGAGGTATGGCAAAAAATTACTCCTGACATCATAAAAAAACTCGTTGATTCAATGCAATAGGCTCCAGGATCTGCTTAAGTCTTAGGGCTATCATACAAAGTATTGAAATCAACTGGAAACCTCATAATTCACAACAATTTTATTGTTTAATCAAACTGTATCAAATAAGCTGTGACATGAAATTTGTTATTACTTTTAGTTTTTTTGTTTTTTAAGATGTAAAATAGCAACTTTGTAACAAATATAAACTTATTTAATAAACAACAAACAATTGCCTTCAAAATGGTGTTCAAATTTTTTTGATATTGATATTATGTTTTGAGTTATTGCAACTTTATTTTTTAATGAAGCACTGTATCAAATAAGCTGTGGGCCACTGTATATGCTAAAATAATATTTTATCAAGAGTTGGCTTACACTTCATTTCGGTACGATGATGGATCAACCTGAAATAAAAATTAAACGTTTTTAAATATATCATATGAATGAGCACATATACATTCATACTGACTTAACAGTACTTCATGAAGTTCCAAATCAACGTAAATGAATGTATTAAATTCAGTAGTCCCTCAGGACATTGTTACACGTAATATGTTTTATGTTTGACGTATGCAATATATTATTTGAAATGCATGTTTTGTTGGCACCGAATACAAAATAGCTTATGATAAATACGTTTTCACTGGCTCGTGATTTTTCACTCACGAATATATTATGTTCGAGTTTATTTTACAATTGTTTTCATTCAATATGAAGGTTCATGCTTTGATAGGATTTTGAAAAAATAAATCACTTGTAATGAAATAATGTAGCGAACACAACAGCAATACGGATTCATACGTTCAAAGACACTCTGACATTTCAATGTATTGTCAGCTTGAAGTTTTAAACGCATCTTAAAAATCTTTTTTTAGAGTTTCAATTTTTTTCTGAATCAATTTTCTATTCAATGAACGGTTCGATTGAATAGCGATCAAAACAAGATAAGACACAAACGTCACCCGTGAGAAAATAAATTAAAAGATATATCAGCAATCACTGGAACCTATTTCTCACGAAACGTCTCATTTCAAATGAGCCTTTCATTTGTCAATATACATACTTGAGTCTTTGACACTCTTTCACACAATGGTTTGGGTGCTGTCATCGAAGCGGAAAGTAGCGAAAACCAACTTCTAGCAAACTGCCTACGTCGCGAAATCTCAAAGGCACTCATGCGAACAGCAACGATGCTTAAGCATCTCTCCTACACCCCAGGCCTTATAAATGTCAAATTTGCTTTAATGCACGAATTCTTCAAGGAAGCCCATAAAACTGACATGTGTGTATGTCGACCAACTGGGTCGTAACGAAGGTTGTGGTTTAATCGATAAATCGTTCGCCGATAAAATTAAAAAAGTCTCCTCTTTTCTGCCGGATAAGTCCACCAAAATCCCGAATTAAGAAAATTTCTAGAGAGATGTGTGTCAGATGTAGAGCGTAGTGCGTAACCAATTTCAATGATGCATGCTTGTCTCGGAACGAAACGACGTGGTTAAAGCGTGCCTAGAAAAAAATGGTAAGCAGAAAGTTTGTAAGAAAAAAAATGTCACAGATCTGACAGCATCCTTTTATTTGAACGAGTCGAGGTAAGTCATTTGCTGAACATACGCTTGTATGTCTGTACTCACATTTTACTGATAACATAAGCAGATTTTCAAGCGTGAGTAGAAATTATCGGGAAAAATGTCATTGAAAAGGCAAGAGATTTTTCGCGAATCCATTGAGTTGGAATAAAGAGGTAGTTACTTACTTTGATGACATGTCGATGGAGTAGATAGGTTTCAATTTAGTGGAAATAAGTGCATGTTTTAATTGAAAAGTGTTTGAAATATCCATTACGGTACAATTAAAGTTTGAAATTAGAGTGAAAAGATAGCAGTCGTAGTAGTGATTGCGAGTGTTAACTCTTAAATAGAATATAGGGAGTACATTATTCATTCATCGATAATATTCAAAAAGTTAATCATACTCTGTAAGATATACTTTGCGCTATAGTCTAGCTGTTTAAAATTAACTGGCAATTTATTAATTGTTTGTTGCGATTCAATGGTATATTCTTGAATCTTTCCTCTATATGAGAATTCAAATGAAAGGATTCTGCACACATTTCAAGATATTCAAAGTATCTTTGACTGTATGAATAAGTTTTTTCCTTTCGATTGACAGAAAAACCGAGTATTTTCGTCAATTGCTTCAACCTACAATCGATTTGATTTGAAAGAAACGTAAAATATCTAGTTATTTATTCGAAGGTGTCATTGACCGCAATGGTTTTCGTCAGTTTTAATTGAAAAGTGTTTGAAATATCATGTTATGATATTTATGAGATATTAGCTATAATTTGAAAAACAAAAATTCGTCATTCCGCTACTAGTTAGCGGGATCTAGAGATACCGCGGCGGCATGACGTAGGATTGCTGTCATCCCGCTGCTTGTTAGCGGCTAAGAGATACTGTGAATAAATCAATGCCAAAATTTGGTTTTATGTTCATTTTATTTTCAATGGCTTCAATAGGGCTACCTGGAACATCTGGGTTCGCAGGTGAGTTTTTGGCTATGGTTGGGATGTTTAAGAGCATAGGGTTTTTACAGGATTTATCGCACTTGGCACTATTTTAAGCGGTATTGTTTTTTATTGAACCCCAATCATTTTTTTTTTACTTTTCGCTAGTAATGTTTTTGACAAAAAGTGATATTCATATTTTTATTAAAGATCATAAATAATACTCGATTAAAAATATTTTTTTTAAGAAATTAAATAAAATGAATAAAAAAGAGTTTTAATTGCATTTAGCTATTTACTTACTAACTGAAATTGGTGGCTTGCTGATAAATAAGAGATCGTACTACTATACATCCAAGGCAAAACACCAAAAACTCAAGAGCAAACGCTAGCATGTGTTGATTTGAAGGGGGAATGCGGGAGATTTGCCCAGATGGGAGAGATGTCCTACATCGGCTTAAGCCGGCGCCAAACGATGCGGTGAACGTTTGATTCAAACGTTTGCCTCTAGCGTTTGAGTCAAATATTAAATGATCGGCAACAGACCGAACATGTTCCAGCGCCAACGTTGGACGCTGGACATTGGACACTGGTAGCTGGCGCATCGGCCACACGATGCGTCCAACCATCAAGTGCCCAACGTTGGAGGGTGTTGGTAGCATCGTTTGGCGCCGGCTTTATACGAAGGCACGTAATTACTTTTTTATCAATTAGATTATTCAATGAGTGTAGTCTCAGGAAAGTAGTGTATTTTGGTCACTAAAGTTAAACAATTTCCACAAACAGGCGACGAAGTGAAGAGGGAGACATGATCAATGGTTCAAGTATCCCTCAAGTATGTATAATATATATATATAAACATTTTTTTAATTGATTTCAGATACTAACGTCATGCCATTCCAATATAAAACAAAAGTTGGTTCTACAAGCAAAAACGCAGCCATACTGGAACTAAAAAGCTCTATTCGGTAAGTGAAATCTGACAGTTCTCTTAGGAAAACAGCAACAAGACCACTTCACGTCGATACTGTCAAAACGAGAAAAAGCTGCAACTGTTCAATGATAAAGGTTGGTCCAATATACAATGTAATCATGCATGAAGTTAGTCAATGTAAAATGATAGTCAATGTAAAATGATAGTCATAGTTCGAATAATACAATACTATGCAATTGTGTACTAAAACTAACCAGTTTTGAGAACCTGGTCGACGAAGTAAAAATTTATGCCGACAAGCAGTCAAACATGAATAGCCAAGATTTTCCAAATTAATCAGAAATAAACCTAGTACGTAGTGAACTCAAGTTTGCCTTAATTTCACCCGGTAATACAACTCTTACAGTTAAGAAGAAAAATGAAAAAAACAAATTTTCAGTAAAGTGGGAGTGAAACTGATTGTGAGAATAATCATCCCAAAGATGTTCTAGCCCAAAATCAAACCAAAAAACAGAAATTTACAAAGTTAGATAGAAAGTGAAATTAAAAAAAAATACAAATAACTAAGGCCAAAAAATGCACTCAAATCAGTGCAACCGAATCTGATTATGAATATATCATTCCATATGCTGATAGCTCTAGTAATGGTAATTAGACAGATAATCCAGACATAGAGATGCCTAAGAGAAACGGTTTTAGATATGAGGCTTTGTATTTCCTGCAAGGGATATGTTCACGAAACATGTGTTGCATTGTTGGAAATTTTCATAAGCTATGAATGCAAGTCTTAAGGTCTAAATTATTAAGCAATAAAAGTGATTTGAAATGTACCTTTGAACAAATTGAAGACTGTTTATTGATTTTTTTAGTTACGATGCTTGGTTGGAAAAACGTTTATATTTTATCTTAGTGTTTTTTTCCTAAATGGAATGTCTATTGTTTGGTTTTTATATTTATACTTGAAGTATAATATAATTCAAAAATATTTGAGATTGTAAAATTATTTCTCATTATTTTCCAAACAGGTATGGTGAAGCTGCTTTGCTGCTTTAGCCAACTTTCACGTGCGTTTGGGGTGATTCGATCAATAGATCAATTAGAGAGAAACATATTAGTAGCCCCAGGAATAGTTCAACATTTAATTTGATATTAGAAAACCATAGCTATCCTCCATAGCTTTACATACATGATTGCACTCACAAGTTTCAATTCGTCTACACACTTTGATGCATGTTTAAGTTAAAGAGGATTCAACTTTCCAGTCTTTCCTTTACTTTGGGGAGAAGTAAATTGCAGCGCCCAATGTGGGAACTCAACAGGATGTTTGACAGAATAATACTAGAGACGTTGTCAAAAGTTAAATAAAATCTTATGTTAAAGCTGTGGAATCAAAATCTTAGAGGAACTTATCACCAGCATCATCATTGCACTATATTCTGTAACAAATCTTGGCCTCCATCTACTGGGTCTTCCCAGCACTTCCGTGGTTTCCCGACTAGTCTTACTCCACACACTCAACCCCAGAGAGCCCTATTGAGAATTCATTTGTATCGTATAGGTTCGTCGTGGCCACCCCGTTTAAATTTTTGTATTTTTCCCGTTTGTAGAATAGTTTGCACAATTCTTTTACTTGAGGCAAGGCCCAAGTTTTGCTTGCAAAGCGTAAAAAAGGTCTAATGATTTACTGATGGACGCAGAAGATTTGGGATGGAAGCTCAGTGATACAATTTTATGCAAGGGCGCAAACTTTTCGGAGCAAACTTTTCCACCTACCCTGGAGTCTGGTAGATAAGTTTGTTTACATCTTTTTTTATGCGCCTCTTAAACATAAAAAAAAATCACAAACATACCAAGTCGTAATCAAAATCGGATAATATCAACATATCGTTGAGAAAGAGGATGCTGTTAGTAGCAAATGTATAGATCAATATATCTCAAAAACGGTTATGGTTACAAGAAAAAGTTATCAGATCTTTCTTGTTACAAATTTTTTAAGCTACAAATCCGTCATAAATTGTTTTTCTGAAGACGTGACCGTTACTGAGATATTTAGGAAAGGTCACCTTCAGTGACCTTTGACCCCCTATAAAAAGCAAAGGGGCACTCGGATCGATGGGGGCTTTCGACATTTTGTTTAACACGCCAGTATCAAGGTTCACACCAAAATTCAGCTTTCCCCTAATTTTTCCGAAGTTTCCACCTTTTTTATGCCGGATTTCACTGGACTATAATAGGCACGCTTTTTTTGCTCCCCTTGCCCATAATAAAACAATGCAGACGCATTGGAAACAACAACAACTCATGTTATGAAAAGGGGGAGTTATTGTTGTTCCCAATGTGTCTGCATTGTTCTGTTACAGATAGGGGAAGAAAAAAAACACGCCAAATAATAGAAATGATTCAGCTCAGAGTATTTTTTTTTGCATTCTGACAATTAGTGGGTAATATTAATATAAATCAAAATTTTGAACAAATAATAATTGGCATAAGCGCAAAGCTCAAGTTTGGTTTGCGTAAAACAGAGTTAAAACCCTCTTTACCGGCCACAAAAGCAACCGCCATTTTCAGGCAGTTTAAGTATTACGAGTATTTCAAGCGAGTTGCTATTCGTAGATTTATGTCCTTAAAACGCAGCAGCCATGTAAAGCATCCGTGCAAACCGTGGAATAATTCCACCTTGTCGTACTACTATGCATGGGCGGTATCACTTAATTTACATACACCGTTTCTTTACGTCAAGCACAAGTTCGCTTTTCACCTTTTCAGTTTCCGGCAAACTGCTTAGTTTCATTGGTCACCATTGCATAGTATTTCAAGTTGACTGGTTGCCATTACTCTTCTTACTGCTCCGCTCAAGTTTTAAAAGCATTTTCTACTTTTGGCTTCGAATACGAGTATGCAATTGTAAGGTCAAATATGAATTTGTGCTGCTGGGACAACTCGACCGCAAAATATGCCATTTGTTCTGGAAGGCATAGCCTGGACTTTTTTGAACTCCTTTAAGTGCATATTTTTCGTTGGTAGGTTAGGTAAGAAACCACTTCAGTACATGCGATAGTGGCAACGATGGGTGGATTGTGATGGAAATCGGTGTGATGATTTTCTCGAAGAGAAACGTAAAACTTATTTGACTTCTGCATAATTTTATGAGCATTCATTCCCGAGAGCGATGCACAACAACGGAACATCACTTATAGTGCGAACTGAACTGACGGTCGTTTGTCTACAAACTTATTAAAAATGCACTCTAATTGTACAGACTAGAGAAAATCTCCAGGCGGTCGGTTGCAAGTTGTTTGTTCCGCTACGAAGTGAAGTTTGCTATTTATGTTCACGTTCCATTCAAATATTATGACAACATAATTAAAAAGCTTAAAGAACAATCACTTCATAATCTCGGCATGGATTAAGTTTCGGTACAGTGAAAGCTGCTAAGTTTGAAATGAATTTAATTACAATGGAGGCGTTGGCAAAAGTTAGAGAAAATACATAAAATGTTGGAAGAGAATAATTAAACTGAATAGCTATTTATGTGTTCAGAAAGCATCTGACCCGCGTGAAATTAGGATGCAATCAATCCCGCATTGTCAGTTAATACATTTTGAGTGAGCTTTGCCGGAAATGTCAGTTTCTTGATCGCATTGAATATAGGATTAATCTAACGGGGAGAAAACTAGAAACCAATGAACATATGAATTTAAAAACGATGGGAATAGATGTGCAAGGATCTTTTGATAACAAATAAACTGAAATGAAGCTTATTCGAGGTAAAGAATGGGACTTAGTTGTCTTTGTAGTCTATAAGTGTGTGGAAGTTCATATTACATACAAATTTTTAAAAAATTGTTTAAATCATTTTTCCTATTTTTTGGATTATTTTAATTTATAAGTTTCTACATGTGCAAAATCTTTTATAAACACATCAATATCTTGCATTTGCAAAGCTGACGAGGTTGTTAGCAGATAATAAAGATAAAAGTGAAAAAAAAAACTATCTTTAAAAATCGATAGATACAGCTGTGAAAAGAATAGTAAATTAAAACTTCTTGAGAGGGGTAAAAAGGTACTACGGTCCTCATTGTTGGGAGATAAGTAAACCAAACTTTGGAATTCTAAGAAAGCCCAGACTTCACAAAGAAACTTGACTGTAGACGAGGAATCCTCTATTCTGGACCATATTCAGGAAAACAAAGCTGTTTTCGTGGATTAAGTGCTTGAGTCAGTTAAAACAGTATATATTGTGAAGGTGGGAGGTGACGAAGAGCAGCTTGTGACAAATCCACATTCCAGCCATTGTCAATATCCAATAAATATTTGAGTGGAGTGGTGGAGCTGCAGGTACTTTACTCCCGCGATCGCGAAACCGTCAACATTGTGACAGATGAAATGTTCCGTCATAGTACTAAAAAATAAATATCCCACCAGCTGGTAATTGTGTTCGGGACTGTACCTAGAATTTGGGCATGCCTTAAGGTATGGAATAGATAGCAATTACGCTAGAGGATTTGAAAGTGAACAGCTCTTGCGGTAAAATTAAAAAAAATTTGAAACGAAAGAAAAGGGGATTCTTCTATGTTGGAACGTTGAAAAGTGCGGAGGTTTTTGGAAAAGAGAGCGTACAGAAAGTAGTGAAAATATTTTTAAATATGATGATCAAAGTATTGATTGCAAATACAAAAGATAGAGAGATATAGAGAAAAAAAAACTAACAGCAATTTTATGAACGATAATCTTGATAGTTGCTAATAATAAATCTTTGGTGTGGGTGTTGCATGTAATTCAATTTCTTTTTTTTTATTGTTGCGGTTATTTGAATTATTATTTAGTTATTTATCTGAATTATTGTTCATATGATTTTTGGAATTATTTCACAATATTAGTGAGAATATTACGATGGTTGTAAACCGATTCCGCCCGGAATGGGGTGAAATTAAAGCTCACCCAAAGAAATAGCTATAGCTTATCATATTTTCATTTTTTTCTTGAAGCAATTTATGCTGTGTTTGGTTATTTTCTACAAGATTTGTCGTTATTACTTACCTATTTGGAATGAAAAATATAATTTCGGAAATATTAACAACTAGTATTGTTATGACAGAGTAAATTGAAAACTGATAGATAATGATTCTGGCGTGAAATCTCCACTGTCCCTCCCCTTAGAATGTGTGAAGCTGTGTTGTTTCGTTTGCGTGCGTAGCATGAAGGATCGTGGGCCCCAAATGCCCACGACCAGACTGGGCTAGTCGGCGGGGCAAGGCACGAAGGGGATTAAATTATGCTGCACTGACGATGCTCGGCGGAGCTGGGTCGGATGCAACAAGCTGTTGAACAAATTATCACAGATGGCAAGATTACGTACGATTACAGGCAAAGGTATTATATACATTTAAAGATTTCGTAAATAACAAACAGATAGTGTAATATTTCAACGGTTTTCAAGGTAAGGTAAAAGAAGCGATTACATGGTTTGCCAATTTTGAGCACGATTGGGAAAATAGTGAAATCTGAGCAAAGCAAAGAGAAAATGTTTATGGCAAAAAAAAATAAACAGCCATTTATCAGTAGAGGTGGATCTTTGCTCTTCTTCAAGTAAGAAACAACGAATAAACGTGAAGGGTGTTATCCAACAAGCTACTAAAATTAGGTTTGATAAGACTCGAAGAAAAATAAAAATAGGATAAAACCCAACTCCGAGTCAGACATGGAGACAACCTGCCTGTCTAGACTTATCATATGCCGATGACTTGAGCAAGAATAAATGCATTGTAAGGCTCTAAGTAACTGAAAAAAAACAAGGTAAGGTCTATTCGACAGACACGTTCAAAAAACGTCCCATGGAATTTCAGGAAAAAATGCAAAAACGCCCTCTGCAAAGTTCTTAAATACTAATTAGGAGAGAAGGCCACCGTATTATAAATAAACCATACCAAATAAACCATCAAAACCCACGATCTAGACAGCAGAGTAGAATAGCCTGAAGGTAAAGCAGCTTACTGACGGGACACTGCAGACATGAAGACAGTAAACACTATTGTTGATACAGAGGACAGAATAATGAAGAAGCTTTCTGGCCAAAACAATATCCAAACTGACTGGATCCATAGTAGGATCCAAAAACAAAACCAATCGTAACGTACTGTTTGAATAGTTTTAGGTACGCAGAATTTGCTGGAAATTCCATGAAATCAGAGAGAACGGCTTTGTGTTATATGTGTGACCAGCGTTGCCAGATATTTTAGAGGTAAAGTCGCCAAATGAAGGAGCTGAGATAGCCAAAATCGCCAAAATGATCGAAACGAAGAATAATCAAACAATGCTGATCCTAAATCATTAGTGTATTAATCGCTTTATATAAATAACACTACCTGAAGCTTTAAACCTTACAGTTTTAACAAAATTGAAAAAAAAAATTATTCTTTTTCATCTTTTTCTTGTTCACAGAGATTTAATTGCTTATTTTAAATTCAAAGATTGCCAAAAAAATATGTAAAAAAAATATTTTGGAACAAAATTATTTAACATTTTCAACATTTCCGCCGCTAAAAACAGTATTAAAAGCGCAAAATAAGTTTCAACATTCTTACAATTAAATTGTCTTTCCTGCACTAGTTTAATAATAAACCCAATCTGTCTTCTAATTCTTCGGAATCATTGCTATTGGTGTCTTTTTTATGCATACTCGAATCAAAGCAAACAGTTCCAATATGCGCTATGAAGGCTCAGCATTTTTATAACATATATTTAGACACTGAAAAAAGGGCAGATTACCCTCGAAATATCGATATCTATCAAAAAATTCAAATATATCTAGCTTCAAAATTTAAAATCTATTTCTGTTAAATTCAAATATTTTTACTCAAAGAGCAGCTCCTAAGGAATTAGTTTCATTTTATTTCTGTATTTTGTCTTTATGTGGAGCATCACAGAAAATTCATTCACCTTCACTGTTTAAATTTTCGAGTAAGCTGTATAAATTTTATGCAATAACGAAAAATATCGTTTTCATCATTGAAATAGCCCAAAATGTAGCCAATCGCCAGGGCGTAAATATCAACGCCAAATGACTGATTCAAGTAGCCAATATGGCGATAAATCGCCAAATCTGGCAACACTGTGTGTGACGCTGAAGGAAAAAAAGCAAAAATTTGCTCCATGTCATAGATTTTTGTGATGAATGCTTTGAGAAGGATGTACTATGATATCCAACTGCTAATATGTGCTGTAAAGTAGAAACAAGACCAAATATATTGTCCAATGATCCGCGCTCTGCAACAAGAGAAGAGTAGGAGTAACAAGTGTCAACGATCTATTCTGCACATTGCCATGGGAGAAGAAAATTGAGTTGCTTAGTTAGATCAATATAGTACAATTTGAACGGGTAGACAATCAATGTGCATGGGGTTATAGTGAATAAATTATCAAAAACATCGTTCATACGATGACCAATAAATAGGACTCCTAATCTACATTATTACGCTCAAGCGTTCACACAAAGATACGAGTACAATATATCATCCACCCAACAAAACAGCGCCGGCATCATACCTAGCAGCAAGTATAAGTGAGAATCGAGTAAAGCCACCGCCAAAATCGGGGCCTATAGAAAATTGGTCTACGACAGTCTACTGCCCTCAACACTATTCTGATAGCCTCAAGTTGAAACTTTATGTTCATACAAGCTATTTTGCTAGATGTTTCATATCATATTTCACATTATGTCCAACTTAGGATAAAGCAAAAGAGACCTGGAGCTAGCCGTAAAACTTTTAGAACTCTGTCTAATAGGATTCTGTCTGTTTTTAGAGATATTTAATTTCTATAAAAAAGCAATGTATGAATAGAACAATGTTATAAACGAGTTTTCTCATGGAAGGATTCCGTGTTTTTGTTAGGGCGGTAAAGTGGTGGTATATATTGGTAAAATAGAAAAACCAACGTTGTAATTAATAAATTTCTAAACGTTTTGTATGATTGACAGTTAGCTGCAAACAAAGATGCCTGATGAAACACGTTTCGATACGTATACTGACGGTATCACTATGCTCATCGTTTTTCGCAACGCAATTCAGGCGCAATTTAAGTTGAACCACGCTGTTCGCATTGTTGGTTGAGCTACAAAACACTATGAGTCAATAAAGTAGAAGTCGTTACTTTAACCAAAATATAATTTGAGTGAGAGTTGGTAACAAATGCATTGAAGATTAACTAGCGGCTGATGTTTTTTAAATAAGCAAACGACACACAAAACAACTAACAGAGGTCGTGGCGGTAACCACTCCCAGATCTGCCGAATTCACTCAACTTAGACTTAACCAAATCATGAGGAGGGTGGATCGGTGGACGAATGAGCACAGCCTCCAGCTGGCAGTCTCTAAAACAAAGATTTTTATGCTGACCAAGCGGCGGATACCAACTGCCATACTCAAGACAGACCAGCAAGTCGGTCATGTATCTGAAAGAGACCCTAGACACCAAGTAGATCACATCCGCAGGACATGTCACAGTCCTCTAGTAGCCATCACTACGCTGAGTAGGTTAATGGTCAATGTCGGTGAACCCAGTGAGACGAGACGGAAGTTGCTGATGGTAGTTCCATCGTGCCGATTCCGTCGTACTATATGGGGGCGAAATTTGGGGAGATGGGCTCGGAGCTAAGAAATTTCGGAAGCGCATTGTCAGTGTCCAGCGCAAGGGTGCCCCACGAATTGCCTGTAGCTACCACACAATCTCAAAAGAGGCTGTGATAGTGGCATTGGGAGTAATCGCGATTGACCTACTAGTGCAAGAACGCAAGAAGGGCTACCTCTTTCGCTTAGAGTTGGGTAGGATTGAGGCTCTGACGCACGCGCGTGTGTTACTCTCCAGCTTGGCAACAACGTTGGAGTGCAAGTGATAAAGGATGCTGGACGGCTAAGCTAATTGGTATTATTCAGCCTAGGCTTAACCGGAGCCACGGAGAGATAAATTTTTACTTTTGTCAATTCTTTACAGAGCACAGTTACATAAGGAAATACCTGAAGAGAATGGGTAAGGTGGTCACACCGTACTGTCGGTACTCTGTAACTGAGCTCGATGGTGCTCAGCACACATTCTTTATGTGCAGTCGCTTGGTAAGTTTGAGACACACCATTGAGTCTACGATCGGCCTGGTAACGCTTGGCGCGAAGCCTCAACATGCGTTGAAAAAGTACTGCGCATAACGCGAGAAGAAGGTTACTTTACCGACCTGTGAGCTGCGGTAGTTTCTGAAGTCCGTGGTTACCGATAGGTTACTCAATATGAAGTGCGAGTCCTGACTTATAACTTCGTGTCTTTTTTTAAATAAGTTAAATCTCACACACCCCGTAGTGATAGGTCACCCTGTGGTCTGGTAAGAAAACTTTTTTTGGCCATTTACACTGGGCGAAAGGGTCCCTAACTAATTGTAATGGGACAACCTTGTTCGTCTCCTGAGCTTGAGTCTATTATTATTTTATTCTCTCTTTGGCAGCGAGCTTTTCCCCCCGAGCCTTATAGAATAAAGTGGTTCCAGTATTGATATTCAGCAACAAAAGACTCTTTTACTATTTTCTAAAGATATTTGTCAATATCTTCAGTTAAACACTGTTAACACTGTTAACGGCACTGATTTGCAAATAAGCATTTTTTGATAGCCAACGTCATCAAAATAATTTTTACCTGATTAAATTCTACTCGATTAACCGTTTTTTGTGAACGCTATTCCATATTTTTCCAAACAACAAACTTTTTTTTGATTGATTTAGGAAAAAATCCCAAAATGCTGCCTACCAAAACCACAAAATGCAATGTATTCACATGTTCAATGTGGTGTAATTCAATCAATACACCAATAATATCCATCCACAAAGACTCTATCATGGCTCTTGGATCACACAATCAGCCATAAGATCTAGGTCAAATTGATTTCGGAAAAACCCTTCTTACTGCTACGAAGCAATTTTTCTCACTGCTTTGTTGTAATCTGTGCACAGTGACATTGATCATCTTCCAACTGCCTAAACTTATCCACCCGAAATCGTCATAATTCATCTTCTCATGTTCAATGCGTGTTTCATTCTGTACTTTATAATCCTCGGGATTCAGATATCCTCTGAGTGGGTGCCCAGTCTCGTCCATTACACCGAAAATGACAGTCACTATTTTTGCTATCGGTCGACTTTTACATCAATCCCGGAAGCCTTTTTATGGAATTGGTCGCAGACCGCTCTCTTGGCCCTCCTCCATGTAATTTATTTAATCCTCACCACAGCTCGTTCTGCTTCAATCATGATTCACAAAAGGGAGAATTATGGTCTTGTGGATAAGTGAAAATGAGTTTTTTCATCTCGCTGCGTGATGCTATTCTCGGTTAATAGTGTGACCTGTCTCAGCAGCCAGATGTCTGTCATGGCCATTCACTTCTGCTATAAATGCTTTGTATTTAAGACGATAGACGGCGCAGCCAACAAGAAGGCAGCTTTTTGTAGGTCAACAATGGCATCAATACGCTTCCGGAAGACAAAAATGATGGCCTGCTTTTGTTCTGTCGACGATGCTTTGAAATCAAGCAATAAAACAATGTCAATCGCTTCTTTGAGGTTTTCGATGGGTTAACCCTCGAGTGTTGTATGCTTTTTATTGGGGGTAATTGAATTTAAACTCTTCAGGGAAAAATGCTGATATCTTCCTTATGCTGAAGAAAACAGATGCAAGGAAAAAACTTATATATTAAAAACCCAAAAATAAGTGACAGGAAACAATGAATAGAGATAAATAATTTTTCAGAAACATTTGTTGTGGCATAATAAGGTACCCGTGTATACAAATTATCAGCTTTTGAGCATTATAAACTAACATTTATTTCTATACCGAGAAACGAATTTTATAATTTAACACTCCGTAGATCCATAAATTATTTAAATATATGTTAAAACTAAACGCTTAAACACTTTTCATATATTACGTTTTATTATATGGTTCCTCATCAACCTCATTTATACGTAAAAATTACCTTCTTAACGTTATTCCATTAAACGACTGTGACACCTCGGTACGGTTAATAGTATTTGGTGCGACTTTGATGCGAAAACCAAGAACTCAAATTCAGAAGTTAAATTATTCAATAGATCTGTTATCAGGGCCTCATACAGCCCAAGGACACGTAAAGTGGTTTTTAAATATATGGTAGCATTTATCACTGTAAGCTTTCGCGCTGCTGAGTTAAGAGTGAAAATGATAAGTTTCAGGACGAAAATATTGTTTACATAAGGCTGTTTTCGCACGAAGGCCACTTAAGCAGTGAAACACTAATCCTGGCAACGCAAGCCTATTAAAATGTTTCCAGAAAGCAGTGAAAGGTTTGAATAATTCGCGATGGTCATGTTAAACGGGCATTTAATATAATCATTCATTTAGCTTAGTATTTAAGAAAAGCGGGATCACAGAGAGGGTCAATTCCGAAATGAGGAGAGAGGGTAAATTACGAATATTTGAAAAAAAATTTATCATCAAATGTGTTTGTGTGCAGGCGTAAAGTTAGCAAAAGAGGAGTAAACCTGAGATTATTAATGCTTATAGTCGCTCTTTAATAATAATGATGTGTAGATAACATAAAAAATTCTAGCGCATTAGAACCGCTAGAAAACTGAATTTCGAAGAAATTGGCTTTGAGTGACCAACAAATTTGAAAAGACGTTATACACTTTCTTTGAGCATGATTTTTAAAAAATATATAATAAATTGGCTTCCATGCCAAATGGGTCGAATACAGACATTGTCATCCCAAGAAAATAACGCTTTGTTGGGGCGCACTGACACAGATGCACTGCTTTTGGCACTCGAACGAATTGATGGTGATATTAGAAACTATCACTTACTGTATTTTACTACAGGTTTATGACCTTTTCAGGGGTTGTTTGTTGTTCCATTCAAAAGTCTGCGACATCAGATATTTCACAACCATTTAGTCTAAGCTACACAGAATTATACTTAAAACCACGAAACTCAAATTCTGCATCGGTGTTTATGGTAACTTCTTGTGGAAAAACAGGGACGACATCTTGGATCTCAATAAAGCTGCAGACCAAATCGTCAACGTAAAAATTGTTGTAAATAGCATAAACGAACGGCATCCAAGAACTGGTGCTTAAAATCGGCGGCATAACGATTTTCATTAAATTCGGCGATGCATGATGAATAAATAGCACTAAATATAAGTTACTGAGGCAGCTAGCTAGGGTGGGCATTTCTCCAGATAAAAAGTTGAAAATGTTGATCTTCATGACGTACATGAATTTGTGAAAACATCTCACGAACGTCTGCTGCTTCCGCTATGTCACCTTGGCGGAACTTAAAAAGCACACCCACCAGCGGTTTGGCTTGCTCGAGTGCTTTAGGTAATTCCAAAGCAAGCAATATATTGGCACTAAAAGCTGCATCTTATTAGTTTTATGCGGGTTGTGGACAACAAACTGAGGCAAGTACCATCCTGGAACTTTTTATTTGTTCATTTCTTCTACTAACAACTTTCTGGCGTAAGCTTTATCCAAGTATTTTGCAACTCTTCGGCATATCGAACTGCAAAGTCCGTGCTTCATTGACATTTTCGCTATATTCTCGCAAGCGGAATGATTGCAATTGTCGAACAACATGGATGGTAAATTTCTCCACAAGAGACCGAATTTGAAACCATCTTTCAGTTTTGGCTTCTAAAGTTTGGCGAACTTTCATATTATCATCCGACTCTAGAACTGTTAGCGGAAATTCCATCCTAAATTTTTCCTTCGCAAAATGTTCAGCTACCACTTGGTTTAAATCATTCTGTCGAATATTTTCCCTTCTGAGCAACACAAGCCGTAGTATAATAGATCTACTACCAATTGGGCCATATGCTACCCATCTCGACTTGGTTTTGATGACAATAGGTTCCAAGTTATTGGTCACAACAGTCAACAGTTATTGGTCACAACAATCATAACATCAGTAACAAAACTTAGAATAACTAACATAAATTTGTGTAAAACGCCTCTCTATAAGCATAGCTTGTGTGAAGAGGCTTGTTCAGCTCTTAGGAGTCTGTCTTTTTTGTGTTAACACTTACTAATAATACAATAATTCATTTATAATTATAATAACTAATGCTAATAATTCGGAAATATAATATATAATTTACAAAGGTGAGCTTAATATAAAATTAAATTTAGCTTGAAATTCTTCATTGGATATTGCTTGGAGCCATTTTTTAACATTATATTTGAACCTAATAAACGTATTAATATTTTGTAGATGTTCAGGTAGTTTATTAAAGCACATCGGTCCTTTGTATGATACGTATTTTTGCGTTTGAGTTTTCTTACAAGCAGGAACAGCAATTCTAATTTGGTTTGATCTAGTAACGTGGCCAGTTTGGATAATGTTGGTTATATCATATTTGTAGGTATAGCATAGGATAGAAACTAGGTAAAGTTTTTTAAAGTCAAATACTTTAGCTAAGGCAAAGAGCGCAGACGTTGGAAATAGACGAGGTAACTGGAATATGACCTTTAGAATCTGCTTTTGCGTAGTAATAATATTCGAAAGGTGAGAAGAGAAGGTACCACCCCACGCTGCTATGGCATACTGTAGTATAGACTCCACAAGTGCATAATAAATAATTTTTAGCTGTTCCTTTGTTTATACGTCTCTTAGAGAGAAAAAAATGTGGATACTGCGTCTTAACTTTTTATTTACTTCTTCTATGTGTTTATTCCACTTTAGGTTTTTGTCGATTGTTACGCCGAGGTATTTAGTATGGTCTACAGTACGAATTAATTCACAATTTCCATCGCAAGGTTCATTGATTGTATTCCTACATTTGTGGCCGTATATGGAAAAGTTTACTCCGTTTGGTTGTCCTGCCACAGTGGGTGCAAAAGTAATTAAACATGTCTTCTTTAAATTAAGTTTGAGGTGGTGGTAGCTTAACCATCTTTGCACGTTATCAATGTATAATTGCCCTATTCTAAAGCTCTCATCCCAACTAGGGGACGAAATCAGCAATACTGTATCATCAGCGTAAGAGATTATTTGACCAGAGGTTGCCCCTTCGTACAGATTACAAAAGTCATATACATAGATGAGGAATAATAAGGGTTAGAGGACAGTACCTTGTGGTAGACCTACATCCGATTTCGAACGCCAATCACTATAAGCTTTGTTAGCTTTCACTCTTTGTTGTCTTAAGCTAAGATAAGAGTTTAGCAACATTAGCGGTTTGCCTATGATTCCAATTTGACTAAGTTTATTAATTAGCAAATCTTTTGGAACGGTATCGAAAGCTTTTTGAATATCCATAAATACAGCTATGGGCTTATTATTTTTGTCGATTTCGGAGTAGAGGAAGTTTGTTACGCGTAACACTGCATCTTCTGTGCCTAATTTTTCTCGGAAGCCGTACTGATTCTTAGATACAATGTTGTTTTCCGTCAAATATTTACTTAATCTATTTTTTATACAACGCTCAAAAATTTTTGCTAATGAAGGTAGAAGTGATATGGATCTATAGTTATTTGCATCGAGACTATTGCCACCTTTGAATACCGGGATAACAATTGCTTTTTTGAACTCAGTCGGAAAGATCCCATTCTTCATACATTTATTGAGAAGTTTGGTGAAGGGGGCTATAATACTGAGCTTTATTGCTTGTAGCAGATTATTATTTATATCGTCCCAACCTGGGGCTGATTGCTTTTTAAGTGAATTAATTATAAACAGCAGCTCATTACTGCTTACTTTATGTAGATGAAAATTTGAGCTGATGTTACTTGAGTTGGGTAATACAATTTCGTTGTTATTTTCAAAATTTTTTGCTATTTGCTCTCCAATATTTATGAAATGTTCATTCAAGTGATTAGCCAGGCAGATGTTCTTGCTACTAACAGATGAAGAGGCTATCTCCGGCTGAATCGTCTCAATTATTTCCGTTGGAATATTCATTGGAGTCTTACTGCTTGTCATATTATTCACTATTTCCCATAACTTTTTGTTGTTGTTAGCATTAATAATACGCTTTTGGTAGAAGTTTTTCTTTGCTGCTTTTATGATGGTATTTAACTTGTTTCTGTATATTTTATAAAATTTTTTTAGATTGGTGTTGAATGGTTCCCTATTAATTCTTTTTTTTGTTTCATCTCTTTTTCTTATCGATGTTATTATTCCTAAAGAAATCCACTGTTTCAAAGGTGAAAGTTTTTTGGGGATGAATTTAGTTGTTGTGGATTCCTTAATTATATTGTTGACCGTCTGGATAAATTTATAAGATGATAAATTAGCATCTTCATCGTAATTGATGACTAAGTCCCAATCTACTAGACCAAGCTTCATTTTCACTTCATTAAAATTAATTATTTTGGTAGTTCGTTTGTTTGGTAGGAAATTATTTACTTCCTGATAATTAATGTCTACTTTAAATAGTGTCGTGAAGTGGTCAGTGATTGAGTTTTGTAATATAATGGGAGTGGCGTGGTACCGAGTGGAGTTTTTCCTTAGTAGAATGTGATCAATGCAAGATTCGCTACAACCGTCTATTCGAGTCGGTTTATTTATGCACGAGATATAACCTAGGCCATTAAAAGTAGTTAGATAGTTGTTGGTAGTACTAGTATTATCTAATAAGTTAATATTAATGTCCCCTATTAATATGTCAATCGCAGCAAATCCCGTGCATAAAACTGTATTGTATGCATCAGAAATGAAGTTCTCGTTGCATATCGTTGGTGATTTATAAATCGCGAATATCCTTGCTTTGTTTTTATTCGTTAATTCTATATTTAACTGAAGACCTGTGAGATTGGGAGTACTTATTTCATCGCATGTGTGCTTAATTTTTTTCCTAATGTACACTAAAACTCCATCATTTTTGTTAAGGCATTGAGATGTATAATACATCGAATACATCGGTATATTTAAGGAAGGCGAGATTATATCAAAGTCGGCTAAGTAGCTACCATGATGTGTTTCCGACAAGACAATTACATCCAAGTTAGCGTCTAATTCATTTATTAATATAACTAATTCATCAAAGTTTTTTTTTATGCTCCTAATGTTTAAATGAAGAATTTTAAGCCCTTTACATTCCGATCTACCAAATAATTGCTTACATTCCTTTACACAATTAGCAATGTACGTTTCAACTTCGTTATCTACTAGTATTTCATTATCACAGTCCATAGCAGAGATTAAAAAAAAAAAAAAGTTACAACGGAACCTCAATTAATTTTTAACTTATTTTAGGTAATTATTATCTAACTCTTCCACGCAGTTAATTTTGAAGACTCTCCCCTGCTCAGTTTTTCTGCTGAAAATGTTTTCGTCACGAATCCACACAAACTTAAAGTAATTTTCTTTCGCAAATTTTTTCGTTTCGTAAAGTTGTTTCTGTTTGTTTTGGTGAGACGACTGTTGACATAGAACTTTGTAGGGGGCAGGGCATCATGCAAGTTCTTGCAGACTAAGTCCAATTTTTTCAATTTAGCTTTTTCTAGCCACATGTCTCTATGCTCTCTAGTGGCGAAACGAGCAATAAGCGGCCTTGATGAATTGGATTTTTGACTACGTAGTAATTGTCTTTTAGCAAAAACAGGCGTTACTGTTGACTGGATGTTAATAAGCTCTGCAACGCTATTTAATACATCTGCTACATTTTCATTGGGCGTTTCGACTAGTCCATTAATTTCAATGTCGCAGCTTAATTTTTCTTGTTCGAATTGATTGACTTGATTCGCCAAAGTTTTCACTTGTTTTTTTAAATTTAGGTTTTCAGCATCTAATTTAGCACATATACTTGATAGACTATCTACTTTTTTACCGTATTGGTCAATTTTTAGTTGGAAATCATCAATTTGATTACAACAATAATCCAACGATTTCCTATACTCAGACAGCTCTTCCTTGAACATATTACGCATGTCCTGTAGTTCTTTAGAGTGCGTACGCATTTCCCGCATGATTATACCGATGTTTTTTTCAATATCTTTTTTGTTGGAATCATCATCCTTCGGTGTTCTCGGTGGTGATTCGGTTGTAAGCATTTTATTAGCACCCAATGATGATTTACAACTTTGGCATTCACCATTTTTCTTCTTCTCTTTATTCAACTTTCTAAAGTTGGTTTCGCTAAAGCCTCCACAGAAAAAATGGAAGCTTTTCTTGCAACTTAAGCATCCCAAAGCTTCAGTTTTATCCAAGATGCCCTCCAGGCATCTCCCACATTGGGTTATTGTCGCCATGCTAGATAAATATCAGGTCGCGTCTTGGCATACTTAATTCCGTTGTCACTAACAATGTTAAATCTGTGATGCTGTTTCCGTCACGAACTTGTCACCATACTATTGCGTGGTTTACATTGCGATCGACCTTTAAGAGCCAGAATCTCTGCGATGTTAGTGTGCACGAGTGACACAGAGATTCCTTGATCCGACAATGCATATTTCAGTCCTACCATGTGGGCCAAACAGCGACACCGATAAGATATTGAAAAAGCACTCCGCTTGATCATTCAAACAGCTTAAAACTGGCCGAACCGACTCCGGTAGTCATCAGTTTCACAGCATTGTCTGGCAATTTTTGGTACTATGCCCTTTATACAGGCTTGAAAAGCACAATTGAAATTCTTTCATTTTTCTCAGCGGTGGTTGACACATAGTTTCTTGAAGAAGTTTTTACGTTGTGGTAGCATATAGCCGTCTCAACAGAAATAACACTTACCTGACCATTCTTCGCTTCTTAACCCTTCGTGGCGGGGGTGGCAGTGATGACGACTTTGGGATAGAAACGTTAGCCTGTGACATTATGCTTACTTCCCTGGCTATCTTCTCAAGCCATCCGGAGAAATGCACCACTGTTGTGTATGGTGAAATTTCAACCGCATGGCGTGCCTAATCGAATTGCCTACTGCTTCACAATTTGGCAATTAACTGTTCTAAAAGTTTGGCGAATCATACAACTTCAATATAGTGCTTTCAGTTAGACCAACCAGACTCAAATATCCTTTCATAGACACTCAAATATCCTTTCATAGACTTCAATTTGCTGGTAGTAAATTGGTTAGCAGTTTTACTCAGGCAATCATCAACTCTGCTCAATAATATTTGCTGGCGTAACTCGACTGTGTCTTTCTGTCTGGCTTCTGCAGCTAACTGTAGTTGTTCAATAAATTGTTTCTTAATACTTACGGTTACTTTTACTTGCTCCATATCCCTGTAATTAGCATTCGTAGATTCCTGCAGACGTTCGATATCTCCTAGGAGAAGTTGGATGCTCGAGACGACTGCGTCCCAGTCCTCAATCTCCTGGCCTAGACCTGATTGTATCGTCTTCGACCTCAAAGAGCTCCTTGTTTTATCTTTTCTTTTTATGTCAAAACATAGCTCAAGGCCTATTCGGTCCTCCAGCGAGACTCGACACATTCGTCAGCAAAACCAAACTTGCCAGTCTCACAGTAATAATATTAGCAAAAGCCCCTAAAAATTTCGCCATGAATGCGTGATAGCTAGGTAACTATTATTCCTTTAATTTATTCTACTTTCACTTTTAAGGTACTTAGTTCAATAAATGGTATACTATAATATGCTACGGCCTTGAGTTATTTTGTACTTTTTAATCCACCTGTTTTGAATTCCTTTCATTTTATAAACGTAATACTGCTATAGCTGCTACCAACATTTTATAGTTAATATTCTGGCTCCTCACTCCTAAAACAAGGTTTGTTGTCTTAATAGGACATGTAGTGCAATAGGTTTGTAATTGTATTATTTATTCACTATGAACAACAATAAAAGATAAACTATTAAAGATCATTATGATTTAAACATTTCATGCTAACATCTCCTGGTAAAAGATAACAGAAATTATCAAAGTTTGCCAACGTATCCAGATTTTACAACCAAAAGTTTATAGGGGTCAACCTACAGCATGAATTCCATTTAGATCTGATGATCTGATCTGAACTAATACTAGGGGAAACTAGTTGCCAGATTATTCATTAATTTCTATCACACTCGGTACTTTTCAACACCAATGTGGAAGGTGATTTACCATTGTAACCCGATGACTGCAACGGAAGCCGTAAGGCAGAAAGGATTTTATTAATATCACTCACTGAAGTTTCATAATTTAAAAAAAAACCTTTCGCATAAGAACCGCTAGAAATACTAATATTCAAAGAACAGTAGAGGATTTGTGCAGATTTTGAGTTAGTATTCTACCACTAGCTACCTAAGGACACCCTAAGTAATCATAGATCGTAAGCCAATTTAATTTCGAAAAATGCCCAGACCTTAGAAAATTTAAACATTGGTAGGGTTAACAGAGGTTGCACCAAATGTGGCTTGAACTATAGCGAGGACTAAGTGAATTTAGTCCTAAGGTGTTTAGATCGACCTGACCTAAAATTTGGTCAAGTCGAATTTAGTCCTCGTTTGTACGTGACAGTTCATACACTGTAATTATCTTTTCGTATGTCTTTCAAACGTGATTTTTTAAATGATTTTGAGTCAAACGAGAGGGTTGCGAGCTTAAATTCAATGTACATATATTACTAATAGTCGCGCAAAAATCAAGGCTTAGGTCAGGTGTGTTTACAGCGATATAGTCCACGACCTATTTTAGGCCAGCTGATTTGAAAAAGTTTACTGGCTTATCGCTTGGGTTGGGTAATGAGTGTTTACATTAGGTGGACTAAGTAATTTAGGTGAAATTCGGTGTACAGTCTGCGGACTAAAAGTCTGATGTAAACGCTACCATTGTTTACTTATTTTCATTGCAAATGTTTATGTAAGGATTTCTTGGTACGAAAATAATAAAAACGCCTTATGCTAACAACCCTTTGCTAGCACCGAAAACACACATTTCACATTTACCCCACGCTGAAGTCAACCTACTCTGCTAGTTTCGTATTGATTCGATGATTGCATCGGAAGTTATAGGGATAGAAAGAAATTTAGGGCTACCACCCACAAAAGTTTTCGAATTTTCTAGATCGTATTATTTGTTGTTTATATTCAACTACAAAATCACTATGGTTTGAAAATTTTATGATAAAATCCCTTACTAAAGATATGCAACACAAATACAAAAGCAAATAGAGCTGCCAACCATTTGATCTTTTTTCTACTAGATTTCTGCTAAGTATTGTCCACAACAAGTTCAGTTTGCCATATGAATTTCGTGAATGATTGCACTTGAAGCTATAAGCCAAAGAAATTTATTTTCCTGAACGAATTTTCAAAATTTAAAAATTACCATAGCTGGCAGCTCAACCGATTTTTTCAACCAAATTTTAATGAAACGTGGCTCAGAGTAGGATTCAGCTACTGTGAAAGTTCGTCAAAATCTAGTGACTGAATCAGAATTTATAGGGCCAAGAGAAGTTTTTTTTCTTCGTGATTTTTCAAGATGGCACAACTGGCACAGAATTGCCGAAATTACAAAATCGCTTCTATCAGACTTGGTCCTGCTTCAGACCAATACATTTTGTAATTTTCATATGTATCTGAATACTGGATCGAGGGTTTCCGTTAACTGAAGTTTTTGATGCAAAAAATATAGGTAAATTGGGGAAGGGTTACCAACCGTAACCGTTGTAAAATTCCAAATGTTTTACTTTGACTATGTAGACACAGCATAAGATATATATATATATATATATATATATATATATATATATATATATATATATATATATATATATAAATATATATATATATATATATATATATATATATATATATATATATATATATATATATATATATATATATACATATATATATATATATATATATATATATATATATATATATATATATATATATATATATATATATATATATATATATATATATATATATATATATATATATTTGAGTTGATTTTTTTTCCGAAAAAGCGACATTATTTCAGGAGAGTCGATGATTTGAAGGTTTTCACTTTCAGCGCCTACCCTAGCTACAGGGCTGTCAACACGCTCATCAAAACCAACACAAATTTACAGCTCAATAGTACCAATATGTCCCGAAAGTTTCATAAAAATTTGATAGCTCTGCCAAAAGTTATTTTTGAAAAATTTTGTTTTGAAAAATTATTTGTGGACAGAATAATAGGTATATTAAAAATATCACCAAAATGGCCGCCGGCGCCAAAGGGTTAAAGATAATTAACATTTGGTGAAACCTGGAACTATTCTGCATATACACCAATGTATCCTGAAAGTTTCAGCTCAATCGAATGGCGCGTTCCCGAGAAATAGTCAAAGATTTTTTGAATTTTTTTGGTGAATATATATATATATATATATATATATATATATGTTTATGTATATATTTATTTAAATATAAATATATATATATATATATATATATATATATATATATATATATATATATATATATATATATATATATATATATATACATAAAAAGTAAAATACTTGTATATTTTTATTTGATGGAAGCATTTCTTAGCATAAAAACGATGAAATTGATCAGTGCAGACAAATTCTTCGAATTATGTTGTTTGAACAACACCTACATTCATCTATTCTTTACTTTCCTGGGCTTCCAACGACTTATTTACTTACTTAAAGAATATTTTGTACCGCAAACAGGCATGCAAGTTACCGGTACAGATTTTTGGAGGAAAGATTTAAACAAAACGATGCAGTTTGAATGTGAAGCATTTTAACGCAATAAGGTAAAATTTTGGCGATTATCAGACACTTCATCAAGTAGTAGATACTTACAACGTTTTAAAAAATTTCCTCTGTATGTTTAAGGGGTTAGGGGTAGTCAGAATTTTCAAAAAAATATATTTTTGTATTTTTGCACTTTCTTAAAGTATAATATCTTAAAAATATTCTCTGAAACTTTGAAGTGAATCCGACAAATACTTTTCGAGTTACTCGACAGTTAACCAAGGGCTCTCGGGCGCTCCAGAACGCTCGAGCGCAGGTAGTTAGCAGCAGCTGCAAGCAACCGATTTCTCGGGTTCGATTGTCATGAATGAATTACAACTTTGATGAATATATAGTAATACCTAAATCTATAAATACCTTACTATATATATTTACAATTTTTAGGCAGTATAAGTGTTTAAATTAAATAATTCGTATTACTCTACATAAATCGAGTGTAAAAATCTAAATGCGTTTTTCTCACAACAATGTTTTTTGAACTGGTGACCACTGTAACTCGAAAACAGCTCAGTAGATTTCAATGAAATTTATACAGCTTTTAGAAAACAGAAAAAACTAGTACCTGATCGAAGAACTTTTATTTTTTTTAAATTTCGATTTCTTATAAACAATTAGTTGTTTTTTTTCCCGAAAATCTGGAGAAAAATTTCATGAGGCCGCCATATTGTCAATTTTTTTTTAAAAAAAAAAGCTTCGATCAGGCACTAGATTATCTATTAATAAAACTATTTTTTTTTCGTCCGATTGATTTTAGATGAATCTCCAAGGATTTGTGACGGCCACCGCAAGGAATTTCTGTTGGAACTGAATCAACACAAACAGCCATAACTTTTAAAATTATTAATTTTTTTTTCTTCAAATTGTTGTGTGGTCAAGTCGAAACATTATGTAATGTTGCCATATTATTACTTTTATAAAATTAAATGATTTACCGGCAAAAAAAAATTATTGAAAATTCTCATTTTTTCATGTCTCTGACTACCCCTAACCCCTTAAAACTGCTTACTTTTCTACATTCAAATCAATTCAATTTTAGTCTTCGCCAGCACAATATTTTTCATAAGCTGTCGTGTTCTCTGGCTAAAACTCTTCAGATATTATTATTGTGGCTAAAACTACTTGTTAATGGAAGGCTTTATTCAACCAATCGACCTGGAATTAAAACAACGCCAAGCACGTGCTGTTGATTTCGGGCTAAAGCGAAAGTCTATGGCGTGTATCCATTAATTACATCAGACAGAACTTTCACAAATTTCCCTGATATTGAGGTTGTAAATTATGTAAATGAACAATTTATGGAAACCTTGTTTTGTGATGATAGCTGTCTACTCAGAATGTTAGCTCATTTGTTTAGCCAATTTGAACACAATTTGAAAATTAATAACATAAAGCTGACTGAAGTGGTTCATGGTTGGGTGGCTGATTAAATATGTGGGGTGCGTAGATACTTCTGAATTTATTGAGGGTGCAAAATTATCAAAACTTTTGGTTAGTCAGTATTAATAAGACGAAATTAAGAGTAGTATAACAAAGTTTGAATATTCGCGCGTATATTAACCCAGCAATTATGTACAAAACAGGCAAATCTGTCAAAAAAACTGAAATGCAGTTTTCTGATGCCAAAAGTAAATTGTAAGTCGTGTGCACGATAAATATTATTTAAGATTAAAGGTTAAGAATATCGTTTTTTTTTCTGAAAAACCTTGCTAGCTACTGGTTTTCGATGAATTACTGTTCGCATAAAATTGTGCATCGTATAAAAAGTCAGAAAAGATTCATGTACTAGATTCATGAAGGACAAATAGCTCTCGAGCTATGAGGCTGAGAGCACTTTGAAGTTTATTTTATCTTGTCATCATCTAAGTAATTTGTTTGTTGTTAAAATAAAACATTGCATTTTTTGCAGCTCGTTTTATCTATTAATAGAACTCACTTTTATGTTTATCTCCATTGCTGAATTTAATAATTTTCTATCGTTACCCGTTTCTTTAAAAATTAGGATGCGTAATTTAGCATAACAAAGCTTATATATTATTTTTAAGATATTCAATGTATCAATGACTTCATACTCTTTACCGCGTTTGGAAATTTGGCTAGTGGTCTTTACGAGGCCACTCAACCAGGCCATGTCACTTAGACAAACTGCGTCCTGCAAAATAATATAGCTCGAACATTACTTACAAAAAATCATCAGTTATATTTGTAACAGCTAAACGAAAACTATTAAAAAAATTGATATGTAAGGCACTTGGAAAACATGGTATGACAAAAGACACTGTTTGAAACCAGAAGCCAAAGAAAATGTTCAGACTAGTGATGGGCATTTCTGTTGTTTTCAGAAAACGAAAACGAACTGTTTTTTTCCAAAAATAACTGTTTTTTTAAACTTTTTGAAAACTTTTTTCACTCGACCAGCAGCAAATTGATACTGGGTGTTACAGTTAGTGATTGGCATTTCTGTTGTTTTCAGAAAACGGAAGCTATTTGAAAAAAGCAGTTTGAAAAAAACAGTTGGAAAAAAACAGTTTTTTTCAAACTGCTTTTTTTCAAATAGCTTCCGTTTTCTGAAAACAACAGAAATGCCAATCACTAATTGTAACACCCAGTATCAATCTGCTGCTGGTCGAGTGAAAAAAGTTTTCAAAAAGTTTAAAAAAACAGTTTTTTTTTGGAAAAAAACAGTTCGTTTTCGTTTTCTGAAAACAACAGAAACGCCCATCACTAGTTCAGACCCAGACAGGAATGGCTTTTTCATCCTGAGAATCAGTTACAAAGTAGGCTGCGGACATAGGCGTGCCGTGACCTAAAATCTGACAGGGGCCAGGGACCAAAAGGTTCAAGACATGCGATGATTTTGGCTTCCGTAAGGTACACGTACTGTTCATACAATTTATATAATTTACTAATACATTATATATTTGTTAATATATTCTTTGTTATTTGCTAATGCATAATGCATTATCAAATAAACTTTTTGTCTGTGAATACGTATGAGCTACTACCCCATGCATATAATGTGAATGGTAGGTATGAACTACACACGAATTATCTATGACCGCTAAGAAATGAACGCTTGTACAAATTATATGGGAACAGAATGGAAATAATTAGAAATATAAGACTATTTTTTCGTTTAGAAGCTAAATATATTTCAACTTATACTTGAAGAAGAGGATAGCTAAGTTTCAACATATCTTTGAAGAAATTGGAGTATATTAAGCTTAGAAGGAAGAAATTGACATCTTGCATCAAACTTTTGTTACCTAGAAAACCTAGAAAAAGCATAAATAATTTGGCAAGATGGAAGAGTATTGTAACTTACTCTTTTCGAGCCATTTGGTTTGCAGGGATATCTTCGTAGCCCTAACTGCGTGTCCAAGGCTAGCTGAAACAGCATAACCTTTGAAACTAGTGTGTTTTGCTGTTTTCCGTTTTCACGATCCTCTGGAAAATGTGAGATCCAGACAGTTCTTCTCTGCGAATAATTTAATTTTTTCCCAAACTACATACAAGTCTTCTCGCTCACTTAGTAGTGTTTTAACTCTTCCATTCACAAGATCTATCCCATCCCTAAGAGATGCATTTTTAGTTTGGAAATATGTGCTTAACACGTTCGTTATAAAAAGAACATAGTAAAAATTAAAAGATTTACTACAAACTCAGGATTACTGATTGAATGAAAGATCCCCAATGAATAAACTGAGTCGTTGTATTTTCCTTCATTCATTTTTTTTCTAAAGCCTCTAGTCCCATAGCTATCGATCACATAATTGTAATTGTGAAATCTCATTGACTAACGAGTCGAGCTTAAAGGATTCGATGGCATTGAAAAAGGATGTACACGTGTCGATTATGAAATATGTGTGCATCACAACAAGGATAATTTTATGAGCTAGACAGTGTACAAATGTTGCTGCAGGGTGTTTCATCTTAATTTAGATTTGTACACCACTTTTTTGTCCTGACATGACACTAGAACCATAATAAGACTGTCCAACAACAGGCAATTCGCTAAGTCCGTAGCTGTCTAACAGGCTGAAAATTATATATGCTAAATACGAGGCATTTCTAGCTCATGAACAGTTTACAAAGCTTTAGAACCTTTCTTCGACTGCTGGCTCTTTAGTAAATCTGACAACCACGGCTATATATGCTAAATACGAGGCATTTCTAGCTCATGAACAGTTTACAAAGCTTTAGAACCTTTCTTCGACTGCTGGCTCTTTAGTAAATCTGACAACCACGGAGAGTTCTTCCTTTTTGTGGACCCTTGCTTCGTCTGCCATAATGGACATCAGTCCGCACTCTTTTATTTCAGTTGTATTGTCCTCGCGAACGATTTCAGCAATTATTTTTATTAATTCATTTTGTGTTTTGCCACTACTGTTGTTCACAACCTTGTTTTTAAAATTATTTTCAAAAGTTGAATCATTCTTCGCGAATAATGCACAAAATTCCAAAAAAAAAATGCACAGTTATCACTGGCACCACTTTCTTCATGTCCTCTGAAAGCACGTCTTTGGCAACTGAGACACGTCGTAAGGTCGATAACGTTTTCCAAATAATTTCATATTGGCGACAATGGAAATTCTATGGAAAATTTCGCATTGTGATAGCTTCACACCGAGTCATCAGACCATCACAAAATTTACAAGACTCATCAATGGGCATAAAAAATAAGTTTCTGCAGTTTTTAAATAATGTATGGGCAACCTTGTAGCTACCATAAGTACGTAAACACAAATCTTTCACACGGCTTTTAGAATAAAATGCAAAAGGTTGATGAATTTGAAACTATATTTATACAGTCAAATCTAAAGTTGTAAAATTCCCAATCGGTATATACTGGTCTTGAGGAGATATAGGTCTGAAAAAAGTGTAATGAATATGATAAGAACCATGTGGTGGTTGTGTCACTATGAAAAAACACTCGGTGAAATTGAAGTGCTATGCCTTTTAACTTTTGATGCAGTTATCAAATTATAATGAAATTCACACACATTTAATCTGAGTGTAAACCAAGTAGGTCATAGATAGTGTGGGAACACATAACACAACCCACAATCACATATCCACACAGCACTATACAATAGCAAAGTCAAGACGTGTTTCCTTTGATAACATTAAAATTAAATTTTCAGTGGAAGTATTTACTTCCAAATTAGAATTTACTTCTAAAATAGCATAAAAGTGGCAGGGATACCATTTATATTCTCCAAATGACTTCGAAAATTGTATTCTACGTTAATACCATTTTAATACTCAGACTATGTTTTGTGAAAAACATAATTGCATAAAACGCCAGTTTATAAAAGTGTTCTTATCTAAATTCCTGTATATTGCCTAGTAGAAATGAACAGATAATCTTAATAAAAAAACAAGATGATTGGCGAGGCGCTTTTCGTCTTTTTCTTAACGTATAACTTGTCGAAATTAAATATTGCCGTCCATATCTCGAAATAAGTCCCATAACATCGTAATTAATACCGCAAATAACACAGTTATAAGTAGTGTAAGCTGGTATAGGCTTACACTACTGCACTACACAACTCTTGCTGTAACCACAAAACCTAAGAGGCGAATACTTAAGTGTCTGCTGTTGGAAATATTTATTTTTCTGGGAGGGGCCAACCTAGGGTCTGGGGGGGTCCTGGCCCCCTCTGGCCCCCCCCCCCCTACGGCGCGCCTTTGGCTGCGGGGCTTTCAGAGAGACTAACAGCTGAGTGAATAAGAAGGGAAGCTCTAAAGATTACACCACAGGAAAAGCCCAACCTAAAGGACATTGAGAAATTCCTAGATCCCAAACTCAAAACCTTTGTTAGCTGCCAACCCAGCGCAGCGGACCTGGTATATAACAGTATACGAAAATAAGAGCTTCAATGTTCGCAACCGGAGCCCAATTCTCTACGAGAGCAAAAGCAAGTACAATATGATAGTTATATTAGCGCACCAATTTTCAACATCCAGAACAACTTAAGGGGATGGCAGCATTAGCGTCCGGTTTGAATAATTTAAGTTGATCATCAAGAAATCAGGTAAAAAGAGACCTAAGCTGGTTGTCCTGCCAGCCACCAGCATGAAGTATAGGTGATGCGGTATGGAGAAAACATTCGGTTTTACCGTATACCAGCTAACTGAGAACACAGATAACAGTGTCTACTGATGGACCTGCATTATATCAAAGCCTCCTTGGCAGAAGTCAACAGCAGGTTTGCTTCGGGCAGCTCTAATATGAAACTATTGCAATATCACTGGGTATGTAGAGACAGAATACATGCACTGCGTGCTAAAATTTTTTTAGTCAAACTGGGTTATAGTGAAAGAAAGCTCAAAGAAGGCAAGTGTAATAAACATAAATATTAACGTTCTTCTAATCTCAGACTAGATCTTAGACTACACCTCAGACTACACTGATGATTCTAACATGATTCCTATTGAAAGAAGAACAGTAAAATTAATATTCACCTAGACCTATTATTCTGCAGATGAAGATTCAGACAATCTTCATGTTCTCTGAATTCCCGTATAAAGGAAAACAAAATGCTAATAATTGGCTATAATGTCGGTGCACATCACCTCATATTGGGAACTAGTGACGTCAACACTAGAACTGTGTCACTCGTAGAATTCGACCTAACCAACAAATAAGCTTTAAGGGCAAGACACCAATGTTTCTCATAGTCACTAGGCAAGATATACAATACCTCATGTTAGTGTAAAACGATGCAGTACATTTAGTAAGAAAATGAAATTTTTTAATAGAAGATCAGATATCTAATCATATACACTAAACTTTGCTCACAAATACTCTTACAATAGGGCTGCAAAACATGCTCCCGAATTACACTAACAATTACACTAAAGAATATAAAATAATTCTCGAATCTAGGACAACTATTCTGAAAAAAAAGTTCCAAATATAAGAGTGTCATGGTTGAAAAGGCAGTTAGAAAAACTTAGACAATCCGCAAAAACAGAATTCAACGTGAGCCAAAAAACCAACTTGTAAAGCTTATAAAAAAAGCTCTGAACATAAAATTAAACAAAATGAATTAAAAAGAAAGGTTTGAAGTATCTTTCGCACTTCAGAGACTAGCAGAAAACAACAATTTATGCTAGAAGACCATCGCACATGCTAGTAGGACTATTTTGCACTCCAGTTGGAGAGATGCTAATTATTTTCATAGACCTACTAAAAGTTCTGCTTAGTGCACACTTTTCGAAGTGCACATCACTGATTTGACTATTTATCACGTATTCATAAACATCACGGTAGCTCTGCTCGCTAAAAGCCTAGACAGACAGGCACTTAAATTACTAATTTACTAATGATCATTTATACCTAAATTAGTAATTTAAAAGGTGCTGACACACAGCCCTTGCGTTAATGATGAATACTGTCACTGCCTGTCTGTCACTCAAAAGAATTAGTTTTTGAAAAATGAAGAAATTGAATGTGTTTTAAGTGTATGTTTATGTACTCTTACTTTTTTATGTTCTAATTGATGAAGTTAGAGTACCAACCACACAAGAACTACATTAAAATTCTTCAAATATTTCAAATTTAAATATGACAGCTCAAAACAGTGGTCTTCTTCTTCCTTTTCAATGCGAAATGCGACTTTTTACAACGTGACTTTGTATTACATCGGGTAACTCTACATCATTTAGGAGTAAATTACCAAAGTTTGATGATCATTAGCGATTTGCTTAATGATTAATAATTTGGTAATTTAGTGGTGATTAGTCGAAATTACCATATGACACACGGCACTTAAATGATGATTTACGGCAAATGATCATTTAGGCTGCGCTGTCTGTCTAGGCTCTAAGGTGCTGGTCCAAAGCAGCGACCCACTGCCCGCGGGTTTGAAGCTCGCTGTATGTTGATGGTTGCATTTGTTCGTCTTATGTTACCTGAAGACCCGGTGATTGGGCATAATACCAGCACCCCACTAATTAAGTCTCATTTTATAGCTTTAGCGGTGATTGGGTATAGCACCAGCACTTCTAAAAATAGAACAATGTGCGGCACTTAAAGAATGATGGAATTGATTAAAATCGGCTCTTCCCATTTTTGTCTCCCTAATGCTATAGCTAAATTTTCACTTCAAAAGGTAATCCCCTGAGCCTTGGCATTATCGTAGAAAAAACTCGAAACTCAGCTTATAAACCGGAATTGTGGAGATGAGTGCAAATATCATCTCCAAAGGCGACAGCAAGGTGGCCGACAAGGAAAACTGTATAAGCCACTTAGTCCAATTTCGGAGGCTGATCAAAACTGTATCAATTACCCATAAACAGGTACAAATAATAGAAAAGTCACTTGATAATATAGAAAACTCACTAAGCGCCTTCATATACATAGACGGAGCCTTTGACAATGCAAGGAATGATTCGCTGTGCTCTGCACTGCACCCGTATGTGAAGCCGCAGTATGATGGAAGACTACCACATAAAAAATTGCTATTTTCACCATCAATGATTACCAATGATCTGTCTGCCAATTTCAAGATCAATGAGCTCCACCTAAAAGGCTTGTATGGCTTCCGGATCATATTCAAACACCCAACTCTCTTCACCAAAGTTTCACAAAAGTTTCCGTTACACTTGGCTTAAGGGGTTACATGGGTTTCAGAGAATAAAAAAACGCCATTTTTAAATGTTTCAAAAATAAAACATTATGTATTAAATTATTATAAATTATTGTTAACAGCTTAAGCGACTCTTGAACTATATGTAAAAAATTTTTTAGACAAAAATATTGATAATACGCCCTCTGGCAGCTATTTTACGAAAAGACTCGAAAAATGCGGTGCCAACGATAACTCAAAAACTAATGCACCAATCTTAACCAAATTTTGCACACTTCTTTTAAATAGTATTTTCTTGTCCTTGAACGAAGGATTTTGTGTTTCGTTCATTGGAATTTAATACACATGGCATTATTTATTGAATTTTTGGGTCAAAAATTAAATTTTTTACTCGCGACGTTGCCAAAAGCTCAGATTTCAATATTTTTACAAATCCTTCGTTCAAGTACAAGTCAAACTCATACTCTAACAGAAACAATTTGATTTGTTTGTTTCAGATATCGTTGGCACCGCGTTTTTTCGAGCCTTTTCGAAAATAGCTACCAGCGGGCGTATTATCAATATTTTTGTCTAAAAAATTTTTTTACATATAGTCCAAGAGTTACTTTAGTTGTTAACAATAATTTATAATAATTTAATACATTATTTTTTATTTTTGAAACATTTAAAACTGGCGTTTTTTTATTCTTTGAAACCCATGTAGCCCCTTAAGTCTGAAGCAAAACCTGATAGGACACCGTTGCTCAAAATTAATCTCACCCATTTTGAGAACGCACTACGAAAAACGGTTTCACGGGAAATACGACAACAGACAAGCAAATGATTTGACCGAGCTTAAACTCGCACTGAACGCGTATCACATGTCCGTCTATCGCCTCTCTATGCCTCCTACTTCCAGTGTTGGCATATCACCTCGTAGGCACAGGTTAGTTGCCAAAAATAAATAAGCAGTCTCCGACGGAGAGCGGTAGAAACGGAGGGCAGGGAAGAAATCACTTACAGTCTACTCGTAACTTACTTTCTATGGCAAAACGAGATGGCGGCATCATCTACTAATCTAATAAAAAACCAACAATGGAAGGTAAGGAGGAAAAATTCGAACGGTTACTAACGTTGAAAATTCGGAAGAAGCCGTGAGTTCCGGTGAACTATCTTGTAGCTTGAAGTAGGCCCAAGCGAAAAGGGCAGAGCAACACATCTTTAAATCCGTGCAATAGCCTTCCGACTGAGAGTAAAGAATCCGGAATTAATTTTTTCATTTAACTGTCGAACCTTATTTTTAATACTAATCCGATCTACATACAATAAGGTACGACACAAACGAATGGCACGTAGGAAAGTGCAAGCGCAGACCACGGCAGGCACAGGTGCGCAAACTATACCGAGGGCACCTATCATTCAAAATTACACTTTGCTTGGTATTATGGCTAATGCCAATTGATATGTAGCATAAATTGAAGCATAAAAACGGCCAAAAGCCACTTCCAAAAGAAAAGATGTGATGACACCAAATAAGTTGCTTCCAAGCATCAAACCAGCGAAGAAAACTAGAAAAACCCAAGTGTACGAGCGAAGAATGAAGTCCAGCAGATGAAGGAAGAATAGACCAAGGTCAAAAGTAGTTATTGAAATTGAAATGGAGGCCCTGCTCGGATGGAATAATTATTAAAGAGAACCGAACCCGATGTAAAAAATGAAGACCTCTCTAGATGAACAGGTTAATGTACGTGAAAATCATAAACAAGTTTCAATGGAATGATGCAATCTTAATGAAAATACTACTCAACGATCAACTAGGGCTAACGAACGTGGAAGAATCTGACATAATAGGACTTAGAAAGATTTTTAGAGGCACCCTACATCCCACAGCCAACGAGAAACGTAAGACCCCAACAGTAGGCCAAGCCCGAATTGGCTGGACATTTATGAAGATTCCAATTTCTATGAAAATGTGCTTTAAATGCCTCGAAATTGGGCACATAGTTAATAGCTGTAAGAGCTCACAGGACCGATAAATGCTGTGTTGAAGATGTTAAGCAGAGGACTATGCAGCCACATATTGCACTAGGACCGGAAATTTCAGATGTTTAGTTTTTAAAAAGCGTTGAACTCCAGTCGTAAATGAAGATCGTATAACTGAGCCCCAGCCATTGCCGAGCAGCGCAGAATTTGCTCTTACATTTGGTTTACGGGCTCAATGCGGACGCCGCTATAGCCGGCGAAAAGCTCTAAAATTTTCCAAGTGGTGTTTGAGTGACGGTCGTAGGTGGTAGAGTAGTAGTGAAGATATGCGGAAATCAAGCCCAGCAAGATGCAACGCAGCAACCAAGAAACGGATATGTATGGTGTCACGGCGTCGCGAATTACGCGTATTTCTATTTTAAAAAGAGGGCGATGGAGATTTATGAACCAAATTATTACCGCGAGAGATCCGCCTTCTGGATTGACCTAAGTAAGTGACATTCTAGAGATAGTTAGTGATAAGTAAATACACCTGCCGTCATCACCATACACTATGTATGTATGATTAATAAGCCGTTAATTTTGTATTTAGTTAGTAGGTTGTAATAGTTAGGGCTAGTACCTAAACACGTGACGGCTGCCTTATCCACGTGTAAACAACACGAGCAAAACTCGTACAACAATTGTCGCATAGTGTATGCATGTACGAGCACCACTAACAGGTACTTGAAAATAGAGACATGAGCAGTTTTCTAATTAAGCTTGGAATTCGAACAAAATTAAGACGGTGGAAGAAAAAAATATTGAAGGGGGTTGGAACGAATCCTACGAGAAGGAAGGAGGTCGTTAGTTGTTCGGAGTAGACGTAGGTCCAGAAAAATATCGAAGATTAATTGGAGTGGAGATTATGAATTGCTCCGAGTGGTCGGATGTCCATAGAAAAAAGTAACGAATATTAATTTGAGTTTTCTTATATTTTCAATCCAAAATTTCGACCTGGATCGAGACAAGAGTACAGAGTCCAGTGGCAGGAGTCATCCAGGGGAGCAGAGCGAACAGCAGAATTCGACGGAATCATCCAGGGGAGCAGAGCGAGCAATAGAATTCGACGGAGTTGCCCAGGGGAGCAGAGCGAACAACAGAATTCGACGGAAAGGGACCCCAGCGAGACAGAAGTAGTAAGTTAATGTGCACATTATATATCATTTTTTGCTTTTTTTTTTAGATTCGATACATCATATAGATCTAACTATGTTTTTCGTAAAGAAAATTGTCATACAAAATGTCGAAACGTACAAATAATGAATGATATTGATGCGATGATATAGAAATTATATGGTTTGAAAGTGAACGGTTTTTAGCTCTGTGATATTTAATCTGGACGGCGGTATTTCATTATTTCGATAATTTTCTGTTACCTCGCGCGATCCTTTTCCGCAGCTTAGTGTTCACCGTTACAACTTCTCGCTTCAGTGCGACGGTGGTTCAGTAGTTCCGGTAAATCGAAGCGAGTGGCGCCCGAACCATCCCAATTTTCGCGAGAAAAGCCGCCCGGAACTACCCCCCTTTTGTCCCACTCGGGGAGAAAAGGGGTTTTAGCGTGTTACACGTGAAACGGTAATAATGGGCTGAAATTGGGAGCCATTTGCATATATAGCTGTTACACAGCACCGAGTCTAGCAATGACGGAGTATGAACGGACGGTGGATTGTATTGCAATAGATGTAAGGTAGCACAACCGTAAAATCGTACCCGGTGAAATCAACGCTTTGATGGATTAGTTTGAAAACCGGAAAGCTAACGCTAGAATGTAAATACTTCTAGAATCTTTTCTGCAGCAAACAATGAATTGAAACCAAGAGATGTTCAAAGGCGATTTGGAATGTCTGAAATGCTGATTCAACGCTTAAAACAAAAATCAATTTTACAATGTACTGAAAATATGAATGAAAATACTAGACACCAACAAACCACAAAAAATCACACCTAGAACACGAAATTGAAGAAAAAGCAACGCCATAGCATAAAATTCAGGGTTTGTAAGTAATGCTCTGTAGCTGGTGGAATCAGATGTTGCTAAAACCAAATGAAATTATTACTGACAGTTAATAAAAATATACGCAGCAGTCGGACGGGACGGCTCGAATGGAAGAACCGATAAAATCAATATTCCATTGCGAAAATGCTCAGCCAAATGTAGCGCAACTATTTTCAAACTACATGTCTGGAGAGTGTCCGATAGGAAGTTCTTCCCTTACCGTCTCATAGTCTAGACTTCTACACTTCTGACTATAATTTGTTTCGATCGATGATAACTGCCCTGGCCCGAATAGGTTTCACTTCAGTTCAAGGAATCTAAAAATTCAATTTACACCTAAACTTGAAAACTGAATATTTTTTTGGAATGGAATCCGTAGATTACCTGAAAGACGGGAAAATGACATACCAGCATTTTTAAATAAAGCCTCTATTTCGCATAAAATGAAACTTTAAAACATACTTGCTCTGCCAATATTAAGCATGATTTGAACATATGTGGAGACGTATATTTTCAGCTCAATATAAATATCAAATCTATGAAATTTTCCATTAGATATGTGAATAACGATGCATTTAAAGCTGAGTTTTCAAAAAATCATTCGTGGACACTGTGCTTATTATTTTTATTATTCACTAAACTACGCCACTGCTTATGCATACATTACGTCTCTCATTTGACTTTGGTATGCTTAAAATTAAGCGCGAAAAAACTTTTCACTTCAATTTCAAAATTTTAATAAAAAGTTTCAAGGATATCCTCTGAAATAGCAAAGTTCTAGGTTGTTTCTTAGAAAAACAACATTATGTTAAGTGGGAATGTAGCAAATTTAACGAGTAGCTGCTCGTCGGTGAGCATTAAATTAATTAACAACATCGTTATGCTCATCAACATCGTCGTCATGGTTTGAGCTACGAAAAAGTGAGAAACGAATGTGACCAGGGCTCACAGGAATAAGAGGTTTCCTTCAAATCGAGATTTTCGCAAATTATAAGATAATTTGATTTTTCCCCTGGAACAGTTCGGATTTTATGTAGTGTGTTTTGTTGGTGATGTACGAAATTAATTATGTGTAGCTATTCTCTTTGTTGGCGTTTTTCTCGGAGACTTAGTCAAGTTCAAAAGCAAATTTTATCCAGCCACACTAGCAGACATGAAGGTTTTAGTAAATTGAATTGATAGTTTTATTAGTTCCCCCATGTTAATTTTATTAGTTCATTACAATTAAACATTTTAGTAACAGTAAACTGAGAGTAATAGGTCAATCATATTAAATGTTACATATGAATTTCCATTATTTTCACCAAATTTTGGACAAAGAGCATTGAACATATGAGCATCACCTTAACGTAAAATTGGGTAACTGAAACCTGTGTAAGCTATACATTTAAGCAAAAATTGGATAAAAAAAAATGAACGATAAATAATTATTATTGTATAGTTGACATATGTGAGCTAACACGTACCTATTCTTAAATTTATTCAACTCATTTATAAATTTATTATTTTTTTAAATCTTTTGTATTTTTATTTCCAATCAATTTATTTGATCATGTTTCTTTGCTTTGCAAATTCTTCTTGTGACAAAACCAAAAAAAAACACCTCTGATAGCTTGTTTAGGGTTTTGCAACTTATTTTTTCACGTGAAGTGTGCGGGTGTCACTGTAACCATGAGTTATTGGATTAATCGCTCGGATTTCGATATCCATAGCTACTGTAAAGAATGGCAGGAACATTGCATATCAACGTACGTTTAATGACTCAGAGCCAATCTCTAAACCTTTACAGTTCATAAAGCTATTTTATATCGCTTCAAAACCAATTTGGGGATTTCCGCTAATAAGTAAAGTAATCCCAAAACAACCCTTTTTGGGTCTAGGGCTTGAAGCTAGTAGAGAGCTTCCTCACAATTTCACAATCAATGTAAATACGAGTATGGGGTGATTCGTTCCTCAACTCTCTTTACTCTCTACCCACTAGACTGCCCGCTAGGCTACACAATAAAAACTCCTCAAATTTGCGATAACGGAGCTTCCGTCTACTTCAACATAGTACGGGTTGCTAACCGTTTGTGATCGGAGTACAATTTCACCTTATACTTTGCCTGTTTGTGCTGACTAGACTACCGCAACGTAAACACTTTCAGGGCAGCGTCAAATAAATATTTCATGCTTTACTAGTAGTTGCTCTTCGCTTTGTATTCTTTATCAAAATGTCCACAGTTTCAAAAGCTGTACCAATTAAAATTCTGCATACGTCTTTTGTTGATAATCATCATATAATCTGTTTCACGGAAACATGGCTTACCGACAATATTTGGAATAGATCATCCACATCGTGTCATTTTGTGTTTTGGAGAGATCGTGATTGCCTTGCTTCTTGCAAAGCTGATGGCAGGGGTGTTTTCATCGCCATCCATAAAACTCTTTGTGGAGCGTTCTGTGCCAAGTTTGTTCCTTCTTCTCCTTTTGAGTGTGCTATTGTACCTATTTCTCTAATTTTCGATTATTTACATACCTCATTATTCGTCTGTCGCAAAGTACGAACGTTTCTTTACTGAGCTTTCTCATTATTGGTGACTTGATCATGACAGTTGTGTAGCGGGTTTTGAAAAAAAAATTGTTTGCTATCCTACAATCAACTCTTTTTCGTGACCTCTTCCTTACTTTTGCTTTTTTCTTCTTTGTCAATTGACTACCTTTGCGAAATCTTCGATTTAGTCCTTTCTAGCATTCTTTTGGATTCTCTTTCTTTTCTCCTGCTCTTTTTTCATATGTGCAACTTGATCCTCTTCACCTTCCACTCCTCGTTGGTATTGACCTTAACTTCCATGCAAAGAGTAAGCATTTCAGCAAATGTCTACTGAAATCAGTCTTAGCAATTAATATTTATTTTTCAAAGGATTGCATGTTTATTGTGTATTGTCCAAGTTCTACTCGTTCTGTTCTAATCTTAACTTTTGTCTTACTCCTATCAAACATCCTCTTAAACCAAATGATGTTCCTTGGTTCACGTTGGAAGTCTCTGATCCTCTAAAAGCTAAAGTGAAAGGCTCGTGAAAAATTAAATTCCGGAGCTTAAAGGTTTTGCAAGCAGTTAATGAGTGATGACTTGTTAAGCATCGATGCTTCAATCAATTCTTTTGCTCTTGCATCCTCATTCGCTTTCGTTCTGACTAACATTCACCCTTCTTCCTTTTGCTTGAGTCCTTTTCTATCTCTGTATGTGCGCCTCGATCCTCACCATCATCCTCTTTTTATAAAATTAACTCTAAACCGTTCGTCTAAAGACAAATCTGCCTCTACTCTTCGTTTCAATTTAAAAAAAGCAAACTATTAAATGGTATGGTAAATTTTTTCAGAGGACTAAATGTGGATGATGCTCTCTACAAATTTTATTCCTTCTTTTCTAATAATAAGGACATGAACGTCGAATTTCAGTTCGCGATCAAATTTGACCATAAGATCTGAGAAATGATCGGCACAAGAGAGGATATTGCCATCAATAGCATAAGGAAAGACATGAGTGTGAAGCTTAAGGGAAAAGGAAATTAAAAAACACTTGAAAACATTAAGGGACAAACAGTTCAAGTAACCCCAACCAGAGAGAGCATACAAATCGTCTTGAAGAAGCAGAGAGTCAGCAGTATTTTTGATGACAAGGAAGATTTTGAATTCATCTGCACATAGAAAAACCGTGGGAAGGTCATTTATAAATAGATTGAACAAAAGGGATCCTAAGAGGAACACCAGAAGAAGGGGAGAAAGGTATATATATATATATATATATATATATATATATATATATATATATATATATATATATATATATATATATATATATATATATATATATATATATATATATATATATATATATATATATATATATATATATATATATAACGAACATTAGTAAAGAACTGTTGAATGATACATTGTCGTAAAGATTTTGATCTGCTTTCAGCTCAAGTCACTGTTATCATCGCTGGTATTTACCAGCTATTGAAAACATAAATTCATTCAGAAAAATGCTCCCTACACAACTATTCTTCAAAAACTGTGATACGCTATCCACTGTATCATATCAATAAGCTCATACAAATACCGACATATTATACCGACAAAATTCTCGAGGCATACACGTGCAAATTAAACAGCATACAATGTTTCTGATTCCATTGTGCCAAGTACGAATGGATGCCGAGGAACGTCTGCATTCAATCCTGTTTGTCGATTTGTCGATAACAACAGAATAGAAAAGCGCTATAGGGCAACAGGTCAACGTGCAAGAGACAGTTTGCAGAAACTTTTCAATTTCCTCTGTCGTCGCTTCAGCTTGACTTGACTAGTACGAGAGTGAATCAAGGAATTCAGATTGTCTAATGGAGCATGGGGGTGAATGCACATATCTCTGGATGTACATATATCGTGTCGGAACGCGAATCGAATAATATCTATCGGATGGCATTGAGTCTTGGCGCATTCGATTCAAAGTAGAATAAGTATGCTCTCGTATCCCCCTACAATTCTGCCCCTTGTCTGCATGCAGTTAAATGACTTGAAGATGTTCCAACGAGAACGAAAATGAATGATGCTGAATCATTTGAACTTCTTCTATGGCTTCACTGGAGTCGTTTCAATGTTAATTTACACTTCTGAAGGCGTGAGGATTTGAATAGCGGAGAAATGAAGAGGATGACACGCGTGATACTATGGAATCTAGGTCAGAAGACTGACTTGATTCTATCCATTAGCTTCTTACTTTGACTGGAAAAAGATTGTTTGATAAAATTAGGTGTAATATGAATAACGACTTCTTTAGAATGAAAAATTTGCTTTGATCTGAAATTTCTTCATTAGTCAGAAACCGATAGAATCAGAGCTTAAACGTTAAAAAATTGTGCGATAAAGAGATGATGAATTGTGAGAATAGTCAGCTGGTTTAAGAAGGTTAAGATGATTTGTAAATGATGATTCGTAAAAATGAGATAAGTAGTCAAATTTAAATTGACCACTAAACGAAATGCAAACGAACTAACGGGAAGAGCAGCAGCAACTGCAAGCTGCTGGAAATAGAGTAAGATAAGTAGGATAGCCGAAAAAATGGCGTAAAGGATGAGCTCAAGGATAACTTAATTTGACCGGAGAGAGGAATTGTCGAAATGGAGACGAATCTATTTGAAGCGAGTATTTCCGTTTACACGAAGGCAAAAAAATCGTTAGAGGAGAACCCAGTACTAGCGAGGAGACATCTAGGTCAGAGAGAACAGCTGAAAATAAAGCTGCAGGTCTACGTTAAACTTTCTGAAGAAAAAGAAGCAAAACAAGCACTGACACAACTAAATTTAGCAAAAGATATGCAGGGACATGCTAATGGGAAAACGAGTTTGGGGAACGAAAAACTGAGTGTAGCATCGGTAAAGAGACTTTGTAGACATTTGCTAGGAAAATTGTGGGAATGACACAAAGTCAAATCAACCTTCAAACTGGAAGCCAATAAACCGATTTGAGGAGGCTAAATCAGGAACCTGAGATCTCCCAGAAATTAGTAGACCCCGGCAGAGTGGCCACGTTTAATAACGTGGTGAAATATTAAAAAGCGAAAGCGACAATGGATCGAGTAGGAGGATCGTTTTCAATACGATTTCTAGGTAAGTTTCCGGCCAGAAGCCATTTACATGAATAATACATCAGGCAAAGCTAGGTGCCCATTCTATGAAAAAGGTCAACGCTGACTAAAACGATTCTTAACAAAAATGGGAAATAGTGAAATGGAAAAAGCTGTGCTTTTACTGTCTTGGAGACCCTCAAAATTGTTGTCAAAATAAGAAACATTGTGGTATTAGCGGATGTGGAGGATACCATCATCAAATCGTTCATGGCTAAAAAAAAGTCTGCAAGCATTAGCTAAGAGGAAGTGAAACTTAATAGCAACATAAACTCTGTTTGAATCAGAAAGACTTCTTACGGCTCTCTCCTAAGGCTATTGGGTAAAAATGGAGAACGTATGCGGTTTTTAATGATTAATCAAAAGTCACCATGAAGACGGATTGCTTGCGGAAACAACAACAAACAAATATACGGTTCGATAGTCCCCTGATTATCATATGGGTAGTTGGAACGATCAAAACAGATGACGCTTCACAAAGGAGAGAGCAAATCCTATCAGCAATGCAATGGCAAAACGCTGAAAGATCTTTACGTTCGGCCACAGTCACTTGACGTTGAACATATGAAGTCACAATGAAACCAGCGCCGAAGGCTCAAAATGGGTAGCTATAAACAAGTCGTTTCAGTTGTTGAATTAATCATCTGAAAATCTCGATAAAACACCATTGGAAAGTGCAAGTCTCATTGAATTTGGCCATGCTTCAAAACCGAAAAACTGGCATCCAAGCTACTGCAAAAATTATAGACCACTACAAAAAAGAGCAATCATTTAGTCAAACATCATTGAGAGCTAAAAAAATTTGCTTGAATCCAAGTGTTGGTAGAAGTGGAAAAATTAATTTAATTAAGATTTGGCATTTTTTGCAACGCAAAAATAACAGTCAGTAAATTTCCTTGGGAGTAAACGAGCATAGTTAATTTAGTGTTGGTAATATATAAACTCAAGACTTCGGTAAAACACAAAGATCTTGACATAAAATATGCATGCAATGTCACGATTAGATTAGGCTTAAGACCAAAAGGCAATAAAAGAGGAGGAAGTATAGCTTTTCAAAATCTACACCTACAAAGAAATTGATATATAATTTATTTGATAAGTTGGCTGCATTTTTTTGGCGGCAATTCGCTGTGTTTGTTCACTTTTACTTTCTAATTTGACTTAAAATGTCACTTCCACATATAGCTCTGTAATTTCAGATAAAAAAAACCATTCTTCAAGACAAATAAATGCGCATTTTTTAACGGGACTATGTTTATTATAGGATGTAGCAAACAATGTGGAAAGTTCATTGAAAAATCGTGTGCAGGGCCTAGACGGCTCCTGAACGACTTGACCAACCAATATAGTGAGCTGAAAACTAAACTGACAGCCATGCAAGTCAAACTTAAGAGAGCTTGACGAGAAAGAAAAATTGATTCAAAACCTGAAAAATGAATGGAAACACTCTAACAACTTGCTTAAAGTGGCACAAGATGAGAATCTCCTTTGCACACTGTACGACAGATCTTTATCGTCACTGCAAATACCGGATCATTAACAGTGCTAAATGTTACATCTTCGTAGAATTCTAATATTCAAAAAACATAATTGCTACTGTGCTAGACCCGTGAGCTTGTGTCGGGATATCACAGAGAAGATGGCGACGATAAGGTTTAAACTATTTTCCACTAGCAACGGTGACGAAAATGCTGCAGGTTTCGCATGTTTTACTACGAGGTTTTGTATGTAAACGTAGGATGCGGTCAATTATGCTGAATGTTATCATTTCTAAAGCAGGAAGTCTTCTCTCTGAGAAGTGTTGAATTATCAAAAAGAGGAGATATTGAATCACAATAGTGCTGATTACCACCAGTATACCAGAAAAAATGCAATTGTCGATCAAAGGTACTGCTTCATAAAAGTGTTTTCCCGAATTCAGATTTTCAATTTCTCTGAAAACAAGCTTTCATCATCAGCTATTTTACTTTATGTTCTCTGCTATTCTCTGCTTCTCTCGCCTTATGCTTTATTTATAATTGCAAACTGCTCTCAAATTTGTATCTAATTGCTTTCTCATTAGAATTATTTTGAACAGTTAATCTCAACGAACCTTCATAAAACAAAGGAAGCATTGAAGTTGCAATTGCATGTACATGACTCTAGAAAAATGCATATATCAGCATTTGCCTTCACCATCGTTGAGTAAGTCAAGGTTAAATTGCACGGTGGGTTAACGAATCATTGTGTTGAACTTTAGCTGAAGCATCAACATCAAATATTGCTACCAAGTAAATTCATTTATTATTTACATTCAAATAATGTTGCAACAACAATTATCTGTAATCAAATTTTCACTCGAAACCGTACAGTATAAGTTTGTGTACTTGTCTTCTACACTGCAAAAAATCCACATGGCGCCCAGAGCCATGTAACATAGCTCATTATTTATGGTCCCATACGCCATATACATCGTACTCTGAGCCATGCAATATGGCTCACAGCGCCATAATGTCAGAATCTACATAGCGCGTGGTCCCATGTAACAAAGCGCAGCATTTATGGTCCCATACGCTATGTACATAGTGCCCTGAGCTATGCAGTATGGCTCCCAGCGCCATAATTACATGGCGCAGAAATTATGGCCTCACACGCTATATTACATAGTACCATGAGCCATGTAATATGGCTTCGGTTGTTACTGCAATTATAGCTCGCAGCCATACTGTGTGAGGGGATGTAGAAGTATCAGCAAGTGGCGTTTGAGTATATACATACAAGACAATGTATGTCAATGATCTCATGAAATCGTATTGATATTCACTATGATTTTGCTACCTGCTATTGATTTTGAACGTAATGACAATTGTCCGAATGATAGATTTAACTGATAAATTCAACTTTACAAGCGGATTCAGAATCGTTTAATATATTTGACTAAAGTCCCCCACGCCATGTAATTAAGTCCTCCACGCCATGTAATATAGTACTCTACGCCATGTAATATTGTCCTCCACGCCATGTACTATAGTCCTCCACGCCATGCACTATAGTCTTCCACGCCATGTACTACTATAGTACATAGCGTGGAGGACTATGGTACATGGCTTGAAGGGCTAAAAGCATAGCGTCTGCTGCTATGTACTTTTCGCCATGTACTATGGCGTGTGGTGCTATATTTTATCACAATCTCCAAAGCGACTATGTATATGGCGCCAGAAGTCCATAAATTATGGCGTCTCGCGCCATGTGTTTTTTCAGTGTAGTGTACCATAGTTTCTTTGATTTCTTAACGAAATCCAGGATCAATCAGTCATCTCTTCTGGCCAGGATGGATAGAGGACAATCTTTTACAACACCTTTTTGGTACGTTTGTCCTCCTAAGCAATTGTGTCCAGTCAGTTTACTTGACATGGTTTTAGTAAATTTACTACTGTTGCGAGAAATTCGGATGAATTCTTTGGTGCTCCTTGTCACTTCTGCTCAAGAAGATTACTTAGCATATTCTCCCGAAGCTGATTAAGGACACTCAACATTGCTAGACTTCGTGAGTGCATATTGCAGTATGGCATTCCTGCTGCCCCCTAATTGGCTGCCATAGTCACATCAGGGGGGGGGGGGGGGGGGGGGAGTCCCGTTATGGAACGAGACTAGAAAGAGTCTCTATTGTGTTAATCCATTCATGTGTCTGATTCATTGGAGAAAACCTTAAAAGTTTTTCTGCTTGCTATCAGATAATAAACACGGGTGTTTTGTTGGCGAAATGATGATCAAGCGAAGAAAATATATAATACATACTACTGTTCAAAAGTTTTATTTTAAACTGGCTATTGATAGCAATATTGTGCTCTTTTTCTTGCCTTGCAATAGTGCACAGGTTACTTGTTTTGTAAACGTAGGAGAGCAAGGTGAAAAAGTCCCAGCGCCCTAACCCAGTTTTCTCTAGAGTTGAATGAATGTAAATGAAACGAATGAACTGAAGGTATAAACTAAATAGAAACTTAACAACGCGCTTACCGAAAGGAGGACGAATAGGTAGTTAGCGCAGACTATGAATTGAAATGCAAACACTCGTATCGTGTTAAGAACAAAACTATGGAAAAAAACCCTAGCGCATCAGAACCGCTAGAAATACTAATGTTCGAAGAACAGTAGAGAATTTGTGTAGATTTTGAGTATATTGTTATATGTTGTCTTCTATATTGTTGTTATATTGTTGTTATATTGTTGTTATTGTCTTATATATTATATATTGTATGTATTGTCATATATATATATTGTTATATATTGTATATTCGCGATGTGAATACTTAATGCAAACATTTATTGGTACGAAAATAACGAAAACACTTCGTGCTAGCAGTCCTTTCCTAGTCACATCTGCCTCACGTTGAAGTCAACCTGCTCTGCGAATTTCGTATTTATCCGATCACTGCATTGGAAGTTATAGGGATACAAAGAAATTTAGAGTTACTATTCGCATGAGCTTTCAAACTTTCTAGATCTTAGTATTTGGTGTGTATTTTCACTACAAGACCACTACGATTTGAAAATTTTATGATAAAATCGCTACAAAAATACAAAAACAATCATATCTGGCAACCCTATCATTGTTTTTCAAACTAGATTTCTACTGAA